>CM052806.1:39818545-39944441 GCA_028533885.1 Nasua narica | reverse complement strand
GCCTTGTCTTGATAGCTGTTGCTAATGTTAACTTTGCAATGCATTTTAAAAATAAATGTAATGAAACTGTAAAAATGTTTATCACAAAGACACAGGTTACAAAATGAACATTAAAACCATAATACAACTGAACATCCACACACAAAAAAATGAATCTAGATACAGACCTTACATACCCCACAAAAATTAACTCTAAGTGGATCACACACATAAATCTAAAATGCAAAATTGGATGATGAGCTTGGGTACGGGGTTGGCTTTTTAGCTACAACACCAAAGGCACAATCTAGGAAAGGAAGTTTTGATAAGCTGGACATCACTAAAATAAAAAAAAAAAAAAAACTTCTGCTCTATGAACAACAATGTTATGAGAATGAGAAGATAAACCACAGACAGGGAGAAAACATTTGTAAAAGACAAATCTGGTAAAGGACTGTTGTCCAGAATATACAAAGAACTCTTAAAACTCAACAATAAGAAAATAAACTAATTAAAAAATGAGCCAGAGACCTAAACGGACACTTGACCAAAGAAGATATAAAAATGGCAAATAAGCATAGGAAGAGATGAAAAGACACTCTGCATCATAAATCATTAGGGAATTAGAAAAACAACGAGATCCTACTGCACACTTATTGGAATGACCAAAGTACCAAATGCTGGCCAAGAATGCGAAGGCACAAAAACTCTCATTGATCACAAAATGGTACAGCCACTTGGGAAGACAGTTTGGCAGCTTCTTTCAAAACTAAACATAGTCTTACTATATGGTCCAGTAATCACACTTATTGGTATGTACTAAGATGAAAATTTATGTCCACACAGAAACCTGCACACAGATGTTTATAGCATTTTTTATTCATAAGTGCCAAAACTGGGAAGCAACCAAGATGCCCCTCAGAAAATGAACAGTTAAACTGTAATATATCCAGACAATGGAGTATTATTTTATTCAGTGTTAAAAATAAATGGGCTATCCAACCTTACTATGGAGATGAGCCAAGTTGGCTCACCTTTTTTTGTATCCAAATGGGCTAAATAAATCATTGTTTTTGGCCACTGAAGTAAATAAATAAATAAATAGGCTATCAAGCCATGAAAAGACATGGAGGAACTTTATGTATTACTAAGTCAAAGAAATTCAATCTTAGAATATTGCATATGGTATAATTTCCTCTGTATGATATTCTAGAAAAGGCAAAACTGTGGAGACTGTAAAGTTATCAGTGATTGCCAGGGGTTATGGAGAGGGAGGAGTGAACAGGTAGAAACAGATGATTTTTAGGGCAGTGAAATTGTTCTGTATGATATAGAAATAGTGGATATATACCATTGTACATTTGTCAAAACCCACAGAATATGCAACATCAAGAGAGAGCCCTAAGGTAAGCTATGGACTTTGGGTGATGACATGTTAATGTAGGTTCCTCATTGTACCAATCTGATGGAGGATGTTGATAGTGGGAGAGGCTGTGTGTATGGAGGTAGTGATTAAGTGGGAACTCTATACTTGCTGCTCAGTTTTCTATGAACCTAAAAAGGAAAGTCCGTTTAAAAAACAGTACAAAACAAAACCTTAGTACTGTGTTTTATTTAAGAAACCAAGTAAACCTACTAAATCGTTTTTCAAAGCTGATAACCAAGATAGGGAAAATTCTGTTTGATTTGTAATGCTTTCTTTCCCTGTCCCTTCCTTTTCACTTTGGAAACTGCTAATTGACAAGGAATAAAGGCATAAAAGAAAATCAGTGAGTTTGGATTTTTCAAAATTAGGTAGTTGGCATTTAGCTGAAATTAGCACAAATTTAAAAGTTGAAAGTTTACAGGCCTCAAAATTATCTAATACTGAGATACAGGAAATGTATCTGATTTCTAAATATGGTTGAAGTCCATTTATCTTTTCATAATGATTTTCCATAACAGGTTTTGAATTTTAAAAGTGTACCAGTTGATTTATTTTGTTTTTTTCCTTTTTTTTTCTCTTTTTTCCCCCTTTCTTTATTTTTCTTTCTTTTTTTTTTCAAGGTAGGTAGCTATTCAACATATAAACCCTTCTGTATCAGGGAATATCTAATACTGCAACCCTAATCATTAATATCCATTCATAGACTTCCCAAACAGAGTTCAAAGCCCATGAGTAATATAAATGAAACTTGAACAGATGACTAGGCAAACCCCTTCCACCATGAGAAACAGTAATAGCAAGTATTCAATACATTTCAGTTAAATTAATGTTAATGTCCTAGAGAAATTATGAATGGATATTCCCAAAGGGTTTCCATAAATTAACCTGAGAATCTTCATTTAACATATAAAGTTTTTTTAACTCATAAGATAAAAAAAATGACATTTTATTATTATTAATGGTGAATTTTATGATGGTAAAATTTATATTAATAATACTCAATATGCAATATTCTAGGAACGATTCCATTTGTAATTCTTTTAAAAATCCTCCTGCTGAATGAAATGGGAACTGTTTTAAGCACAGTTTTCCTGCAGCACTGCAGTATGAATGGTCTTTTTCTAAGTGGCATTTCCATCACATGGATTGAATTTTAAACTATTTTTTTCAGTGACCAATCAGACATAAAATAGTTATGCTACTGACTTGGTATGTGTTCAATGTCAAGCCACTTTTTCCCATTGACAGCTTGAGAAGATTGTAAAACCATTAAAAAATTTAAACTTGTGGCTCAAAGGGACTTTCTACAGTTAGACTGCTTTTAGTTTTCTCATTTTGTTTGGTGAACACCTGTCTTTCCTTGAATAAACCAAAGTAAAACTTACTGGATTCTTTTAGCGTTTTTATTTTGGAGCTCAGATAAAATAGAAACTTTTACATTTTAAATATTTGTATAAAGAAAAAAAGGGAGAACTATTTATAGTTAGACTTTACATATTCATAAAAATATACATGTGAGAACCTATTAAAAATATGCATTCAGTTACTTATGGTAAAGCAGTATTATTTAAGGAAGAAAGAACTTTCCCTATTCATTGAGAATGTTAGAAGGTCTGGAAGAGTAATTTAAGATGTAGGAACCTGATGCTACTGTCAATATGCTCACTTTTGAGCACTGCATTGGATAAAAACTCCTCTAAAGACCAACACTGTATTATTTACCTTTGTATAGCAACACCTATAGAGTTCAGCACATGGTAGGCAATTAATAGCTATTGAATTGAAATAACCATCCTTTGAAATAGCCTTTTTCATCAACTAATTTTGAGTACTGACTTTGTATCAAACACTCTTTTCAGGTGCTTAGCATCCAAAGGTGGAAAACAGTCTCATCTTCAAAAATACACGACTTGGAAGAAGAGAAA
This sequence comes from Nasua narica, assembly GCA_028533885.1. NCBI lineage: Eukaryota > Metazoa > Chordata > Mammalia > Carnivora > Procyonidae > Nasua > Nasua narica. The sequence goes on along the minus strand of CM052806.1, from coordinate 39,941,111 downwards.
AATATGTAGTAATAGATGTGGCAAGTGATATGCTAGAGGATTCTCAGCCCAGACTTCACACTGGAGTCACCTGAGAAATTAAAAAAAAGTTCCCTTGTCCAGACTTCATTCTAAACCAACTGAATCAGGATATTTGGAAGTGGTTTCAGGTCATTAGTATTTTGAATTGCTCTACCAAGTAATCCAGTGTTTGGGAGGTTGAGAAGTACTGGGCTTGAAGTAAGCAAGGTCATAAGAAGGTGTTCCTAATTCAGCCTGGTGGATTCAGGAACATTTACCAAGAAAAGCTGGTGCTTAAGCTAACCTTTAAAGAATGCATAAGAGGAGTTAAATTGAGACATGGTGAAGGGCATCCTTGGAAAGATGAAAATATGGCTAATGGGAAGAAGCAGGGTGACACATTTAGGAAACGAGGTAGTTTGCAATGATTAATATTTAGAGTATGTGTAGCTCCAAATCTGGAGCTATAACATGCAAAAATTAGATATGTTACATGAAGGGAATATGTGTGACTCTTCAATATTCATTATATTCCAGGTAATTATTTCCCATTTATCGGTAAGCCTATATAATAATTTATATTAGGTAAGTAATTTATAATAGGTAAGCCTATTATAGTAATTTCATTTCTTCTCTAATAATTGGCTCAGGCGTAAGTGGATGCAAACAGGTCAGAATCAATGAGAAACTTACTCTAGCTCCATGGGAAAGAAAAACAGTTTTTTTTCCAACTAGATGCATGATGGGAATTATGTTCCATAGATACTGCTGGAAGTCTCTTGCAACCCTGAAAGGAGCCAGATTGAGAATCATTAGCTGATACAAGGCGGAGTCAAAAACCTGAGAAGCGGAGCTGGAACCCTAACCAGAGCTCACCATGTCTCTAAAGTGGTATGTGAAATTTAAAATGTTCTTCTTGTTAAGTCACTTTGAGTCTGATTTTTTGTGCCAAGTTCATCCAATTAATTTATCAAAACCAATGATTTTCATTTCGAAGACAAAAAGGAGATAATATGCTAGTTTAGGAAGAGAATTTTTTTTTTAAAGATTTTATTTATTCATTTAACAGAGAGAGAACACAAGCAGGCAGAGAGGCAGGCAGAAGCAGAGAGAGAGGAGCAGGCTCCGATCCCAGGACGCTGGGATCATGACCTGAGCCGAAGGCAGCTGCTCAACCAACTGAGCCACCCAGGCGTCCCTAGGAAGAGAATTTTTAAAGGGGAGGAGAACAACGTTTTTTTTTTTTTTACCTTAAAATGAAATGGTATCTTTCTATAAATGCCAGGCGTTGTGTGTGTGTCTTTCACATGCATAAAAAATTCACAAATAGATTTGGATTTTATTCTTCTGACACCAGTACAGAGATTGAACTTGATGAGGCATACACTAGAAACAAAAGAACTTAGAAGTTATTTTAGAAACTATGCAGTGTAGATGATTTTCAAGGGAAAGGGAGAGTCCAAACTATTTAGGAGATAGAATTGGTAAGATTTGACAATTACTAAAACTGTATGGCTAAGAGAAATAGAAAAATCTAGAGTAAACTATTTCCTGGAAATGTGTGACTATGTCTAAGTGTGAATGGATTGATCTTGGTTTGAACCATGATTGAACATGATAAAAACCTGGTTTTTATCATGAACTTAAACTGGACAAAGCAAATGCTACAGGAATGAAGTTACTCAAATCTTCTCCTTACTCTGTGGCATAGCTTTGCGCAGTGGCAGTATCGTAGCCAATGAGGTTTATCCGAGGTGCGATTATTGCTAATTGAAAACTTACTCTGTTGCATAAAGTGAGAGTTAACAGTTATACATTGTAATTCAGAAGATTTCATCTAACAAAGAAAACGCATTTAATATAGACTTCATTGGAATTCCGGGGAAACTAGACAGTACAATTTTCCTATTGAGCAGGTATTGTAAATAAAAGTGAAATTCCTCCAACCCATTTTACTTACTTTAAGTATGTGAACTCTGGTAGTCTTGTTATATCATGTATTACACTTAGAACTTTATTTCAAAGGGTGTAAAACTATTGTGTATATTTTTCACTAACCTCAGTCCCTCAACTTTCATTTTTCATGCACTTTTTGTTTAAATGGGAATTTTCCTTCCATAGGAATTTTTATTGCCTTCAGTTAATGAAGTATCAATAGTGTACTTCATTGGTATGTATTTCTTCTTATATGTAAGTTTCCGTAGCTATAATTAAATTCTATAGCTTTATATTATATGTATCATTCATGGTTAAATATCAACTTATTTAGCATTAACAACACAGAGACATTATTTTTTATCAGTATTTTCTGTTCAGAAATCTGTTGATATTACTGAATGGCATTTTTGAAATCCAGTCCAGAATCTTGCACCTATCAGGTTGCTACATTCTTGAAGTTTATACAATTTAAGTAGCAGAGCTAAAACAGGTATATCTGAAAGAGTATGCCTAAAAGCCAAATTATTTTTGTAATATTTTATATGGATTTTCATCCCTTCAAAAGCTAGAAACCAGAGAGTCCTCAAATTCACTAAAGTAACGTTTGGAATATACGTTTTTCATTTTAAATTATTTTCCAAGTTAATTATACTATGACTCAACACTATGGCAGCTTTTATTTTTTATTTTTTTTCCCCTATGGCAGCTTTTAAATCAGCTATTTTAAAGCACTGTTAAAAATGAGAAAGTATGCAAATGATGCTTATTGCTTGCTTAATGCTTGAGGGTCTATAGGAGGTACAAACAATGGTTAGCAATTATTGATCACTGACTCCCTGCCAAGTACTGTTCCATTTACCTGACATGGAATAATTCATTAAATCCTCACTCCAATAATACTTCTCAGGTATTACTGTTTTCACTTTGCAGATGGGAAAATTGAAGTGCAAAGAGATGGAGTAGTTTGCCCAAGTTAGAAAGCAATAAGGCCACGCTACAAATTTAGACTTTTAAATCCTTTGCTCCCAGATACATTAATCTACTGTTTCCCATGGGAATCTAGGGAGATAAGGCCGGCTTAACTGAAACAGCTAAGGTGAAACACTTTCCAGTTCCATAATATCAATCATAAGTGCTGTAAATACATAGAAAAAGTAAAAATCAATAGACTTTGCAGAAGGCATGGATTGCAATTTGAAAATATTGGACATTAGTGTGGTCCTTGACTCCAAAAGCTATGTAAGCTTGTATGAACTATTAACATCTCATTGATGCAATGATTCAGAAATAGCTACTCTATGTTAGAGTTTTCTTTTGTTTTTTTGAGAAGTAATAAATGAGATATATAGAAAACTAAGTAAATAACATAAGATTTAGGTTTCCTGGCAAAAGTAAGTATCGGACAGGGCCTTTAAGGATTTAGAGAGAAAAAGAAAAAAAAAAAGAGAGAAGGGAAAGAGTGAAAAGGAATGGATATATTCATGTATCACTAAGCTGTATCCATCTAGGATCATAGACCCACTCTTGTCTTTAACAGAAACTTTGCTAAAACTCCATTTATGCTGATTGAAATGTATTTAGATTTGAACTCTCTTTTTGAAAAAAGGATATTTAGTTTTTCTGTTGGAAAGCATGCCAGGTATAATTATCTCCTTAAAGATTAAGAACAACCTTGTTTCTGTGGTATCAAAAGAAAAGCGGGGGAGGGTTTACTAAGTCAAAGAAACATTTCTGAGGGGGCAAATAATAAGAAACCATTTGATTCACCAGACTACCATTTGTGCCTGAATATAAGGTCATTTTTGCTATAGAAAAATGCAAAATAAAAAGATTTTGGCCATTTTGGTTACATAAACTTTAGGGAATATAGGCAGATAGTCCTATGTCTATTTATATTATTAATGTATCAATTTTCAAAAACATTAAATTATGTAGTATATAAAATAGTATATGGTTTAGAAATGTTGCTTTTTTCCATTTTCTACTTTTATGGAACACTTTTCATTCACTGTATTGGATTGAATATTGTCCTTTAGAATTCATGTCTTCCCAGAACCTCAGAATGTGACGTTATTTGGAAATAAGGTATTTACAGATGTGGTAGTTAAAATGAGGTCGTATTACATTAGAGTGGGCCCTAAATCCAATATAACTGCTGTCCTTATAAGGAAAAAAAGACACAGTGAACAGGGCCAGGTAATGATGGAGGCAAGGATAATGCACCTATAGCCAGAGAACTTGAGTTTTCCAAGTCAGTTTTCAAGAGTACATAATCTGCATTACCTTCAACACTGAGGCACAGAGCTTATTAAAACTCTGTTAATTCTTTCACACAAATTTTTTTCTTGTTATGTACCGTTTGCAAAAGGTACAACTTAGTTAAGTTGCAACCAAGTTTGCAACTTAGTTGCAAACCACAACTTAGTTAAATCTTTAATAGACTTCTTCACAATACCCTAAATTAATTAGACATCTAACACTGGTAATTCTGAGGTCATTTCCTAGGAAAAAAAATTAAAATCTATGTTTAATTATCTTCCTTCTTTTTTTAAACACTGAATTATGGAGAAAATTGTATAAGCATTAACATTTATTATCGATTGAAGTTCTTTCCAATTACTATGTCTTTCCAAATAGTGGTTTGTAGTTCAAAATAAAGTAATTGAGGGAGTGACCCATATGAGAGTATGCAGGGATTTGAGGATTCAAAATACGATTTCAAGAGTCGTATTCTTAACGGACTAAGACACCTGAGTGCCCCAAATTCTTTAGGTGTTGATGGGAGTTACTTAGTTGATTTTCTTTGCTAAGTTCTTATGGTCAGAATCTTGATGGCTGTATTTTGATTACACTCTTACATCTTATAAAATTAGTAATTATATTATTTATTACTTATAGTATTTATTGTAGAACTCATTGCAAATATTTAAGGAGAATGTTGTATATCAAACACAAGCATCCTAAAATGGTAAGATTGAGAGGGAAATATACTTGGAAAAGAGAAACTAAGGCCTCTAAATAATATTCCTCATTATTAACAATTCTTATTCTTTAATACCAAAATGATACTTTTTTAAAACTCTGCAATCCCACCCCATTGTATAGAAAAGATATGGTTACTCTTAATATATGTTTTATAAGTGGCACACTTTTCTTTCTTCATTTAAAGTAAACTCATCACCTAGACACCTTCTCTGACTTCCAAAAATATTCTTTCCATAATTTTTGCCTTTTGCAACTAGTTCTCAATCATCCACTCAACAAATATATGTGCAAAGTGATGGCAACATAATCCGTTTTTCTTAGAAGTTGCTTCTTTCATGTGATACAAATACACAATGGAATATTATTCAGCCATCAGATACGATGAATACTAACCATTTGCAGTGACATGGATGGAACTGGAAGAGATCACGTTAAGTAAGTCAAGCATAGAAAGACAGTTATATGGTTTCACTCATGTGTGGAACATAAGCAGTAGCACGAAGGACTATAGGGGAAGCGAGGGAAATCCAAAGAGGGAGAAATGAGAGAGGGAGACGAACCATGAGAGACTCCAAGAAACAGTCTAGGGGTTTCAGAGAGGAGGGTGTGGGGAGGGGCTAACAGGGTGGTGGGTATTGAGGAGAGCACATGCTGTGATGAGCACTGGGTGTTATGAGTCACTGAACACTAATGAGTCACTGAACACTACATCAAAAACTAATTATGTACCATACAGTGGCTAACTGGACATAATAAAAAAAGTTGCTTCTTCCTTAGGAAAAAAGCAAACAAACAAAAACACTTCCACTGTCTCTGCTTCTCCTTTAGATAACTGCACTTTTTTTTTTCTGGTTCATATACAGATTTTTGAAAAATACTGCATCCATTTCATCTTTTCTTATTGCATTCTAGATCCCCTGCTACTCTGATGAAGCATTCTCTATGCTGCTAACCATATCTCCATATCTTTCTCTTAGTCTTCTTTTTTTCAAATATTATCTTCCACAATAGCTCTATTCTATTTGAAAGTATTCATCACCCATTTATGGAATATTTCTCTTCTCTTGGCTTTCAGGATAATGTAGTTGTTTGCCACTTGCTTCTCTAATAATTCATCTGATAAGCCTTTCAAGCCTTCTTTATGGATTTCAATCCTTTTCGAAGAACAAGACTACCACAAGGTTGAGCTATTATTTTTATATTGTTACCTTTTATACTACCTTAAAAAGCTCATGCATAATCATAGTTTCAGTGATCACTTGGCAAGCAAGCCTGACTTTTATCCTTACTTCTAATGCAAGCTCCAGTACATCTAATAAAGGGATCTTTTCAATAATCAACCATTAGCTTTTGTTCCATGTATTTAATGTAAAACTCGCCACCTTCTCTAGATGGAATGTTTCCGATTCTGTCAACTATGACAGTCTCCTAGTCCCAAAAGGATGGACACCATGGCTATCAGTAACAACTTCTTTGATACTAAAATATAATCAGTTGAAAATTCCTGTCTATCTAACTTGGTGCCCCAAATAATGTATAGACATTCCTTCCAAATGGAATTCTAAGCTCTCTTCAAATTTATGCTACTTCAATTTCTTACAAGAGGGCCTTTGCCAGCCACTCTAATGTATAAAGCTTTTTTTCTTTACATTCACAGATTATAGAAGAATATACATTTTTATATATTCTTATATTATTCCCTATCTGCTTCATCTGTATAAACCTTGTCTTATTAAAAATACAGCATGTTTTCTCAGGACAGAAATCTTTCTATACTTTTTAAATATTACCTTTATGACTGAGCACTTCTGTGGGGTTATATGGAATTTTATTATATCCTTCTTAAATCATTTGATTATTAATTTTCTAGCTAACTTAGATAAGTGTTTAGTAATTGAAACTGTAATGTTTTAGTACAGAAGTAACAATTATTCATATATATATTTATTTAAAATAAAAGAATAAGATCCAGTGGAAAAAGGTGAAGCAGAAGAATATATCTGTAACAATATTTTTTTTTTAAAAAACCTAGTTGGTTGTCATTTATTTCAAACAAAAGTTGATAACCAAATGCTGGCAAATGTAAGAATCTATGTGTCCTTTAGTGCCTATTGGAGCAAGTATTGATCCCTATTTTAAACTGTATAGAAATGTATTTTTATTTAAAGGTTTATTTTTTCTTCTTGTTTTAAGTTATTATTTAAATTCCAGTTAGTTAATATACAGTGTAATATTAGTTTCAGGTGTACAATATAGTGATTCATTACTTCTGTACAATGTTTGTTGTCATTTTTAACCTGAGTTTTTTACTATAGAATCAAATTATTATAATTAACTTGATGGTTTTCATTTGTACTAAACATAGTAATAGTATATGCTTTATATGTACATTATCTCTCAGATGAACCAGTAGTACTTGTGTTCACAAATGTAAAAAATGGTTTTCATTTTATTTCATTAATTCCTGCTCAGTATTGACATTTGCATTAAAAGTGTAATTTGCTCTTTTGGCACATAGTTAATATTGTTTTGCAGATTATATAATTGTCAAAATCTGTGATGCTAAGAAAACAACAATTGTGGACATTTGTAGTAAACATATGCTTTTAAAATGCAAATATCACTGTAGTCTAATCTGAAGTGCTGAAATAGAAAAATTATTCTTCATAAGAAACACTTCTAAAATCTTGTACCGGGGCATCTGGGTGGCTCAGTCAGTTAAGCATCCAACTCTTAATTTCTGCTCAGGTCATACTGTCAGGGTTGTAAGATCGAGCCCATTGTTGGACTCTGAGCTGGTCGTGGAGATTAAGATTCTTCTTAAGATTCTTAAGATTCTTTCTCTTCCTCTCCCTTTGCCCACCCACATGGCCCAACTTGCTCACTCACTCTCTAAAAATAAATAAATAAATAAAATCTTGTAGCAAATACTGTACAAGTCTTTTATGTGCTCAATCTCATTTAGTCCTAACTACTGTAGTTCTATTTACAGAAAAGAAACTGAGGCTTAAAGAAGTGAAGTTATTCCTCCAAGGTCATTTGATAGTAAATAACGGAGCAGAAATTCAGCCTTTGTTTTGTCTGATTCTGCAGCCCATGTAGAGCATGTCACACTTGTTGTTGACATGTTTTAATGTTGACATGTTTGACATAATTGTTCAAATTTTCAGAGAAGACTTATTATCACATGTTAATTTTTAAATATAAACAAGTGGATAAAAAATAAACAAGTGGATTATATTCATATTCTTGACACCTCCTTTAGAAATGTTGAGCTGTTGGTGTATTTCAGTGTGTAAAGTTATTGCAGTCAACTTTGGACCCAGGCCATATCTGACCTATTAAAATTGAAATATATGGGCTATTTTAGAGCCAAATATTTCCATCATTGTGTCATGTGTATTTAAAAACAAAACAAACAAACAAAAACTAGTACCACAGCTGAACTTTGTCCAATATAATAAATTTTTTGAATGGGAGCAAAATAAGTCAAGATAAAAAGAGATACACTGCTGATATTTATCAGATAAATAAAATGATGTGTTTTTTTCTCCATCTAGCACACAATTTGTAGCTATGGAATCTTGAACCTCTTCTTTAAACCACAGTTTTTCCCACAGACTTTTCTGTTTTGTCATTTCATAGTAAATATATAGCCACAAGATATCAAGATGGTAAAATCTCTTCTTAGTATACAGGTTAATTATGTTTATAAGAAAATGCTTACTTATATATGATTTGTTTTAACATGAATTAAAATGTTCTTTTAAAGTATTAGATGCTTTAATAGATTATAGGACTTTGAGGTAGTAATTCATAGCCGATGGAAAATATTTGCTATTAACCTTTCTTAAGTATAAATCATAATAATGCTTCACTAATATATATTTGCAAGGAGACTTTTATGGACAGTTACTTTTAGTTAGCCCTGATTATACAAAATAAAAGAACAATCTTTTAAAGATTTAAGGGGACAATAAAATATTAACATTTCACATATACGTTTTGATATGAATTAGGGTAGTCCACTTTTCTCAATCTTCAGATTAGTTCTTTCAAGATGTAAACACTTTAAGGGTGCCTGAATGGTGCTGTCTTTAAGCATCCTACTCTTGGTTTCCACTCACGATCTCAGCGTCATGAGGTCAGACTCTGCAGTCAGTGCAGTCAGCTTGAGTTTCTCTCTCTCTCTCCCTATGCCTCTCCCCACCTGCTCTTTTTCTCTTTTTCTCAAATATATAATCTATTTATTTTAAAATAATATTTATATAAAATAAATGTATATTAATAATAATAATTTATTTAAAATCTATTATTTTACATAATAATTAATTAATTTAAAAAAGAGGTAAACATGTATTAACTGAGACCACCTAGAAATTCTGAGTCAAATTGTTAACAGCAGAATTAACTTTGTAATTGAATTAAATATAAAACAAATTTTTCTTTAAAATTTTCAACTGGGAAACATGCATATTAAAAATGAGCATTTTTTTCTTCCCTTTTAAAGATTTATTCATTTTAGAGAGAGAGAGCACAAATAGGGAGAGGGGCAGAAGATGAGGGAGAGAGAGAATCCTCAAGTATATCCCCTATTGAGCCCAGAACCTGGTGCCAGCTCAATCCCAGGGCTCTGAGATCATGACCTGAGCCAAAACCAAGAGTCAGAAGCTTAACTGACTGAGCCACCTGGGTGCCCCCCCACAATGAGCTTTTAAAAATAAAATATGTGTGCAGTAAGAGCAATGGCATAGAAGACAGTCAATTTGGGACATTTGTATCAATGATAATCAAGTCATCTGCAGCAAGTGCTTCAATAATTACACTTTTATTATTCCTGGATAAAATTCCTTTTATATACACATCAGATAGCTTTTGTGGTTTTATATATGTGCCTTTATATATGAGCTTGACTATGGTGTCAGTACTAAGTGATGTCACAATTTGGGGGGGGGGGGGTAGAGCAATGTGTAAGTCCTCAGCAAAGGCAAGGAGTTATGTTGCTTTGACAGCCACTTGTGGCCTGGCTGGATACAGATCTGATTGGATTTGGAGGAAAATTCTTGATGAATACTAAACACTTCAGTTGGTAAATTTCTTGTTTTTGTATCTGTACATTTGAGGATGGTTCTGTTATCTTAAAGAAATTCTTAAAACAATTTTTTCATCAAAATATAACCATGCCCACTTTTAAAAATATATGTTATACCTCAGTAGGGAATTTTGGAAAATAAAGAACTGCACTAATATTTTCAAGGGACATTTATCTAGATTTTGTGAATTCCTATACTTATGAATGTTATTTATATTCCTAGTTCCTCCTTCCACAGTTAACAATATATATAACTACAAGTGAGAGAAACCTCTTTAGATCCTTAATGATATTTATTGATTTTGAAATAGATAATAATGAAATAATAGCAAACATCTGTGTTGCTTTGAAATACATCAGATTTGTTAGCTACCTGAGATTTAAATTTTCTAACATCCCACTAACAAATTACTAATTTAATTTAGAACTTTATTAGTCATTCGTAAGTTGTCATTCATAAGTGGTCAATAGTCTTTTTGTATCCTTCTTTAAACAAAGACTTGAACTAGATGAGCTCTAAAGTCTCTTCCAGCTCTAAGATTTGTTTTTAATTTTACATTTCAGTGCATTTCCACCATGGTTTAATCTCTGGTAATGCCAAGGGTATTTTGATTTTAAAGATACCAATAGTAGTATCCAAGTTATGTACTAGAGAGAGAGGAAGGTAAGGAGGAAGGTGAGCAAGAGAGAGGATGTTTCTTTACTGCCAATGGATGTTAAACTGTATTTTCTTGTTCAGCATGCTCAGTATCAAGGAAGGAAAGAAAACTTTGGTTATATGTTAGAAATTTGAATGTACTATTTTGCATTGTTAACATACTTCCCCAAATGATATTAACCAGGAGAAAAGGTAGCATTTTGAACTCTGTAAACTTCTGCTTTAACACTATAGCGACTCATACTTCTTGAATGATAGAAAGTGTCATATGAGACCCTGAACTTTTTCTTGTCTTACCTTAATATGAGAACACCTTCTGTTCTGACCTTCACTAAAGATTAAACCATTACCACCCCACCCCCCAAAAAAATCCACCCACCCAATCTCTACTTTCACACATGGGAGAAGAATTGATTTCAAATTTACTATAACTCAAACTATTAAAGACTTTATTTGTCCAAGACAACACCTTAGTTTATACTCCAGATACTGCTAAGCGTCTAGCGGAAACTCTGAGCCTTAGGTGTAATGCACTCCATATGCTTCACCATACTGCATAGGCAGACAATTGAATCTTTCACATTTGAGTTGATTCAGATAAGTTGCAAATTGGAGATAGCAGAGTAATAAAAGTGTAGAGCAATGGATATTACTTAGAGAAGAACAGAAGTTTCTTTTCTTTTTTTTTTTTTTTTTATTAGAGAGAAAGACTGAGAATGAGAGGAGAGAAGGTCAGAGGGAGAAGCAGACTTCCCGCAGAGCCGGGAGTCCGATATGGGACTCGATCCCGGACTCCGGGATCATGACCTGAGCCGAAAGCAGTCGCTTAACCAACTGAGCCACCCAGGCGCCCAGAACAGAAGTTTCTAAGGCAGAGATATAGCAAAGATAATCTGTGCATTTGACATAAGCTACTAGCCAATTAATAATTATGGTATGATTATGTCTATATGCAATGAAATTATTTAACATATATATGGTTTATTCAAACCACAAAAGCTTTTTCTACTTCATAGGACACCTTTTAATTGTATAGAAATAAAAATATCATTTCCTTGACTAAAAAATTGATATACATTCATTACTCAAAATTATAACACAGCTTTAAGACCAACTGGAGATAGCATTAAGCTGTTGTCATTCTGAGTATCTTTTGATGTCACATATGTGCCTATCTGTATCATGCACATATATGTGCATGTCTATATATTTTATATATAAAATATTTTTATATAAGTTTATATATAAAAATTTGTATATATATTTTTATATAAAAATATATAGACATAACAAGATATATGATTATATTTGGATCATCTTTTACACATGTTTGTAACATTTTTTCTTGCATTGTATCATAACTGATTTTCTATACTTTTATTTTAGAACATGATTTTTAATAGTTGTACTGTTTTTATCATAATTTTCCATAAAGCATTTAATCAGTTTTTATTATTTGATATATATCTTCAATACGATAAATATTTGAGACTTGGTTATACACAAACTTTTTTTTTTAATATATATATTTTTAAAGATTTTATTTATTCATTTAACAGAGAGAGGACACAAGCAGGCAGAGAGGCAGGCAGAGGCAGAGAGAAGAGCAGGCTCCCCGCGGAGCAAGGAGCCCGATGCGGGACTCGATCCCAAGACGCTGGGATCATGACCCGAGCCAAAGGCAGTTGCTTAATCAACTGAGCCACCCAGGCGTCCCCACAAACTTTTTTATATATCTGATTATATATACAAATTTTGAATTAACTTTGAATACATTCATCTGGAAGTGTTGAATCAAACATTAACCTTTTATGTATTGCTAGTTTTGTCTTGGCTGTCTGTTTTAAGTATACTCTTACCAGTAGTGCATGAGATGTATTATTTCTCTAAATTCTTGTCACCATAGCCAATTTGTTTTTTAAACTTTATCATTTTGGTAGGTGGAAAATGCTGTCTTCTTTAATGTGTATTTTCGTTATAAGTAAGCGTGTAGTATTTTATATTTCTTCGATGATTTAGCAGTGTGTGTCCTTTCTCTTCTCCCTATCTGATAATCTGTTTTTCTAGCACTGAATTCTATGGGGATTAGATCCTTTTAATTTTATTTATTTATCTGTTTGTTTGTTTCAAGTTTTTACCTAAATTCTAGTTAACATATAGCGTAATACTGGTTTCAGGAGTTGAATTTAGTGATTCATCACTTACATGTAACACCCAGTACTCATCACAAGATCCTTTTTAGATTCTATTAAATAGCATTGTGCTGTCCAGACCTTATGGAGATGTTTCTCACAGCTATTTTTTTTCTAGTTTGGATTCTTGATATACACAGGATTATAATATTAAAGAATTCTACCCTAAAAATATTTCTACACTCATAGTTTTTGGCAATCTAACCTACATGTTTTTTTAAAAAATTAAAAAATCTGAAGGAATTGATAACTAGACAATGGAAGACTAAAATAAAAGAAAGTAATGTGGCTCAAATATTTGCCCCAGGAATATGCCTCTCAAATGAATTAACTGACCAAGAAAACACAGGTATGCCATTTCAGGGGCCGTTTCATCAGAATGATTGTATATATTAAAGATGAGTGGCTTTTCAGTTTGGATCCCTAGAATCCTTTCTTTGTAGGTGCCACACATACACTCCTGTGGTAGGTGAAAAGAAGAGAAAACATTAAGCAAGTGGTACCACGTCCCCTTTACCTGTATTTATTATAACTGCTGTGCTTTCGCTGGCCACTTTACAGTGCTATTTTTCTGTAATGAGTTTCCTTTTTTTTTTTTTAAAGATAATTTATCTGATAATTAAGATTTACTGCTCTAGAAAGTTTTCATATCTTTATGTGAATTATAACAAAGTATCAGGTTGTGCTATAGATCACCACAAAACCTTTCAGGAACTAGGAAGAGATTCAGTTCTAAAATAAAACGAATTTTAGTCAGCATAATAAGAGATAGCATTCATATACGTCTAATATAGCTATCTCAGATTATTCAGGTATAGATGATACAGATGATATAGCAGTATCTAGACATTGCCCATGTAACAATTAGCTTTTAGCATAATTTACGTATACCAAAGATTTGAATCAAGAATAAGTTAAGTACGTGGATATTAAATTTTAAATTCTAGGTGTTACTTTTTTAAGGGATATTGTTTCATTGCTATTATGTCTTATTATTTGGAGTTGAGGAAATTACATATTTAACAGAATTGAGAGTAGGATTAATTCAGTTGTTACTATACTACTAAAAATTTCTTATTAAAGAAGTGTTCATTACCTCTGAAATAAATGTTAGATCCAGTAAAGCCTAAAATAAAAGGTGCCAAATAAATTCATTCCAAGTTACTATAATTAAGCAGTGTCATGTAACTTCTTTCTTATTACTTAATAGTCCTTTTGGCCATAATGAACAATTTTTGTCACTCATCCCAGTATAAGTTTTATATGGTGAAAAGGTTTTTTTTAAATCATATTTTGAAGGAAATAGAAATACCAGGTGAAAAATGTATGGACTGAATGTATGATCATTATTTACAAAATGTTGAGATAATTAAGGCGCAATTATCATTAGCATGTTTTTTTACTCATTAACAAACATGAATTTTGTTCTAGGATAAGATGTCATGAGATATTATTAGAGTGTTAATTGGGGGAAAAGTGGAATGAATGGCTAGATATAAGTAAATACTCCCAAATTTTCTTACAGGGACTCCTTTTTACAGTATAAGACCCTCAAGACTGATGATAATGAAAATTGTCATAATATCTGTCTTTTATAGTTATACTTAATAGACTTAGGTTGATTCGCTAGTTTATATCATTTGTCAGTGTGAAACTATAGAAATAAATATCTTTATTTAGAGATGAGGAAACCTAGATAAAAAAAAGTTAATCTTGCCATGATCAAAGTGCTTAAGTGACAAAAACAATACACAACCCAGGGTATTATCTTCAGAGTCTATGCTGTGAACCATTACATAATGGACAGTTTTGATTGAAAATAACAATATCTGACGGTGAATGAATTTCATTTACATAGAGATTTGTGTCACAATATGACTGTAGACATTTGAAGGCAAATTCCTCCAAGGAATTTGAAACATTTTCATTACATATGGACATGAATGTTCTAATTCCAGTGAAAATTAGGAATAGATCACGGCTCTAGAGCAAAAATCAAAGCAAAGTAGAAAAAAACAAAACTGAAGCTGGGCTGAGCATTTATCAGTTAAATTTTCTTTGCAGTTATATTGCGGATACACTTTTCTGACAGCAGCTTCACGGGTACTAAGGCCTAATGATAAAGTGAAACTTGCAGATATAAGTGCTCTGTTGAGTTAATTATTGTTTACTCTGTGCCAGATATTTTACTGGAAAGCACCAACATAAGATGCCAAGAAGACTCCAGGAGTATATTGTTTAGTGGTGTGACTTAGGCCTATTAGGAGCAAATTGAAGTTTGCTAACTCCTAATGCAGCAGGAACATTTACTACTCACAAAGTAGCCATGTGCTTTAGAATATTTCCCAGTCATCTTACCAGTATACCAGGCTTGGTTCTGGCCTACAGGCTATTGACATGTATCACGTCTGCATCAAAGTATGTAAGGCCATGGATCTAACCCTCCACATCTCTTTTCCTCTGCTGTGGTATTTTGGAGAAATATGTTGAGGTGACTAATTCACAAAATCACTTGCTAAGTGGAGAGCCAACTGTCTTGTATCAGAATTTGAAGGAAAAAGAGCTAAACTTTTGTTAAGGTTTATAGAGGTTAACCCATTGTGACTGCATCATCTAGTCCATTGTGGACAATACACATGGCTCTTTTTCCTTTGTAAAGGTTATTGCTTAATGAACTCTTTCAAGCTTATCAACAGTTAGTTGGTAATGATATTCCTGATGCACAAAGGGATAGCTGGATGTCTTCAAATAGGATGTTTTTGCCACTCCAGGAATTTCCTGTGTTTCCCTGAGATTTTGTTTGGGAGGTTTCCATGTGCCGTACCACATTGCAAAACTCCTAATCAGGGTGTCAAGAGGATCAACTTACAGAGATATTTCAGATCCTACATCATTTTGACATATAGATAGATAATTTGGTACCTATTTGCAAGGGGGTGAAGGATGAGAGAAAAATTTAGTGGCATCCCCTAGATCAGTGCAAGCCATATATGCATTTTTAAATGTTCTAGTAGCTATATTTACAAAGTAGAAAATTAACTTCAGTAACATACCTTATTTATTTAGACTAGTGTACCCAGCAATTATTTTAATTGCAATCAGTATAAAAGCCTATTAATTTCAAGGCTTTGAAATTCTGTGAATTGATTTCACGTGAAGTCTTTTAATCTTAAAGCACACCCTATTTGGATAAGTTACATTTCAGATGCTCAACAGCCACATGATGATGTATTCAACACTGCAGCTCTAGATGCATCTTAAATTTATTCCACATTTTGTTAGGCATCTTGTTAGGTATACTCACAACATTGTCATATTTGTTCATTATAATATTCTTTTGCATTAGTAAATAACTGAATGCACTCACAGAGTTAGAAAGTGACAGAGCTAAGGTTCAAAGCAGTTCTCCTTCCTGCCTCTGGAGCTAGAGCAGTGTGCAGGGCAAGTAGGGTACCACGAGGAGTCCTGTGTAATCCAAACAAGGGTGAGGGCCCCAATTAAATTAATGGCGTTGGTGATGGAGAGAAGGATGGAGTTAATGAATATTCAGGTAGAATTGGGGCTGTTCTACTTGATGATTGATTGCATATTGGAGCGGGATAGAGAGGGAGATGCTTGTTGGGGATGGGTTCTTCTCATTTGAGCAACTGATTTGGCAGTGATGCTGTTTAGACAGAGACTAATATGAGCCTTTTAATCTGAAGTAGGATTTAGCAATTTTTGATCACTGGAAATGCCTGTACAGTGCAAGGAACCTTACCCACTTCTTTGTTTTAATCATGTCTATATTATGTTTGTCACAAATGCCAGATGATAATGGCGTCTGCTATGTTTTTTTAAGAAATGAATCTACATAAAGAACTATACATGGATTGGCAAGTCTTTAACATTATTACAGAAAGAGGAACACCAACAGCTAATTCAACAACCTCAGATATACACAGTATAACATTTACTAGCTTTTGTGTGCTTCTTTATGTCTTTTAAAAAGATACTCATTCAGCTTGGTCACCACACATAAAATAGTGGAGATTTTTACAATTTACAGTCTAATTCTTACAATTAGAAAACAGGTGTTTTCTAATTATGTGTTTATCTTTGGGCCTGAAAGAACAATTCCAAGTGTTGCTACCTGGTCATCTGCCTTGGAAAAATCTATCAGATGATGATATGCCATGTATTTTGGAAAACCTGATCTTAAAAATCCAAAGGGACTCAGCTTTTTACTCTGGTCAAACCATATTGTCACTTGAACAGTATAGGATATAAGATTTGACTGAGAACAAAATTTGGAGATATCCAGGAATTTCATAAGCTGTTGATAGGTAACAGTAGTCCACAGCTGAGAACTGTTATGAAACAAAATGTAACCATTAACCTCCAAACTCATAATTGTGCCATTTTTATTTCTCTGTGTTTGCAACATCAGGAAAATAGTAAAGTTGTTTTCAATAAGTACAGGTGTGACTGTATTTGATTATGGGTGAAATTTATTTAAATTGACTTTGCTTTGTCTTCGCAGAAACCTTAATCTCACTGTAACCAGCACACATCATCATCTGCTGCTGCAGATGACTACAGATGCTCCAAATTAGAAGAAAGAACTGTTAGGTGTCTCATTACTGTGTAGCCTACTTTCAAGATCAGTAGTAGGTTTTACTGTATTTTATCATGAAGTATTCCAAGATTGTTTTGACTTTTTTAGTCATAGCTCTGTTTCCCTATTCATTATTTATCCCTCAAGAATTTGTCATTAGAAATATGGAGTTGGACCAAGGTGGTTCCTGCCTCTCTGAGATTATTAGGCAAGGGTCATGCAAAATGAATAGGCCAAGTAGGAGGAAAGAATCTTCTGCGGCCATTGTGTTGAAAAAGTTGCATCTAGTATTTATATATTCTTTCTTAATATAGAAAAAGCTTCACTTTGATCATAGGTCTCCTCAGTTGGTGAAACAACTATTAGCTGATTGTTTGAGTAACTGCCTTATGCTGGGCCCTTGGGCTCAAAACTAATACTCCTTCTGAGTTCTGGTTAGTATTTGATTCTATTGGAATCCCTTGTACTTTGAAGTGCTCAAAGATGCAGTTGGTTCAATAGGTTTCTTTTTTTTTCTTAGCTACTGAAAGCTTTTGAAAATCAGTTTATTCTTTTCCCATACACTGTTACACCAATTTAGCAGAAATCATTCTGTAAAAATAAATAGAATTTAGAAAAACAATTGACTGCAATGAGTTTCAGGTTACAGATTTGTAAGACAAGAAGGCAGTGATTCTGAATTTCAGACACTCAGTAGCTTGCACATGTCCAGGCATTGACCTCATCTTTACCTAACTTTCACATTATGCATATGTGATTACTTAAAACTGTTTCTCAGAATAACAGTATTCTGTTAGTATTTCTTTTATCAAAAATATATATGCCATATATGTATATAAATCTATATATATTAAATATATATATATATATATATTTAAACATAAACCTACGTGATTACTTATTTTTTTTTAATTCCATTTAAACTAAAACTTGTACCTGGGATCTTTTTACCATTATCATAAGTGTATGTGGCTTGTAAATTACATATTTATATTATCAAATATAGAATTATTTTTCATGTATTTCAGCTTGTCTTAATTTCTCTGTCTTTTCATCTACTGACCACCTTCTAGTTTTCCCTTGGCCTATTTTATGCTTCTATCATCATTTTAATTGCTTCGTCAAATGAGACATAAGCAGATAGTTGTCATTTAATTGTTTTCATGGTTGTTTTCATCCATTTTCATGTGGCCATTTCCTTGTATAAAAATACTCTGTATTCTTGAAATCCTTTATAAATCTGAGCTTATCAAAGTACTAATATTAAACCCTTAAAATATTTTATTATAAGAGAGCATGTGTTTCGCTTTAACTTTCTATTTTGTTTGGTACACAAATACACATTTTTCCTTTATTCCTACAAACAAAAGTGTTGATATCAAAGGCAGCTGGTGTTTCTTTGCTGAGTCAGAATCATATAAAACTAGAGTGTGCCATTAAATATTTTGGGAGAGCTATACCAACACAGCTAAAACACAGAGATTTTTTAGTGATTCAAATCAGACACCCAAGCTCAAAATGAAAGAACCACTTTAAGAATAAAATATGCTACAAATTGATGAAGCATGAAAAATAAAAACACATAAGAATAACCTACCATAGTGCCAAAATTACATTAGTCATGTTGAACTCTTCAAGTTGGAAAATTTAAAACAGAAGACTAAGGTTTTACCTATAAGTTTCAAATGAACTTTTTTCCCTCCGAGATTTATGAACTTGTTCTAAATTCAGTCCACTTAAAAGTATAACGTTTCTTTTTATGACATGGGAGAAATAAATGGTTTATTTCCCTTAAATTGTGGATCGAAATTTAATGCTTATGAATGTGATGGTATAGAATATATAATGTAATATATAGCATTTCATTATGGAACTGTCTTGCATTAGTGTACCTATGCTTCTTACAGGTAGATATGTCAGGGAGGCAATTTAAGATGCATACATTTATCAACAAAAGGAACATACAGGGCGAATGCAAGTGAAAATGTAGAAACTGAATATAATTATTTCCCATGTGCATTATAAGGAAATTGTTGAATATTCTAATTTTAAAACAGGTGGACAAAAGGAAGTCCATTTAGAAATTTTTGAAACTTGAGAAGGTAGTCAGTGTCTCTTAACTTTAATACTACCTACTATACACATAAAAAGATATTAGAATTTTGTAAAATGTATGTGTTAAGGAATTGGAATAATGAAAGTGCATATATTTTGAACTTTCTATTAAATTTTATAAATTTAATCAGTCATAATCTATATTTCATGCTAGATTTCTGAACATTATTTAACTATATGATACTTAAAATCACCAATTTCTGAAAGAAATCGTAAAACTATGTGTAGGAAGAGACAGAAATTAGGAAAACAGTATATTGGATATTACTTCACACTTTTTTGAAGTAATATTTAAGTATTCATTTAGTAATGGAGAAACAAACAGATTTTATTGGGAAAGCACCAATTAGTGTTATGTAAAAATAGCAACTTATTTTAAAAATCAGTAAAAGTATATAGAATCACCAGATAACATGCATTAGCTATAGCAAAATTGCTCTTGAAATATTACAATGCATAATTCCTAGAGAAAGTCAGTTCCTTAGTTTTTAAATATGGAGTGCATTGTAAATCACATAAATTACCACTGGCTATTTAGCATATTTTAATATGTTTTCAACATTTTTTATTTCAGAAGTATCAACTGAAGGACATAACTTATTTCTTGGAGAAATGTAGCAGAAAAATATTTTCTTTTCGTACAACAAAACTTTGAGAGACAAATTCCAATTTTGGCTTATTTTTCCATACTTAAATTCATATATCATGACTATATGCTACCAAGATAAGTTTGTCTGGCAGATAAAATACACGACAAAGTTGATAATCTCTTTAGCTAAAGATCATATTTAATTTTAAATATTTTCCCCATCATACCTCATGTCACAAATGTACAGAAGAATAGCAACTCTTAAAATAAGCATCGTGATTCTTAAAATTTAAAGAAATTTTTTGGATTGCTGAATCTAGTCTCTTTAAATTAGAATAACCTTAATTAAAAAAATATCTGCCTTTACTATTGGATATCATTTTGTTAGGCAGGAGGAGTAATAGATGTACACATTTATAAAATTTAATAAGCCTAGCACATACTTAAAATAATTTTGATTATGTTTTCTAGAGAAGACTAGCAGCTTACATCATTCATGTATTCAGGCTCTTGTTATAATGCACTGTTTGGTATCAAAACCCTGCGTGAAATATTGGTATTAACAGAATGTTTTTCAGGAAAATTCAAGTATATTATAAATACAGGATAAACATTGTACTATTTATAGTTTAAAATGAAAGCTATAAAATTCTGTAATTTTGTAATTTTTACTATGTTTCATAATAAAATTAGCCATTAAATGTAAAAAGACATCTTTCAATATTGGGATATTAAATGTGGACACTGAAGTAGCTGTTACAGAAAATGTTAGGATTTTCTCTTGTTATGACATTTAAAAATTTTTTCTTTGGCCTAGATAATAAAATTCAGTGTTTTTTTCTTATTCCACATATTCTAGGAAATGAAAATTTTGAAAAAAAAATTTGTGGAATAATATATATTTGGAAATTCAGAGAAAATAAAGTAATATTTAATTCTGGAATGCATCAAGACCATTTTTGTTTCTTCCTTGAATCATACTTTTTCAGATAACATTTTTCTTGTATTACTATGCTTTTCATTAGAAATCTAGACTTTATCATTTTTACTGATAGTGTATATTTTGAGTCTTCAATTAAAAGACCTTTTCTGCTAGCTTTGTTTTGATTGTGTCCTGTTCAAAGAAACTCCTTTTTCTAATCTTCTCTAACTTTTCTTTCCCTGTCTTTTAGCCTCATAGTTCTAGAGGCTGATTGAGGCAGGTTGTAGAGAAATTTCTGGACATGTTGTTAACATCTGACACAGTAAGTGAGAAAAAAACACCACAATCACTGGGCAGGTTCAGGGAGAACTGTCAGCTCCTGGAGATGAAAAGTTTGTGTTTGCTAGTTGCTAGTTACCTGAAGCACACTGGTTAAATTCAAATCCATTCATTTCTTAGTTGCTTTGCTCCCTCTAAACTACTGTAATGCAAACCAAAAGGGGACCTATATGGATGTTTTGTTGATCTGTGTAGATCGAGTGTATCTTTTGTTAGCCTTGTCTGACATTCGACAATGCTTTTAGAAGACAGCATTATATTATGTAAATATTTCTGGTTACTATTTATGGAGATAGTTGCCTAAATTTCTCTTTGGATAAAGCCTTTAATGCATTCACTCATAATCCCTATAGAGGAGCTACTCAAGTTTGGGAAGTTTAGTGTTGCTCTTTGTACTTCAACTTTTAATATCAGAGCACATATTGAAACCATAAACACAATGAAAATTCAAAAAATATTCCGACCATATTAGAAGAATATACCCCCTCCTTTTTTTATCCTTAAAGAGCCAAGGGCATGGGGAGTGGCAGGAAGAAACATTCTTAAGATCTAAGCCCTGGACGCCATCCTGGGAGTGCTTAAACCCCTTAGAAACGTACAACCTGAAGAACACCCCCTTTCGAAGTCTAAAACAATATTAGATTCCCAAAACGTATCGGCAAAGAAAGTCTTACCGTCAAACTCTTGCAGCAGGTTCCAGCTCAGACCCAGACTGAAAAGCTGAGCAGCTGGTGAACAAAAGTTTTAGCTTTTTTTTTTTTTTTTTTAACGAAGTCTGCAAAACTAATTTCCCTCAAAATAGGGCTCAATTTCCGTTAAAGAAAGCAGTGCTTACAAATCTTAGAATTCCTGATCACCCCCACCCCATCCCACCTTTAAGCAATGGAAAACAATTCGCACTTTCACATGAATGTAAACGTTTATTGAGAGGCCACTCTTCTGCTGTAGGGGTTAAAAGATGGGAGATAGGCTGAAACCTGAGGGACTGGTTGAGGGAAGGGTTCTGCCTTGGGGAACACTTCTCAAAGATTAATCAATACTTTTTCCTAATTCAAACCAGATGGCTGGCCCAGTTTGGTGTCCTCATTAATCCCATTAACAGCTTCAAAGACCTGGTCCCCATCCTCTGGACTCGTGAGACAATGAAAATAATGGGGTTACAGTGCTGGTGGCATATTTGGGGTCCTGGTCGGCATAGATGAGTGCCCCTCTTCTGATACCACAGGTCTCAGGCAAGACTTGACTGTTCCTGTTGTTCATAACATGCGGCTTGCTTGCCTTGCGTAAAAGACTCTGCCCCTAGCAGGCAGTGTCACCCCTCAAGCAAGTGGCA
Organism: Nasua narica; assembly: GCA_028533885.1. Classification (NCBI taxonomy): domain Eukaryota; kingdom Metazoa; phylum Chordata; class Mammalia; order Carnivora; family Procyonidae; genus Nasua; species Nasua narica. The sequence continues at coordinate 39,918,351 of CM052806.1, read as the reverse complement.
GTATTAAAGCCCAGCCGCCGCTCATACTGATTCACTGGTGGCAAATTTTCTAACTTATTTTGTATGATGCAAGAGTGTAACCAGGGAGATCTGAAGCAGCACCCATGTTTAGTGAACTTTGGGGGATACTGAAGTGTTAATATTTCCCAGTAAATGGAACTGTAGCAGCAGGCAAAGGGGCAGAAGAGGTGCCATTAGCTGATTTATTTTTGAGCAGAAGAGAGGGTGAATTTCTGAAGGGAGATGCAGGGACATGGGCTGGCTCCTGAGGTTTGGAAAGACTGGAAATGTGCTTGAAATATACACATCACATGTGACCACCAGGAGGATACTGCTTCGGGTTTTCCTGACTGAAAAGTTTTGGGTTGACAAATGGCTAGGAACTTGACGTGGACCAGGCTAGCAAGGGATAGGACATTGTGCAAAACTGGAAGGGCATATTTGGAAAGCCAGAGAAGAAAGAGTCCACCTGACACCACAGGTGAGGATGCTGTGTCTCTGGACCTCTGCAGCGGTCGCCGCCCCGGGCTTTTGTTCCATCCACCCCACCAGGTCTGGCTCTTTTGGGCCCTGAGAATGACCCGTTCCTACCCGCGGGGCATTTCCCAGAAACTTCGGATGCCAGCTCCGAGCCCATTAACAGCCCATCCGGAGAAAACAGCTGCAAAAAGCTAGACCCGCCACTGAGACCAGGGCACGAGTTGATGTGGAGTTTGAAAAACTTGTCTGAGCGCGCGCCAAACTCTGATCTTTTTTCCTTAATCCTACTTCCCCTTTGGTGCTCCTCAAGAGCTAGCCGTAACCCTAGCTTTCCTGCAGGTGACAGTGCCCAAGTGGCACTGACAAGACAACTTAAGAGAAGTGAGCCGGTCGGATACTGGGTGCAGGGTTGGGGCTGGCGTGCACGGAGGAGCACCTTGGCCGACGGAGCCAAGAGGGGAGAGTCGCTGTCCGCCCGGGTGCGGGTTTAGGCGCCAGGCGCGCCACTTGCAGCCTGGGCTGCTGGCAAGGGCGGGCGGGCGTGGACCGCCCTGCGTAGGTCCAGCCAGAGATAGGAAGTGGAACTGGGAGCGCGTGGCGCAGACTGAGCGGGAGTTTTGGAGGGAGTTTGCATGTGGTCAGCTCCGGGCTCCTAAGCCAGCCCCCAGCTCACATTACACTCTATTTATAACCTCTCAGAGCCGTTTCCCCCTGAAAGCAGTTCTCTGGGACCACCTTCTTTTGGCTTCAACCTCTCCTACTCTTGACATCTGAGTAGCTCGAAGGGAAGCTTCTCCAGGTCCGAGTGTTTATATGTAAAGGAGACTGGCCGCTAGGGCTCAGGACCGGGATTATCCGAGCTCTGCAGAAACGGCGGCTCTTTGGGAGGGGGAAAACACACGATTTCCAGTGAAAAGTGACAGGGTGGTAGCGTTTGGAACCATCGCGAAGTCTTCTGCCTGGAACCCGAGACTTGCATGCTATGGAACACCCGCTCTTTGGCTGCCTGCGCAGCCCTCACGCCACCGCGCAAGGCTTGCACCCGTTTTCCCAGTCCTCTCTCGCCCTCCATGGAAGATCTGACCATATGTCCTATCCTGAGCTCTCCACTTCTTCCTCGTCTTGCATAATCGCGGGATACCCCAACGAGGAGGGCATGTTTGCCAGCCAGCATCACAGGGGGCACCACCATCACCACCATCACCACCACCACCACCACCAGCAGCAGCAGCACCAAGCTCTGCAAACCAACTGGCACCTTCCGCAGATGTCCTCCCCACCTAGTGCGGCTCGTCACAGCCTCTGCCTCCAGCCGGATTCGGGAGGGCCCCCGGAGCTGGGGAGCAGCCCGCCGGTCCTGTGTTCCAATTCTTCCAGTTTGGGCACCAGCACCCCGACCGGGGCCGCGTGCGCGCCAGGGGACTACGGCCGCCAGGCGCTGTCACCCGCGGAAGCAGAGAAGAGAAGTGGCGGCAAAAGGAAAAGCGATAGCTCAGGTAAGGGCGCACCGGGTACCGTCGGCGAAAGGGGGCGGGGAAATGACGGAGAAGATTCTCGCACTATAGTGAGGCAGCAGAGAATACGGTGTATGTTTACCCTCTCTGGCTCCCCGCCGCCAAATTCCGTGGGGCTGCTTTGGTCCTGTTATTTGGGGGCACGTGTTTCTCCAAGGGCAACACTGCAACCAACAGCGCTAAGCTCTCTAAGGTTCAAACTAGTTTACCAGAGGGTTAAGAAAAAAAGGACAGGTGACAGTTTGTGAAATCGATTGCGAAGCGTGACCTTCCATCTCAGCAGTGAGGAGGGGAGTGCACCCTGGGATGCAGCGTCCGCTGGGTGTGCGTGCGGGTGCAGCTCCTCGACTTTCCCTTGCAAGTTCCCGACTCCGAGTGGCTCGATTTTTCCCATCGTTAACTGAATTTCCAAATTATTGCACAATGTTTGGAACTTGCAGTGGAACTTGGCAGAACGTATGAGAAAAAAAAAAGTTTTAGTTTTTTTTTTTTATTCTGATTTCAGAGTTCTTTAAATAGCACCCTATTCCAAATGGTAAAAATTTCCCTTTCTTGGGGAAGAAGACAATCTAGGAATTCAGAAGATTTTAAGGAATGTATCAAAGAATGGTAAATAAATACATGTTCAGACTCTTGAAGAAAAACGATTTTAATAGTAGTTGTATTCGTGGTGCTAATCTAAATAGAGAATCTGAGTTTCAGAAGTGGAAAATAAAATATCCTTCGATTCAGTATTATTGGAGGCAAATATTTAGAAACTGACAGCAGACAGCAGCCGGGGTGGTGCTGGCTCTATGTGCTTGAGGCTAGTATGCGAGAGTGCGCGCAGGAGGCGCTGATCTACGTAGGGATAACTTGAGTAGCCACGCAAAAGGGAACCTTACTAAACGCAGATGCTTGAAAGCCCAGAGTGCCAAGTTAACTGTAGCAATCCGGAGAAAGTAGTTTTTTGAGGAGCTCCTTAAAGACCTTAACAATCTGTAGCATCATGACATTGTTAAAAGATACTTTACAATTAAGAGAGTTGTGCATTTGTTTTCTGTAGCTATAGCGTATCCCGCGGTCCGTCTTTTTGGAAACTGTTATTTTTAAAATATAATATTTACGTATTTTTCTTCCTTTGCGGAATTGGTTTAACAGTCCTAGAAGGTAATTACAGATATTGATGTGAAGGATTGAGAAAATGTTTGTTTTTCACAATGCTTTAGGTAAGATCCCACATAAATGATTGATTGAACCCCACTGATTTCCTGTTCCTTTCCAGCGATGGAATCAGTTGATCTTCAGTGTTAGTATGAGATGGATTCTTTTATCACAAATTTAAAATCTAACTTTTACTTTCCAAAGTCAGGGATGAACTTTTAATGCTCCATCGCAAATTTGTTTGTATCTAAGAAAGTTACCAGCAGTGTCATTCATTTTTAATGTTTTTTACTAACTATAGGTGAAACTCTCTTAAGATGGAGTTGAAAAGTTAACCATAGCCAAAAGGTTTCCATCTTAATTTCTTAAAAAAAAAAAAAAAGTCACTTTTAAAAATACAGTTTTCATTTCTCGGGTTCAGCATTTGATATCAATGTAACTTTTTTGGAAGCAGGTCCCAGTTCAGGTTGGTCAGTCCATTTTTGCAATTAACAGGCTCTTACTGTTCATTTTACTTTCTACAGTGAAAAACCTGTGATGTACTGTTCCTTTGCTTCTGAACTGAATCAATGCCCCTAAGCTTCTTAGGGTAAACTGAATTTTCATATAGGCACCTATTATTTCGTTTAGGGGGAAACAAAAAAAGCAGGATCCAAGAACTGCTTCCTTTAAATTATTTTGATAACAAGTTTCTTAAGGAAACTGGTTATACTAATAGTGCTATCCTCTTTTGGTGGGAAATAACCATATAACAAAATAAGTTTATATTTACCTGTTGAAACTAATTAGAATACTGCAAAAACAGACATTGGCTACGTAAAGTCTTAATCCATTAGATCTTGAGTGGGAAATACAATTAGCCATCACCAAGGATAGAATCACTGGAGAGTTAGAATGAGTGTTTTCTATTCATGATGGGATATTTTATAAGAACTTTTTGACTAACTAAAAGGAAATATCACGATGGGTTCCAGTTAAATATATGTGTACTCATAAGTATAATTTGGCAATTTCACTCTTTGAGTTAATATTGTTAGATCTTTAGATAGATTTAGATTCAAGGTATCTTTCCCCTATGATATTTCAGTTGGTATGCCATACTTATGTTTATAGTTATTTCATTTCATAGTATTATAATAGCAACCTGATCTAGCGGGAACTAAAGCAATGTAGAAAATCATGTAATTCTGGCATATTACTAACACATAGATCTCTCCTTGCTTACTGCACCATTTTAATATTTCAACATTTCAAAAAAATTAGATTAATTTCTGAACTCTCAAAAGTTTCAAATTGTATTAGATAGAAGTCTTATCATGCTTAGTAGAGTTTACTTATATTTTGTTAGGAAGTTTATAATTACTATGTATTTATAATAGAAAGTAAATATAGTATATAAATCCCAGACAAAATCAGAACCAAAATTCTTTATCCTTGCATATAATACCCAGGTTATCGGTGTATATGTATGTGTGCATGGCCCTGTGAAATTCAAATAGAATTTTAAGCAACAGAAAATATTGAAAAATGGCCCAAATTTTTATCCATGGTAATGATGCTAAAGCTACAATGTGTGAAATTTTCCAGTATGCCTTTACATGTATTTCTCCTCCCAAACAAACACATATGCAAACTCAAGAAGCTTAAGGGTCTAGAAACAAATATTTATGGACTTTGGGCTTCCATTATAGTTTATTGACAATTGAAAATAGCAAAGTTTAATGGAAAAGCGCACTGTTATTTTTATATGTGTTAAATATTTTTGCAACTTTGAACCTGCTATGCTTTCCAGCATTATTAGCAAAGCCAACATCTGCGACGTCTTCAAAGGAACTCTTAAAAATCAAAACTTTACAACTGCACTTAAAACAATCTATACAAAGCAGGTGATTCTGAAAAAAATGTCTATAAATAGCGTGAATTACTTGGCTTCAATTACATTTGATTGTTCTTCAAGCAAGTTAGTAATAGGTATAAACTGCCCAGAGTTAGCTAAAATAGCCAAAACAGATTAGTCAATCTGACTTTAGTTTTTAGTTTTTATATGGGTAAAATACAGTATAAACATGTAAATATTTCTTATTCAAATTAGTTGAGTGAATGTAAGTGTACATTTTATAAAAAGATCAATTATATTAAAAAGGAAGGAAGTGGTTTGGGAATGTGGATTTTACAACGTTTTGAATAATATTAGATTCTTGTAAAATTACAAACATTTATAGCTACAATATCATAAAATATTTGTTGTCAAATTATATCTGTCTATATGCTTGGCTATGCAGAATGACAGGCAAGTATTACCATAATAAGCTGGAACTTAAATACGGAGGAATGTCTTCTCTACCCTAACTCTAATATTATATTGTAATTTTTCCTAGATATTTCAATCATCATGTTTTCTGAAGGGAAAAATACTTTATTATTCATATCTGTGTTACTGGATTAGGACTTTTCAACATTTGCTTTAGAATTTAAAAAAAAGAGTCTATTGGATCTTGATAATCATAGAGGAATACTGAACAAATTAAATTTCTCAAATCTATGGAATAAAAGAAAAATGTCATTTAAGTCTTTTTCTTGGAGTGGTAGATTAATTTTAGGTGTGAACATTTTTAAATGGTGACCTGACATAAAAAAATTCCAAGTACCATTGACCTACATGAGTATTTTCAAATGATTACACTCAAAAAAGTCAAGAGCAGCAGTCCCTTTAGAATTAAGGTGCTTTATTGTTGAAAGTTAGCAATGAATGGAAGGAAAAATGCAAATAAAAATAGAATTAGTTTTAAGATCTTTGTAAGTATCTTTATTTATAGTTCCTTTTAAAAGGAAAAGCATTAAATGCAAGGCATGGCACTGCTAAAACTTTCATTTTGGTGGAAAACCCTATAATGAGTATTTAAAGTTTTAATCTTTATAGTAGCTATGAATGGAAACCATTATGTTGGCACTCCATAAGCTGATCTCTACTAATAAACTGAAAAAAACATTTTAAGTATTACCCTATTTTTCCTCTGTGTGATATGAAAACATCGAACCTTCATCACAACATTGGTATTTATAATAACATAATGTTTATTACAAGACCTCTAAGAGATTAATTTTAAACAAAAATGAAATCATAAATGTAGATAAACCTTTTCATCAGATTCAGGGAAATTTGGGAGACTAATTTCATATTTCATAGAAAAATTAACTTTTTTCATTTGAGAAATAACTTGCGGATGAACTAATAGCTGAATAATGTAAAATTCACCTGGCCTGGTAATGGTGCCAATTTTATTCATTTGCTATAGTAATATATATATATATATATATATATATATATTTGCTGGGTAGTTTTATTAACTATATTAAAAATGGCAGCCAGAAACAAAGATGTGAAGGCTTTTTAGATTTTCACTTCAAATGGGAAAGACCAATATAATACAATAATATATTATGGTTTTTAGGACTTGTTAATTTAAGTAGTTTATTTATAAAATTTCAGAACATGTCTCTTTTCTAAGTATTACTATAATGATTATAAACATCTATAAATGATATATGTTAAGGATGGGAAATTATTAGAAAACAAAATATTTTCAGGAATTCCTTACTTAATATTTGTTGAGTTAATAGTTGTAGGTGATTTATCTCTCTCAATTTTTCTGTATTTTGCTATAATGTTTTTTATAATAATAAGACATCTTCTGGGAAAGTATATTAGCACATGGAGTGAGACTATCAGGAGTAGCATTTTCTTCCCCTTGATTGAAATCATAAAATAAGAAGGATTAATTCTTGAGTGGCCAGTTAAATTACATTTTCTGTGTTATGGTACTGGTGACTGATTCTAGTGGTTAAAATAAAAAGAAAATTAAAAAAAGATGAAATATGGGCCCCTGGGTGGCGCAGTTGGTTGAGCGACTGCCTTCGGCTCAGGTCATGATCCCGGAGTCCCGGGATCGAGTCCCACATCGGGCTCCCAGCTCCATGGGGAGTCCGCTTCTCACTCTGACCTTCTCTCTCTCACTCTCTCTCTTTCCTCATAAATAAATAAATAAAATCTTTAAAAAAAAAAAAAAGATGAAATACAAACCAAGACCAAAGTCCACAAATTAGAAATTGAAGTAGGTATGATATATTTCCTCTTTAATGTACGTAAGCAATAAAATACATTTTATTGTCACAGTTTATTTTTCTGGATTATGTGTTTTAGTCGTTAATATGGCTTAATTATCAATGACAACCTTTCTTTCTTAAAGAAAATGAAACACTAACAACTTTCCTATTTTTGTTACGATGCTCTTATGATTATTTGTTGGAATAGTTGTATTAAACTGAAACCTCTAAGTAGGGATGGAGGAACACAGTCAAGAAAGTTACTTGTAACACTTTATTATAGTCATCAGTGAGGTTCAAAATCCAACTGGAGAAAACCTTGCAGAATATTTTGTTGCTCTCATGGCATAAAACTTACAACAGTAAAGGTCACTTAGGTGACCACTCAGCCTTCAATTTGCCATTACCTATGTTGAAGCAGAATTAATTTAAATCTAATGTCCTTTTCTTTGATGGTTTTCCATTTACATTACAAAAGCATAGGGAATTTATTTGCCCTTTAAGAAATTGTGTTAGTATTTTAAGATACAAAATAGCCAGTAAATTTCAGACATAGTTTTTATATTTCAGAATAAGCATTTCTATTTGAAACCTTTTGACATATTTATTACTAAATTAACAGAAAGTTACTGAGAGTTTACATTCATATGCAGTTGAATGGGTCAATTATTAATTTTCCCTGTATTTGGAATTTTAAATATGCAGTAAAAAAGTTTCCAATTATTCTTGAAACTCTCATTTATAATGTTACATTTTCCATAGCAGTATAATACTTCTGAATTTACATGTTAACTCTCTGTAAATTTTTTACTGTGTATTGGGATCCTGGTTTTCGAAGGATTCTTAAAATATTCTATGATACTTTTTTGATCTCTTACATGTGCATATGAACAAGACTCATCAGGTGAAATCTGTACTATATGCGTACATTCTTGGAAAGAATTTGTGGGAAAGAGAAGAAAATACTTTCAGAAATAATCAGTTCTCTCTATCCTATATAGATTTAGAAATTAACAAATCAGATCTCTAACCTACATGGTATTATTGCTATGCTTCTTTAAAGTTAGCATCTCCTAAAAGTTTAATGACTCTAAAATATTTGTGTATTTTGGTGACTCAATTCTTACATCCTTGGAGTTTTCCTTTTACTGAAAATATAACCTAAATTTACAAGGTAGTAAGTCACAATGGTAAAAACATTAGGGTTTTGTTTAAAGATTTAAATTATTGCTCTTCAAAATTTCATCAATTCATATTCGAATCAACTCATATTTGAATGATTCACATGTATTTAAATGCCTCTTTGCCTTCTTTCTAAGATGTTTCAGGTATGTTTCTTGAATTTTGGATAAACTAGATTGGCTGAAATTATGAATATAAGGAGTTTATTCTTCAGTTTTCAGTTTCTACTGCGTTTTAGTAGAACGGTTAGTGGCAAGAAGAAAACAGGGAGGGAACTAAATTAACTAGGACATGGCAACTATTCTTAAAGCAGGCTTTAAAATAATCTGTTTATATAAAGATACATTCAGATACACATATGCAATAATAGAATTCTAATCTCTTGTTAAAAGATCATCTGAAGTAGACCATTCACATTAGAGATCTCAATATGACGTTACATGTTCTGGTGAGAAAATAAAATATTAGATTTGAATCATATACAGCTGTGTAGAGAGTCCACCAGGCGAGGCTGGTAATCAATGATAGTCATTAAAGTGAAATCTGCCAACTCCCCTGCAGTTTTTGTTTTCTTTTGTTTTTCTCTTCCTCTCGCTCATTATTCTTCACATACTTCGAGAGATCCCATAATGCTCTAAGAGAAGAAAAACACTCAGCTATCTTACATGACTATGGGCAAGAAAATGATTAAGATGAAGTCATCTCTCTCTCAGGCTCTGCGGAAACGTAGAGGAGGGTCCAGCTTAGGCGGGTGGATGCCAGTAGAATTTTAAAGGCCTGGAATTTTGCTCTTAAAGCTTTGCCAGAAATGACACCCAAACAAAACTGATTTTTGCAAAGTGATAGTTATTTGCAAATGTAGTGGTGAAATGTATTCAGTGTCTGTAGAGGCGGCTTCTTATATTGTCTAGACTGCATAGTAAACTTGTAGATGCTCATTCTTAGTGTCCTGAAAAACTAGAAACTAAACTGAAGTGTATTCTTATTAGTCAAAAAAAAAAAGTACAATGGGCAATGACTCTTATCATATGAAAAGTGAACACCAAGCAAATTTCACGAATGATTGATCTTATTTTGAGAGCTAAAACATGAAGTTCAGGAAAATAGAATTGTGTCATCAGACACTTAGTGGGAAGTAAACAGATAAAATGTAGCTTTGATTTTGTAGGACACCAATAATTTAGTAAATGGCTTTCACATTTTAAAAACCATGTAAAGAGAGTTCTACAGTTAACTGGGTAGATTGAAATTACGTGACATCTCTCCTTATTTAATATTTTTCAAATGTAAAATGAGCTTTCAGTATGTTTACTGCCTTTAACAATTAAAATCTGTCCAACTACAGGCGATGTTTACTTTGGGATTTTTTTAAAAATTTGGAATACAAACAGATTTGGATGCGTTAAACGAGGCAGCACCTAGAAGTAAACTTTTGAGACAGATTGAAATGACAGGAAAGCTAGAGGTTAGGCATCCAAATCTGGGGTTCTACTGCTGCCCCCATTTCCAGGATTATCATCTTTTGGATGCCCACCTTCAGAATTCAGGGAATTTACATATATCTTTTCTTCTAGAACTATTCTTTGCTCCTGGAAGTTGACCCTTACCAAATTTATTCTTGGATACTCAGATACTTGGGAAAATAAAAAGTAACAGAAACACTGCGTGTGTGTAATTGTTTTACTTACTTAGCCATTAGTTGATAAATCCTAAAGGATCTATCTTATTTCTCAGTCATCCTATCAGACAAGGAAATAGGTGTCACACTCAAAGGGATAACTGAAGATAAAGAGAGTTTGATGATGAATATTTGAGGGTGAGCTGTATGTAGGGGAGCAATAGGAAATGGTCAGTCATCCAGGGTCTGCCCACATTTGGAAAACATTAGCTCCTCAAAACCTGAGGTGGCAAGTAAAGGGAGCTATTACAAGAATCCAGAATCTAACAAGAGCAGCAGGACAGAAGCCTTCTGGTAAAGTGGGGACCTTAGGTGGAGGATTGCAGCTGATATCAAATAGCATCCAATAAACTATCTCCATGCCATCCAGTCTCCTTTTGTTACCTCCCATTGGCCAAATATAGTCAGAAGACAGTGAAGGACCGCACTAGTCTTGGTAATTAAATCCATGGAAGTCATGAAGGAATGCAGGTTACATGGGGGAAATGTTAATAGTAAATCTGGGAGAACCCAATGTCTTGCTCTGTCTCTTGCTAGCTGTTATTCAACTTCCCTGTTTCTTAGTTTCCTAAACATCAAAGCAAGTTAATAAGCATAAAGCCCTTAGACAATGTCTGGGTCAGTAAGTGTTATTTTTATCATATATCAGTGTAGGTGCAGGTATGACATGGGTGTGCCCCATCTGAAAACAATCCCTGTCTTATGTTGCCTCTTTATTTGTATTTTTCTACTATATTGCTATGGGAAATACTGCTTGCCAAAAAGCTTGCTGAAGATTTAAAATAATATGCTGCTGCCGCTAGAATTTTAAGTCCCCTGCCGATTTCCTGAAATGTCGAGTGAGTTTGAGACCCAGTGGTATAAAAGACTCAAGTCTCTTTCATTTTATCACCCTTAAGATTCCCTTTCCATGGCGTCTTTTGCTTGGGCATCTCCTAACCTCCTTTCTCAGGTGTTTCTTGCCATTTTTCCATCAAACACTTCCTTTGAAGAGGAACATACAAAGGAGCATTTAATCAAAAGGGAACAGAACTTAAACCAAAGGGATTTGAATATTATAGTGAAATTTCAGGTTTCTGTTTTCAGCTGTTAACTAGGAGAATATAGGTTTGACATTTTTTCTGCCATGTTATGAAGTTTATTGCAGAGAAAATACACATATTATAGCTCCTCGTTATTTTTGGTTGTTTCATTTGGAGACCTTAAGGAATGGTAAATATGCAGATACCACTAAAAGCTAAGAATGTATTATATCCCTCATAAAATACTTAGAAACAGTTTTATTTGATACCTTTGTTTTTTTATAGAAAAAGGCAATATTTTTACTTATTTGTATAGTTATTTATATTTAATAAATTTTTGAGAATTCTGGACTACTCGCCTGAGTAACGAGTCCTAGATAATTGGCTGATTTCACTCTGGTAAGCTTAATCATCTCTCCTACACCCACAGTTCAATGTGAGAAATTCAGACAAGTATTTTAGGGAAATTTTATTATTGTATTTGATGGTCTGAGGCAGTTGCTTTTGAATAAGTAGTAGAATCAAATACTGTATTAAAACTCTAAATGCCATAGTTAATGCTTCAAAGTTCTTAGATTCAAAGCAATATAAATCCTTAAAATTAGAGAAGTTCAAATCACTAGTGATTACTTTTCCGCTGGATAATGGAAGGCCTGGGAGGGACTAGGAAGAGGTATACAGGAAGAAGAACAGAATATTAAATGTTCCATACTACACTGCAGTGACAAGAAAGGGCAAATGGCATTGTCTAGTTCATTATTCTTCGATATCAAAGTAGGCTTGATTGGTCAATTTTCTTAATGAGTTATATTTAATGTTTAAAAGGGTCATTAGAATCTGAATTATCAAGGCACTAGAAGACTCCCAAGGCATCACCCAGTTCAGTGAATGTATTTCCTAGATGAGAGAATGTGCCCAAGGAAATTAAGTAACGTCTGTCCATTCAGCCAAGGAGTGGAAGCTGAACTTCCATATCCTGACTTCAGCCTAGTGCCCTTAAAAGGAAAATCTCATAAAATATTTTGAAGCCTTAAGTTTTTAGCCTTCCCAATAAAAATAAATTTCAGCATCATTTAAAATGTTGGCTACCGCTTTTGAGTGAATAAAATGGAATTTGACAAAGTGCTTCTCTTGGGTGTAAACTACCTCTCTCTAAATCTGGTTTTATGGTTACCTCAGTCACTTTTCGTTCTTGTTTTATGAATATAAACACTGTTATACTTTCTTAGCTTTGGTTTTCTAATGACATAGTTCTTGTTATCAATTACCACTTCACCTGTATATTTTTAACACCTCCTACAATAAACCATAGCATTTTAAAGTTCAGTATTTGGTAAGGTGCAGGTGGACTTTGCTGCATTATATCTCTAAATAATAAATATTTATGTAACAATCATATTTTAGATAGTCATTTGCGAATTGAAGAATCTCTTTTCTGTTTTAAAATTTTTAATTTAACTCAAGTAAATTTTGCTAAGAAGAGCTTTACTTAAAAAGTATTTGCTTTTTTGTGTTCAAAGTAATGAATAGCTACAAGTAGACACCAAGCAACTGTCCCTTAAGTCATTAACTTTATCTCCATTCTTAGGAAAGTATTGATCTTAGTTTTGATTTGAATGCAGTCTTCTTGCATAGAAGATACTCAGAAGTATTAGTCGTTGGCCATTTAACTTTGGCTAACGAGCTGTACCTTTCTTGTTTCTTGTCCTTTCCTGCCCACACCCATCTTCCCTGCAATCTGTAAACAGCAGATCTATCTGCTCCTCCCCGATACATTGAACTATACAACCTCTGATCACTCTAACACCGACCTTTCCTGATGATTCCAGATCCTTAGTTTTTACTGGACCCTTAAAACACAGAAGTAAATATCACAAATATAGTTGGTTCGTTCAAGAAGTTTTCTTTTCCTTTTTTCTCTAAACACAACACCATTTTCAAAATAATAAAACATGATCCCTCTTTATGTAGTTAATTTTAATTTACATTCAGAATACTTTCACATTAATGGTCTTAATTGATAATTTCTCCTTTTCTACCAGACTTATATTCAGGACTCAGCCATGCAGCCTCTTCCTACACAGCTTGGCCCAAATACATTCTATTTCACATTCTTCTGTATTTTTTCCCCTATTTGTACTTTGGTGTATCTTCTTGCACTTAATTTAGTTTTCTTTCTCAGACTCCTGATATAGCTCTCTTCTGAGTATCTTTTTTTTTTTTTATCTCTTTTCACATTTCCCTAATGAAATCGTATAGTCAGCATATAGTAGTATTTTGACTGTCACACCTCTTCTTGGAACTCTACATTAAACAAATTATTTCATATTTATAGTATGAATGTTTAATTATAGGCTTTGATGCGTAAGGCACATGGAGTGGCTAATATCCATCAATGATGTATTACTAGATTTTACTTGCAGTGTTTCTTGTGTGCAACCAAATTTTGCTTAATATCATATGTATGTAACATATAATAATTAGATGTATAGCATCTAATATAACATGTAATAATATGTCTTAGAATCTCATATGTATTATATACACAACCACATAGATACTTAAAGTAGTGCTTTTCTGGCAAAGTGATCTTTTCTTTTAGTCTTTGGAACACAATGCTTAGCATTTGTGTTAGTTTATTTTTTATTTATTTATTTTTTAAAGATTTTATTTATTTATTTGACAGAGAAAGATCACAAGTAGGCAGAGAGACAGGCAGAGAGAGAGAGGAAGCAGGCTCTCTGCAGAGCAGAGAGCCCGATGTGGGGCTCGATCCCAGGACCCTGAGATCATGACCTGAGCTGAAGGCAGAGGCTTCAACCCACTGAGCCACCCAGGCACCCCTGCATTTGTGTTAGTTTAAAACAATGTTCTGATACTCCTTGTGTGGGTACCTAAATATACATCATCATAGCTGCATTCAAGATTTCCACAAGATTTTCTGCATCTCTTGTTTAGTCAAGAACTCCTCATGATATGCAATGTATTACTTATTATCTAACTTCCTTTGGTAAGAATTTAGGGCTATATATTAATGGGCTTCCAGCTGAAATCTCCCAACTCAGTCATTACAGGCTTTATTGATCAGCTGGGTCAGTTTGGTTGTTATTGGTTTTTCTTTTAGTTATTTTAACCAATATTTCTTCAATAAACCTACTTATGCCTACCCCTTTAAAAAAGCTTTTTATTTTGAGAAAACTGTAAATCACATGCCTTTTATAAGAAATAATATAGAGATATCATATTTTTTTACCCATTCCCCCAATGATAATATCTTGCATAGTTATAATACACTAGCTTAACCAGAAGACTAATACTGATATATCCACTAATCTTATTCACATTTCACTAGTTTTCCATGCACTTATGTTTGTGTGTATTCATCTCTATGTTGCCTGATAGGTTTATTTTGTATTTTGATCCCATAGCCTGTAATACCTTTTATTAATACATATTCATTATTTTCATGAAAAGCTGGCTTATGGGGGCGCCTAGGTGGCTTATTTGGTTGAAGACTCTGCCTTTGCCTTAGGTCATGATCTCAGGGTCCTGGGATCAAGCTTCCAGTAGTCAGGCTCTCTGCTCAGCAGGGAGCCTCCTGCCTCCTCTCTCTCTGCCTGCCTCTCTGCCTACTCGTGCTCTCTGTCAAGTAAATAAATAAAATCTTTAAAAAAAATAGCCGGCTTATGATACCTTCTCAAGTCACTACCATCTTACGCTAATCATTGCATTTCCCACATTAATGTCTATATACTGCGTAATAATACACTTAAATTTTGTCTTGAGGTTCTCTTTGCTGTTCCTTTTTCACACATCTCCAGTCTTGAATTTGAATTGCATGCACTCCCTAAGGAAAAGTCAGTGTGGTCTTTGTCTTTTAGTTTGATATCCAGCATCAGTTTAGGTATCCAGAAGTGCTTGGTAAATCCTATTTGTGGCATAGAAAATGCTTCACTAATGATGAATGAATTATCTATATTAGGTTTTTTTGGAATTGTTGGTTCCAGGCTTTCAATAGTAGGACAAATTTGGAAAATTCCTGGGCAATTCACAGGAAAGTTTAATGAATATACAACCTAAGTAATGAGCTGTGTTTGTTTCTGATTGACTTTTATGGATGCTTTCTAAGGTCATATACCTGTAAGTGTGTGGTATATAGTTATCACTTGTGACGAAATCAAGACAAAAATAAATATGCATTTAGTAAAAACTTAATCATAAATCAGTAAGAATACCCCTACATTTAAAAGTTAAAGTGTCTGTATTTTCAACAGTTCAATGATTGTTAAACTTAACTTCCTGTTAATTAATGTGTAGGAATGCCTCATTCCATTATTTTGGGTGAAATATGAGATTCTCCAAACATTCTGTGAAGTTATGCCATGCATTGTTGAGCTTTTGCACATTACATACAACCAAGTAATTGTAGTATTTAAAATGTCTGTCCAGCAAAGGCTCCCAGATCAAACTAAACTAGAAATCATTGAGCCATTGGGAAAAATATGGAATATTAATTGATCTGCATTGTTGTGCTTGGTAGTGGCACAAATAGTTGGTGATGTGAAAAAAAATGGGTTATTTTCATATGCCTTTTTATGAGGACATTGTTACAATGATGCTGATTCAATGGATTCTGCTTTGAACATGATTGGCTAACCATATTCAAACAATGCTACACAATGAGAAAATGTGGATCTAAGACATTGACAAGTGGCCTGGCTAGTAAGGAAAGAGTAATGATAGTGAGGGGTTGGCAAGTTAAATAAATCATCTCCTTTGTGGTTCTGAGCTTAGTCACATATCATATAAACAATGAAGGGAAAGTTTGCAATAAGCTCCCTGTTGAGTGAGTTAGCTTTTATTTCTATACAAGAGTTAAAATTAATCCATATTGTGATTCATTTTGATGATTTTTAAAAAGTGGTATCCGTGACTCTGATATTGATTCTATTTCAACAATTCCCTTCTTTTCATAAAGAAAAATAACTTGCATTGTCTCCATACTTCTGACCTTTATCATAAGATTACTCAGTACAGTAACAACACTGATACTACATTGGAATGATTGGGGCAGTGTTAAAAAATACTGCTGCTTCATAGATTATGATTAAGTTAATCTAGAGTAGAGCTGAAATTTTTTAAATTTTAAGATAGAAAATTATAATATTTAAAGAATAGAGAAAATCATATAACAAACACTCATGTGTCCATTATGTTCAATATTTATCAACACATGGCAACACACAATCCTACTCCTCCTTCACCTTATTTTAATTGTTACTATTTTTTAAAGATTTTATTTATTTACTTGAGAGAGAGCAGAGAGAGAGAGAGAGAGAGAGAGCACAAGTGGGGTGTGGGGCAGAGGGAGAAGCAGACTCCCCAACTGAGCAGGGAGCTGGACACAGGGCTTCATCCCAGGTTACTGGGATCATGACCTGAGCCGAAGGCAGACATTTAACCAACTGAACACCCAGGCACCCTTAATTATTCTGAAACAAATCTCAGGTATCTTATTTCATCTGGACATTGGTATTTTTAAAAATTCCCAAATGATTCTGGATTGAGATTGAGAATTACTGTTTAGAATATTGTTATTAGGTTGAAAAGTTCTGAGAAGCTTGGACTTTACATTCTAAATCTTATCCTTTTCTGTCCATGGAGAGCAATGTTAGACCTGGTTGCTCAATAAAAAATTATAGATTTACTAGAAATGGCCGTTTATGTGACTGTGTGTATCACCAATAATTATAATACTCTTCTATGCTGTGTAGTGTGGTAATCACTAACCACATATGGCTATTTAAATTTTAATTAAAATTATGTAAAATTTTAAAATCAGTTCTCAGTATCACTAACCACATTCGACATACTTAGCAGCCATATGTGGCTGCTGGCTAATGTATTAACTAGTACAGATAAAGAACATTTCCATTTGTTAGACAGTTCAACTGGACAGGGCTTTTAGACAAAAAAACAAACTTTCTTACTCTTCAGCTACTGAAAGAATCACCAAGGATAGGAATCTCAAGTGGAGAAAGAGATAATACAAATTTAATACCACGCTAAGCTAAATGCAGTTAAAAGTTTAACTGTAAATTTGAAGCATATCTGAAAGTAAAATGTAAAGAACATTACTTTGTTCAAAGACTTTTTGGATAAATGCTTGCTTGCTTAGTCAACCAACTATTTACCAAAATAAAATACATTCATGATTTTTAAGAGGCCACAATGAATCATAAAATAATTATTAATTAAACATAATGGATAAGCCTGACATTTGGACAGTTACCAACATAAAAACAAATCAGAGATATTACATGGTTGAGTTATAAATACAGAATTCAAGTAAAATAAAACATAATATAGTAATAGATGTAAATATTAAAAACACACACACAAAAACAGAATTTTGGAAGAGGGAAGGCAAACAAAGCATATTAAAAAATGTAAGGTCAACTAGGGAGATTCTTCTAGGCCTCTTGAGGAATAGGGAGGAGAACATTTTTCTGGGAAAGGGTGGGGAGCATGCCAGGAATTAGGCTAGATTTTCCAGGGGGAAAGTAAGAAAACTTAATGGAATCAGACAGTGGCAATTAATGACAAAGAATTGTTAACTTTTAAAGCCTCTCAAAAGATTTGGTCTTTCACAGTCCCTGGTGTGATTTCTGGAATTGCAAGTCAGGTAGCTGACAGAAGAGCCTATTCAAGGAGATTTTTAACATTTTAAGGAATTTTGGCATTAGAAAAGAACAAATGCAATGAAGACTGGAGTATAGGGAGTATCACATCTGTACAATGAAACATCTGGGCATGTTCAGCTGTAGCCATACATTACACTATTAAGTTGCCACAACTGCAGAGTTTTTAATATGTGGGAAGCGGGAGGACTATTCATCAGTGGATTCATTTTTAATAGAATTAATTGGTAGTTGATGATTGCACTGCTAGCGATTTGTGGGAGAAAAGGTAATACTAACACTACACGTTAAGCAAAGATATCAGTGGATACTTTCATGTTAGAATTTATGAGTTGAGAGAGTACATTCAAGTGTGAAAATGTAGAAAAATGTTAATGATTCTATTCAGGTTATCATAAGAACACAAAAAACACATCTGCACATTACAGCTCTGGGGCAAGTATATGCAAGTGTCCCGGCAGCTCTCATTGTTTTTAAGATGTTTTGGGACAGAATCAAGCCAGATCAACTATAATTTGTAATAAAGTTTTATTGTCAGTGTTGCATAAGTGTAGGGAAACCATGTTAATAGTTTTCCATGAGTGAAATTTGTAAGTTTACCTTTAATATGAAAATTTGCTCATGATATTGGTGGCCTTTGGTTCATAAATGTGTGGATATGGTAATTTGTATTACTAATGGCAATTACTTTTTTATTTTAGATGAATAAATCTTAGTTTTTCCCAATTAAAAAAAAAGTGTCCTTTTCCATGGACAGAGTAAGCAGAGATAAGAGGGTTTTTTGTGTTTTTTTTTTTAATAGAAACCATTTAGAAGAAATAGTCTCCATATGCAAAACATTTGTATAAAAATAATCATCACTAATTAAAATATGTTAATTACATGCAATATAGTAGTTAAATGCATGTTAGTGTACAGTAGAAATAGTCAACTTGCAAATTGAATGGCTTTACCTTGAAAACTCAGAATGTGAGAAAGCCAAACTAAACCAATAAGAAATTTAAATATGTTATTCAAAGTGGGTGGAAAAAAGTGGATCCATAATTTAACTATGTCCTTAAGAGGTGCTGAACTGAGGTGGGAAGAGCTACTTAACACGAATTACAAGCAGAAATATTATTAGGGGATTTTCTTCATGAGGTGGTTGTGCTGTTCTCAGGTCAGATCTAAATACTTTCTCACATTTTCTCTATGCTTTTCCCAATATTGAAAAAAAAACCCTCCTCATTTTAGACTTTCTAATAGAATTTCACTTGACTTTGAATCACCTAACTGTTAACTTTAGGAAGCAGCATTAGTATTTTAAATCAAACTGAATTCCTTAAAAATAAGTAGCTCAGAGATGAACTAATTAGATAAATGGTTATTAGTGTCAGACTGTAGCCTATCCTCCCTTTGGCCCCAGACACATGCACCAATATCAGAGGTATTTCAGTAGGATCCTAATTCACAAACTCATACTTACTTCACTCAATGCCTGCTATGTGCCAGGGTGTGGTTCTGTGCGGTGGGTAGGCCAAGATAAATAGAACACCTTGAGTTTTTTGGAAGAGTCCAGAGCATGGTAGTGAAGGCAAAGATGGAAACAACTGGATACAACACTATGCTAGAGTATATAATAATGTAGCAAAGGTGATGAAAATATCCAGAGAAATCCAGGAAGATTTTAGGAAATGTATGACACCTGCCTCAGTTCCTCTCACTTCATACTTTTTACTTTGGATGTTATGAATGCATGAAAATCCATTACTGTGATTGGACCAAATCACCATTGGTGAAAAATATAAAGACCCTCACTGAACCATAAAGATATGAAATGGAGCGTAAGGTTTGGGCTCCTAGACTCATGCACAAAATGCGCTCCTAGAGCATTCTTATTCATCTCCTCATTTTTAAGATTTAAACTTTCCTTTGTCTTCCACACTAAGGTTTGTGGGTAGTAATTGATCATAGATAGCTAAACTTTGCAATTCAAAAATATTATTTCCACGTTGTCATTTGATAAAATTAGAGTGAAAGGTAAGAGATTTTGCTAGGTAGTTAAGTATCTATGCTGCATCATTTTTGGCATGAAAGCAATGTCACCTTGATAAGGCAAGGGAGAATTAAACCCATGGAAGACATTGTGGAATACATTCACCAATGTGACTGTGATACTATTAGCTCTCCCATATTTCAAGAGCTGACTATAGTTGTATATCATGAAACAAGTGAAATGACTTTTAGTCTTTTCTAGTTTACCTTCTTCTGTCTTCTTGGCATTTATCTCCATCTTTATCTTGAAAATTGTTAGGACTTTCCTGCAGGCCACATTCAAGCACCTTCAAAGAATGTTAGAATTGGAAAGGATTCTAGATGCATCAAAACCATCTCTTTAATCTTAAAGATGAAAAAATTGAGGCTCAGAGAGTGGCATCCGTCAAATAATGTATGCAGTGCTGGAACTAATAACGTCCAATTTAGTATCTTTCTCGTAGTTCTAAAATTTGAAATTCTCATTCCATTTATTTATTAAGATGCCAGATCATTGAAATTTTCCTTTTGAGAATTGCTCAACTGGTTACTTTCTACAACAGGAGTTAAAATAGCATGTAAATCTACTTTTTTAGACTAGCAATGTTATCGTTGAGTTAATCACTCTCCATTTGACTAGAATGAATACTGAACATTAGTTAGTTGATTTTTTTAAAAATCTGGAAGAGATGGAATTTCCATTGATGAGATCCCAATGTCTGCGTTGTATGACATTTATTTCCTGGTAAAATTTGTCATCCATTGAGGAATAATAATTTGGGTCATTCTGGAGTTGATGTCTGTTTTTCAAATTTACTCTGAAATTTTACAAAATGTTATTGAAAATTAACAAATATTTTATCATTAAATCTGTAATGTTGTTATACTTGCAATTATTTAATGATGTGAGTTTGAGGGGATTTCTGTGTTGCAAGTACTCTTTCTGAATCCCAGACATTTTACTTGAATCTTTGCAATTCATGACTCTTTTTTTTTTAATATTCTTTTGGTGATTTTCCAAAAGATATTCAGTGTCACCAATTCATCGAGATGTCCTTTTTTCTTTTAATTTAGGATAATAATTTGTTTTCTTTGCCCATTTTCTCTTTTCTGAGTTATTGTAGAAATGTATGTGAAGGAGGTCATATTAATTCACAAATTTGACTGTATTGAATCACGCAGGGTTGATTTGGCAAATACATGACATTATCTTGAACATTTAGAGTGTGGTTAGAAGGGAGCCTGAACTGTAAGAAAAGGTTTTTGTGTGTGTGATGTCCACTTAACTAATAAATCTGTCATCACTGACTGGTCTCCATTTCCTCTGAAATAAACAAATCACTATTAAGTCCTTTGAAGCAAGAGACTGCCAGGAAACACGAAAGTCACTTTTGCTTCATCCTTCAAGATAAAGTACTTAATAAGTGGAAATGAGATGCAGCAGAAGGAGCCATGGGGTCTTCACACCTGCTCGAAAGTCCAGCAGATATTCACAGAGCAGGAATTCAAACAAACCTCAAACCTTGACATTCAGCACAAGTGCAGAGACGAATCCAAGAATGAACTTTTGTAGGGCCCTTGGAAACTTCCTAAGTAGAAAGCCTGAATTGTGGGAACATAGGAAATTTGAAGAGGAAAGGCTAGCAATCTGAAGGCCTATGGCCCCCAACTGAATTGGCCCTAGTTTTTTATCTTTAGATTATTTTATATTCTACTTTAAATCAAATGGTAATTGATCCATAAATAAGAACTTTTATTAGAAAGTCAGGGATTTGTTTAAGTAGTAAACATCAAGCATCCATTGTCAAGGGCTTTTTTTGTTTGCTTGCTTTTTAAATCTCTGAATTCCAGACGTATGGTTTATTTTTATTTATCTCAACCAAAATAAAGTTATTTTAAAGTAAATTCACATTCATTCTAACTATCTATCCATTAGGGAAATACATGTTCACACAAGAGGCAGGACTAAAAAGAGAAGACAAATGCTAAAACTCCTAGAAAGACCAAAAAACAAAGAAGATACAAAGGAAATAAACAGCCATTAAAAGAAAAACTGAATGTATATCACAAAATTAAATTTAAAAGGGGGAATACTTTGCTATTTTTTTCTAAATTTTGTCCGCATCCTTTATTTTTGATTAAGGAATTTGTCTCAACAGCAGAGCCAATCCTTTCAACCCATGTCTTTTCTTTGTAGTTATTAGCTCTTTGTGTACATGTAACTGTGGTTGTTGACACTTGTTTCAACAATCATAATACTAAAAACAAAACAAAAAACAATAGACACAAACTAAAATTTTTATTTGAACTAGAATTTTCTTCATCTCAAGTTTTAATAAACTTCTTAACTCAGGGGTGTGTGTGTGTGTGTATTCCTTTTTTTTTTTTTTTCTCCCCTCGACTATATGATGTTGAAAGGCCTAGCAGTATAATTTTAGAGACCAAAACTGCAAGTTTTTTGTGTTTTCCAGTAGCTAAGTGACTGGAATGTTGCTATTATACCTATGCTTCTCACTGCCTGCCTTATACTAGTCTGTCCTTATTTTAAGGATACCTTGTGCAATTATTTATAATAGTTATGCCTTCAAAAAACACATTTTTTTGTGTTTATGCCATTTGTGCTATGCCATTCATTTTCAATATTATTATCTTAGCAACATTCAAATTTGCAATACAGTATTATTGACTCCAGTCGCCATGCTGTATTTTACATCCCCTTAATCTATTTTATAATTGGAAGCTTGTACCTCTTGATCACTTTCACCTGTTTTGCCCGCACCTCCCGCGGGCAAACTCCGGCCCGCACCTCCAGCAACTAGCAAACTATCCCTTGTGTCTATGAGTTGTATTTTGTTTTGTTTATATTTTGTTTGTTTGGGGTTTGTTCATTTGTTTTGTTTTTTTAGATTCCACATGCAAGTGAACTCATGGGGTATTTGTCTTTCTCTGAGTAATTTAACTTAGCATAATACCCTCAAGGTCCATCCATGTTGTCACAGATGGCAAGATTTCATTCCTTTTTATGGCTGAATAGTATTCCATTGTGTGTGGTGTGTATGTGGTCCATTTTATTTACAACGTCTTCCTAATCCATTCATCCATTTGTACACACCTAGGTTGTTTCCACATCTTGGGTATTGTAAATAATGCTACAGTGAACATAGGGGCACATATATCTTTCCAAATTAGTGTTTTTGTTTTCTTTGGGTAAATACCCAGAAGTGGAATTGCTGAATCAAATGGTATTTCTACTTTTAGTTTTTATGAAGAATCCCTATACTGTTTTCCATAGTGGCTGCATCAGTTTACATTCCCAACAGTGCACAAGGGTTTTCTTTTCTCCACAACTTTGCCAGCTTTTATTATATTTTCTTTTTGATAATAGCTATCCCAATGGGCATGAGGTAGGATCTCATTGTGATTTTGATTTGCATTTCTCTGATGATTAGTGATCATCATTACATGGGGATGTAATGTACAGCATGGTGACTATACTCAATAATATTGTATTTCAAATATAAAAGTTGCTATGAAAAATCTTAAAAGTTCTTGTCACAAGCGAAAAAAATGTAGCTTTGTATAGTGACAGATGATAACGGCTTATTGTGGTGATCATTTTGTAGTGTATACAAAGGTCGAGTCATTATGTGGAACACCTGAAACTAATATAGTGTATGTCAATTATGCTTCAATAAAATATTTTTAAAATATGAATTACTGAGGAAATTTCTCTTACTTGACAGTAACAGATTTGGCCACAATATGAAAGTTATTTCATTCTGCCTTTCTGAAAATTAAATCATTCTATTCATCACCTTTTCATCAATAGATTTATAATTATATTGGTTTTTAGAGATTTCTGATACTTTTAAATAAAATGCAGTTTGTGGCTATGAAAGAGTATGTTCAGTGTGGCTTTAGTCATTCGGAGCTGCAGTGGGAAAGTTGATTTCCTATCCATAGGTATAGCTTTGGCTATGTGGGATGACCACTATGTTAGTTTATTTGTGGATTGAGTAATGTACATTTCTGAACTCTTTGATAAAAAGATCCAGAGGCCTTTTAATTCTGGGACTTCTGTTCCTACCACATTGATAATCCAAAACATCAAGAATACATTGTCTTTGAGGTTATTGATTTCTAATTATGGGAAATGTTTATTGGCTTAATGGAACGTATTTTAAAATTTTTTTAAAGGTTTTATTTATTTGTTTGACACAGAGAGGCACAGCAAAAGAGGGAATACAAGCAGGGGGAGTGGGAGAGGGAGAAGTAGGCTTCCTGCTGAACAGGGAGCCCAATGCGGGGCTTGATCCTAGGAGCCTGGGATCATGATCTGAGCATAAGGCAGACGCTTAACAACTGAGCCACCCAGGCACCCCGTTTTTAAATTTTATATGCCCTACATGCAATCGTAAATCTTTTGGAGTCGCTTCATTCTTTATAAATATCAAGATGAAATACAAATACATTACCAAAAATATCAGCCACTGCTCTGTGTGAATATTAAGGATTGGAAACTTTTGAAGGAATGGGGGATTGCTCCATTTTTCCAAGCCAAAAATATCAAAATTTGGCTTATAAGACGATGGAAACTAAAAGTCTGCATATTCCTATAGGGGATTAATACATTACTTAACCTTGAAAAATATTATTGCCTGGCAGCTGCAAGGTATGCTTAACTTTCTCTGCCCTATCTTTATTCCTTTATTTTGAATCCATTTCAGTCAAAAGTTCTGATCTGAAGGCACCTGGGTGGCTCATTCGGTTTAAGCGTTTGCCTGCGGCTTGGATCATGAGCCCAGGATCCTGGGATCCTGCCGGCATTGGGGTCCCTGCTCCATGGGGAGCCTGCTTCTCCCTCTCCCTCTGCGTGCTGCGCTGCTCCCCCTGTTTGTGCTCTCTCTCTCTGTGTGTCAAATAAGTAAATAAAATCTTAAATAAAAAAAATTCTCTACCAGTTGTAAAAACATCATTAGAATATTGTACAGCTGATAATCTCCTCATCCTACAGGAGCCATTTGATATATACACCTCTTTGTTGATTATAAGTACAGTCAACTTGAGGTTTTTTTTCCTAAATATGCTTAGTTGTTTTTAGTTTAGGAAAATGGAGAACTAAAAAAACACTAAAACCCAAACACTTGCCTAAAGAAAAAGTTTTATGTGTTACATTAAGATGGTACCGTTCTTTGAAGACCTCAAAGCTGCTAAATATAGAGCAACTGATTTGCTCTGTATTTACATAGAGCTGATTTTATTTTTTTTCTCCAAAGTAATCCAGAAGGCAAATAGCAGTAGCAGTATTGATTTTCTATTCTAGATTCCCTTAGTCGCCACGCAAAACGAAAATATACTGTAATGTGGGGGAGCAGTGATCTTGTCCTTTTTAATTCTGGAGCATAAAATAAAAATGAAATAGGTACCTTTGCATAGCTCTAAACATAAAATTATTTTCATCTTACTCTATTTAACTTGACTCTTTCCATTTCAAAATGCTATCTCATATGATTAAATATAACTGTGATCGTAAGAGAACCTGTATCTCTTACCTCAGCCAATCATTATCTGTTCCGGAAATTTGTCAGTTAGCTTAAGCCGTTAGAGTGGCGCTAATCATGCCAAAATCATAGGCTTAGGTTTGGTGACATTAGCGTCTTTCAGAGAATGACTTTCCTTCGTGGCTATACAGAGCGCTGCCCTAATCACTGCCAGCCGTATAATAAATGCATTCTGTGTTACACAGGGAACTGTGTGTGTTTGCCCAGCCATAAATGGAAAACCCATTTAAGAATGCCAGTTTGAAATGGTTGATCATACTTTTAGGATGATTGATTCATCTCCCCCACTCCTTCAGTCATTCAGTCATTTATAATGTGCATATTGAGCGCCTCTCATTGGCAAAGTGCTGTACTTTTTTAAAAAAAATGTGTGGTTGATTCAAAAAGCCTAAGGTGTCTCAAAGCTCAGGCCCCATATATTATGTTGGGGCCTATTTAACCAAATGAATGAATGTTAATGTATTCATCAATTAAAAGGAAAATTGAAATAATTTGAATCTTACACTCTCAAACCGTGCTTACCAGCTTAGCTCTAATATCTCAGCTATAGATCATGACAAGTTGGATAAGGAAAGAAGAAAGCCACTTACAAATAGTAGAACTGTTCATGAATTTAGTTACCAAAAACTACCGATTTTCCATTCTGAATCACTTTTTCATATTCCGCATGCCCTAATCTCTTAGCTTAGAATATAGTTTTTTACCTGTAAAATTACAAGAGTTCCTCTCCAGTTTATTACAATGCTTCTTCCTTCCTCACGTTTTATTTTTTTAAATGCAAGTGTGACTGTCAATTTAAACATCTTTTATTAACCACTGACTATGTGTCAAGCTTAGTGCTGGAACTTGAAGGCAGCCTCAGTTGTTCTCAAACCAAGAGACATTTGGCAATATCTAGAGACAAATTATCTTCATCTGTGGTATGTTATTGGCAGCTAGTGGTTAGGGGCCAAGGATTCTGCTAAATATCTTCCAGTGTACATGACAGTCCCAGAAGAAAGGATTATTGGGTCTAAAATGTCAATTGTGCCTGAATTCAGAAAGTCTTGTGGGGAGCTGTCGATGGAGAGATTCTAAAGAATAAGGTCAGCTTTGGGCTCTTTAGGCACACCCATCTAATCCTACCCTGATTAAAATCACCAAATTAATATGTTCCATGTTGTTTATAGCCCACACTCTCTTGCCAATTTTTTGCCTCCAAATCTCCAGCCTTCTGCACCTGCTGGCCTTCAACCCCAGAAGAGTATTGCTTTCCAAAGGCAAGGGCATTCTGTGCCCTTGGGTTTGTAAGATTTTGTTCTTGCTTTTTTCTTTGCTGGGAAAGCCCTTCTTTCTGTATCTACAGAAATTCATTCATTCTTTAAATCTCACTGCAGATGTCACTTCCTCCTTGAAGCCATCCTTAAGTCACCCTAGTGAAGGTATTCACTGAAACAAAAAACAAAATGTATTCACTGTCTTCCTCACATAAATCTTGAAGCTTATTATGCATCCTTTTATTTTTGAATGAGTCATTTCACGTTAAAGTTAGTTATTAACCCTCATCTCCTAAACTTGATAGCAGGGATTGAGTCTTTAGCTCTAAGTACATATGACTATGTCTGGCAAAATTTTTTTGCTCAGATATTGGATAAAAGAATGAAATAAGTACCTAAATAATTGTAGGAGAATGAAGGATATAAATTGCATGCAACTTTAAAAATAAATGTGTTTGATCTACTCTACTCTCAAGTGTTTAGGCATTAGGTATCATTTAACATAAAACAAAAATAGAAATGAAATTTGTATTCTCTATACACACATGAGAGTATTAGATCATTTCCTTTTCTCCTACTAATAATCCCTATACTTGCAAATAAAAACATAGAGATTGCTTGCAAAAAAAAACCCATAATCATATTTTAAAATAACATTGCATAGTATGTAAATAAGTTGATATATTAAAGTAGATTTTTGGGGGTTTCTGCTTCCAGAAAGAATAAATCTCTCTGGAAAACTTCTCAATTCTTTTCAATAAGTACAACTGAAAACACTGGATATTATATATAAAATGAACCTAAGAAGATTCTGAAATGTAGACAGGAAAGCAGAATGTGTAGTTATTTGAGACCCAAAAAATGATGTGGTGGCGAATTGCCTGGGTTTACTTTTGCGTTATATGTCCCAGACTTGGAGCTGAAGAAGCCAGCCACCTCAAAACACCAACGAACACAAACATAAAAAGCTCCAACAGAAATCTGCTATCTTTAGGCAAATGTCCAGGAAAGGGATAAGCTTCACAAAGCAAGATACCTGAAGATAATAACTGCTCTACTCAAGCAAAACAACTTCTGCTCTGTGCAAGACCCTGTTAAGAGGAGCAGCAATTAAAGAGGAGGGAACTGGCCATTAATCTCAGCAACTTAGATGAATCTCCAAAGAATTATGGTCAGTGAGAAGAGCCAATCCCAAAGGTTATATACCATAGTATTCCATTTACAGAACATTCTTGAAAGGACAAAAATTATAAAAATAGAGAACAGAGTGGTGGTTGCCAGGAGTTAAAGAAGTGGTGGGCCCCAGAGGGGATTGGGCGTGGCTATAAAAGAGTAGCATGAGGCATCTTTATGGTGATGGGAATGTTCTGTATCCTGTCTGTTTCAATGCCAATATCCTGATTGTGATATTGTGCTCTAGTTTAGCTAGATTATTACTGGGAAAACTGAGTAAAGGATCCCTGGAATCTCTTTATGTTATTTATGGATTGCCTGTGAATCAAGAATTATTTCAAAAAGGTTCGTTTAATTAAAAAAATATGATGGCTCAGTAGTTCTATAGAATGCCTTTATAGCTACTCTACTATAATAAAGTTTATTTAACTCTTTATATGGGCCATGATACTATTCATACTTATAGTGGATATTTTCTCTTCCCATGTAGAGATGTCAGTGGTGCTTTCAAATAGGAACAACTTCTTTTGGCTGAGAATAGAAGATCTGCTTACATGACTGGTGTTTACAAAAGATGTCACAACACATGTTCTATGCTTTTATGTCATATATACTTTGTTGAAAATATTGTAAATTAAGTGAGAGTATTGAGGAAACATGAGTAATTACATAGTAGTTTTATACTTTGTGACTCTAAAGAGACATCCTAAAAATATCTTACTCACAGCTAGTTCACCTGATCACCTAACATAATTTCTTTTGAGAATAATAATAATAAAAAAATAACTGCACTTGAAACAGATTTTCAGAAAAGCCAAAAGAAAGTGAATTTATTGCTGAGATGCCCATAAGTTTGAAGCAGTTGATACCTAATACCATAATATCATCATATTCAATAATAATATCACACTATCACAGATGGTATTTTGCAGGCTGTTTCAATTCCTTGTTGATAGAATCTAGGGCTGAGAAGATGAGTTAATCATTGGATGAGTTCTAGATAATTCCTTCTTCCCAAGATATGCTTGCTCACGTCCAGTGGTCATACGTTGGGGGAGTGAAATTGTGAAGTAATCATGTAGGACTATTAATGATGTAGTTACCTATGTAATTAAAGACCTTGAGAATTTTGAAATTGCAAATGAATTTAATGTTTTCAGATTGGGAGGGTACAAGCCGTTAAATGTTGTTCACAGTGGTCTTTTCTCTTTATTTTGCATTTCTTTCAGTAGAATATCTTTTGAGATGGGTTCAAAATGAAGTACTTGGACGAGATTGTCCTGTGCAACGAATAAGAGCACAGACTTTGACGATTCCTCAGGATTAAAGCCCAGCTAGCTCTGTGTCTTTCTAGCCGTGTGACATTGCATGTGTTACTGATTCTCTCGGTATCACAGTTTCCTTATTCCTGAAATGAAAGATTGCTTAAGTCATTAAATGTAGGTGCTTACAATACAGCTCGGCACATAATGAGCAATGCTTAGGGATTAGCTATTATTATGCCAAAATTAAGAATCCTGTAGAAATACTATATTCTTAAAGTATTTCCTTTTTTTTCATGATTAGAAATGACACTCCATTGGAACTTCACCAGAGACAATCTTTGTCATCTTTGACCATCAAGATTATACTAGAATTTATTGATTGGTTTTTGTTCAGTGCCTACTGGTGATGATTTATTAAATGATTCTTGCCTTTAACTACTCTGGATAGGAGCATGAATATTTTCATAGCAGTAGAGAGAAAGCATGTATCATACTTTATTTATAGATACCAAAATTAAGTATTCAAAATCAATCTTTTACTCCCTGTTTTAAAACCATCAGTGGCAGGTGAGATCTACAACTAGTGAATCACTAAATTCTACCCTTAAAAGTAATAATACACTATATGCTAACTAACTTGAATTTGTTTTATTTTACTAACTTGAATTTAAACTAAAAATAATAAAATCAAAATAAACTAAAATCTAAATAAATAAATAAAAATAAAACCATCAGTGGTTTTCTGTTACCAAGAGAAAACACCCAGCATGAAAATCAAGTGCTCTCATGGGCTTGCCCTGGCCTCCTCTCCCATCTTTCCCCACATCCTTGTTTCTAGCACTTTGAGGTACTCAGTTTTCTGGGTATATTCCAGGGCTCTGTCAAGTTCTCTGTTCACTTTGATCTTAATGCAATTCCCACTTTCTCTTTTAGGAAAACTCTTCTCCATGTCCAAATTCTGGCTTGCATTTGCCTTCTGTGGGATTTCTTCATAACTAAAATCAGACAGATTTACTGCTTCGCTTCTTAAACCACAATGGAAATCCCTCTGCTCTATTAGCACCTCCTTCATTGTATTGTCTTATTTTTTTCCTGTCTATTTTATTTCATATTTCAAAATTTTTAAGTACAGAAAAGTACAAAGAAGAGAATAATTGGAATCCATGGGGTTTTTTTTTTTTTTGTCTCTATCGCCTCCTCTTCTTTTTCTTTTCCTCCTACTTTTCTTCTTCCTCCTTCTCTTTCTTCTTCTCCTTCATCTTCTTACCTCTCTCTCTTCCCCTCCCTCTCTCTCTCCCTCTTCAATGCCGTGTGCTCCTCAAGGGCAGGGATAATTTCTTACTCCTCTTTGTGTCCCGTCAGTATCCTGCACAGTTCTGGCACATAGGAAGTGTCCAGTAAACCTTTTATGAATAATCACATTTGCAGGAGATGGAATTGGTTTGAGATATTCTTGAGATACAGTAATGAGACCAGCATTATTTGGAAATACAATACCTTCCTCAATACAATAAGAACATACTTTTTTTTTCCTAAATACTTTTCTTTTTTCAGTGTCACAAGATTAATTGTTCATGCACCACACCCAGTGCTCCCTGCAATACGTGCCCTCCTCGATACCCACCACCAGGCTCTCCCGACCCCCTACCACCTCCCCTCCAAAACTCTCAGTTTGTTGCTCAGAGTCCATAGTCTCTCATGGTTCATCTCCCTCTCCAATTTCCCTCCTTTCACCCTTCCTTTCCTTTAAGCAGAATTAAGAGCTTTTTCAGATGTACTTAGAAAGCATGCAAACAAATGTGAATTGGGCTAAGTGATTATTGTAGTAATTTTAGCACAAGATGCTGACCCTGACTTAAGTGTTGTTTCCTATTTCAAAGGAAAATGACACAGAACATTGTGACTAATAGGTTGTGGGGGATGGAGGCAAGTAGAAAAAATAAAAATCCTTTAAAGATTAACTTTAATTAATACCACTGATAGGTTGGAAAAGGAAGTTAGTTTACTTTGCGGAAAGAATTTAACTCAAAATGGGTTGCCCATAGGGGCTGGCAGGACAACATTTTGGGAATGCCCAGCAGGCAATTGGAAGGGTGGGGCTGGTGAGAGCTCTCCACCCTTCTTGTTGTTGATTTTCAAAACCTGTGATATTTAGCTACAAACTTCAAGAGGTTAGGATGAATTATTTTGCAAAATACGCAGGTCCTTCCCACCCTTTAATCTCTATAGTGTTTTCTAAATTTGAAGGTCTTCCATTTTACTTTTCTATGGGCTATCAGGCTCTCTTCTAAACTAGAGCCCTGCCCTAAGAACAGTTTTTTCTGCTCCAGAACATATTAATTCCCTTGGTCGGTCTTTCAAGGCACCATATGGCTTCAGCCTATCTTTCTGGGATGATCCCAATCATCTCTTCCGTCGGTACTTTGTACAACTGGTATTAACTGTTTTCTGTATCAATTACTCAATCTCTAACCTTGGTTTCCCTTTGACGTGGAAAGCCCTCTAATGCTCTCTCCCATTGTAGAAGCTCTGCCTTTTCTTTCAGAACCATTATAAATGTAATCTGTTCACGAAATGTTTCATGATCCCTCAATTTCATGCAGTTTTTTTTATCCTTCTTTGATTTTCCATAGGTGTTTGTATCTCTCATCTGGCACTAAGTTGTTCTTTGATATTTTGAGCTATTTCTGAGATTGAAATAAAAAATCTTTCTGGTAACTGCACCAGGTGCGCACTTGAGCGTGCACACACACGCATACATGTGTACAAATACACAATTTTTATAAGCTCCTTAATGAGTTACATGATATATTACTTACTAATGTGTTTGTTTGTAGTCAATAAATATTTGTGGAGTGAATTCGTATCGTAATTGCCACGTTGAAAATTGTGAACAGTTTAGTTATGGAAATTCTTTAGAGAAGCACAGCCCTTGGAGAATTCCCCATTTTGAGAGGGAAGAGTAAGGAGAGCAGAGATGGGGCAGCCCAGAGATGGTGACTTGCTTTGGTTATTCAGGGAGTTGTGGGAGGGCCTCCCTGGAACCCAGGTCAACTGTGGCTTAGCCAGTGAACAACTTAATTTCATGTAAATCAGCTATATTAATCATTTACAGAGTGAGACATTTCTGCTCCTATTTTATAGCTGTACTGGCAAGTGGGTGCCAGAGGAAAAGGGAATTCCCTGGGTAACTAGACTCCAACCTCAAAGCTCTTTACTTCCTCTGGATGATTAATTATGTTGCAAGGTTCTTAACAAAGGACCCTTGATTCGGATCCCCAAGCACTAGGGTATTAATGCTGCAGCACTTTCGCTGCATCCTAGGTCAGTTAAATTTTTCTCAAAGCTGGTTCCTATTTCTGGCAGTAACTCTTCAGTTCTGGAACTTCAGTTCCAGCCAAAATAAACTATTGTCTCAGGTCTGTATTTTTCCTGAAGCGCCATGGCATTTTTATGGAATGTGGAGACAGTTTTATGTAAGACTTTAATGGTAACAATAAAGGACCCAGATCCCCTTCTCTGGCTTGCTATCCTTTCCTCTGTATCCCAGCGGTGATTATACAGCTTCCAACAAGAGAGCCATGTTAAAACTTCCAAATGAAATCTGTCATTTATTTACTGTGTGATGTGAGCCTCACTTTCCTGTTTTTTTCCCCTCATCCACAACAGCACAAAATCATTTTTTATGTGTAGCTATATTTTTGAAGAAAAAGAAGGCATTCTCCTATATCATGATTAAGTGTTCAAAACCTGTCTTGTTGGTCAGTAAAATAATGCCAATAAAGTCTTATCTTTTAAAGTAGCTACACTTTATCTGTGAACTTTTATTATTCATACTGCTAATGATAATAAATCAGAGAAGCCAATATAACGTAAAATCTTAGAGACTTTTAAAATAAAAAAAAGATAGAGTACTTATTCTTGATACTTGTTTTCCAGTGTGTAGTAATGTAATTTAAAAAGTGCATAAGGATGAATTTGAATGCTGTGGGAATATCACTAGCCAGATAGGGTCAACATGCTAATATTTAGCATTTTGAAGGCCAGATTTTCCCACTTGAATGCATGAAAAAAGGAGATTCTTTTGAGATGATTATGTTTCCATTATCTGAGTTTGTTGAGCTCTTCAAAACAGGGTTTGTAAATTGAGGAGTTTAAAAGTAAACTAGAGTTCTGAAGTGATATCTTTGTAAGAGGATGAGCTAATGCATACATGGTTATCCTAGAAAAGTGAAGTTAATTAACTTTTAAATGTCTTATTATTTTAGTAAATTATTATCTTTTAAAATGAGAGATTATGTTCCAGCAATTTAAGGAAACGTAAATAATAAACTTTTTGTGATTTGTTGTTGTTGTTGGCTATTACAAACAATTATAAAGTTCCCGTTTTGTAGAACTGCCACTAGTATATAATAACCCTTCACAGCAGCTTTAGTTTCATGTTCCATAAAATTGAGCTTCCTGTCTTTACATTTTAGAACCTAGATCAAGATCCTTGAGATTTTGCTATGTTAATGCATACAATTACTAAGGAAAGGAAATGGTGTAATATGAGAAGACAAAGAAATCAAGCCATCAAAGTAGACCTCTTGCATAACAAGCAGAATCTTAGTGCTTGTTGAACTTAGCTATCGAATTTACTAAAACATATCTTTGAGCCATATGTCTGGAAATGTCTTACCATTTTAATGTGGGAAGCACGGAGACCTCACTGAGATAGTGTTATGGTGGGCTCATGAGGCAAACCTGGATTTTTGGTTAAAATCAGCATTGACAGTGAACACTGTCTCTTCCAACACTCATTTTCTGCATGTTTAAGAATCATAGGTTTGTGGGGATTGCATGATGATTTCTTCCTCTCAACAGAAACCTCAATTGATATTTTTAGAACATAATCACAATCAGAAGAGACTTTACTTAAGCTGTTAAAAACTTTCTTCTTACAGAACTGTTGAAATACCTAAATTAAAGAATTTTTCTAATATTTGAGTCTCATTTATAAACATTAGGTAAAGTATAAGCTTTAGTTATGGGTTGTTTAACATATAATAAATATATTTGTTACATTTGTTTCTTGGTGTGTATCCACATGTATATAAACACAGAATATGTGACTAAATTGTATTTGGTGCGGCAAATAGATTTTGACATATGAACAACATTCTCTATAGTACCTTGAGGATAATGAGCTAACAATAAAGAGAAAACACTTATTTAAATAAATTATTATCATAGGAAAGGTTAACATGGATTCACTAAATCATTATTCTTTCATACTTTGGATATTAATTTTATATCAGTGTGATTTATTTAAGTGAAAAATACTAGAGCTCTTCTCAAATTGGTGATTAAATATAATTAGGAATTATAGAGCTTTTTCTTTTCATTACGAAAACCTTCTAAAGTACCACAGAGTACTTTTAATAAGACATTGCTTGATAGCCAGCTAAGTACGTAATGGAGATCTGTTTGTAATATGGTAAGCATTTAAAACCTAATCACTTAAATACACTATTTCTAGTAGCCCAGATCCTTAATAGCATGGATTTTACTATTTCATATACTTTATCAAACTGAAGTTCAAAACTTTTCTGTGCTGCAAAGATAGCCTCTTCTTCAGTTGAGAAATGGTATATTCCAGAGTGGAAAGAGGTAAATGTGTAGGTAGGTGAGAGAGATGGTAATACAAAGCCAATGTCACTTCATCCGGGGTCTGGAGAGAAAAAAAAAAATGCAATTATATCGTGAAAACATATCTTAAAGTGCTTTAGACACTTTATCTCTAGTAAAACTATGTATTTATGGGGAAGTTTATGAAGCACTTGTATGTGTATTATCTCACTTAACTGTTTAAGAAATCTACGAGGCTGGCAGTAAACTGAGAATAAACGGATTACAGCTGTTAGGTGGATGAATAGAGACGAGTCCTGAGGTTTTATGCCACGCCTGTTGCCATTTTCATTTCTGCAGCTGTCCCTAGAAAGCTTAGTGTTTTAGTATAGATTAATTAACGTTTATTGTGGGACTTCTAACATGGAGTTTAATTATAAACACATTCTTTTTCATTTCCAATGTTTCACGGTAGGTACGTATTATAGAAGATTCCCTGATGTAATTCAGTGTAAGCTTAAAAATAGGAAACCTTCCCCTTTAGTACTGCCACACGTACAGACACACATTCACACCCTTAAAATGTGTGTGACACAAAACTACTCATACACATTCCTCAGAATACAAGGTTTATGTCTGTTTCTGTGTAATTTTCCTTCTGTTTACTATTTGTAAGCCAACTTCTTTCTAGAGACCAGGTGCTTTGTATTTTTTACTTACTTTGTGTGGTACTTAAAATAGCATGATAGTCCAGAGACCATCTGAGAAATGCCGTTTGCTTTGCTGACAGTCCTGACAATTCAGGTACTCTCTTGTCTTTTTCCAAACAATTTTTTACATTTTGTTTTGTTTTGGTTTGGTTTAAGTCGTACGTGCCTTAAGTAATTTCAATGTAGAAAAATTTTCAAGAGAAAATAAGTCCAATTTCCATCTTATAAGGAAAATATTATTGCAGTTGTGGGACGTTTGGAGTTTCTTTTCACTGGTATGAGACTATGTCTATACTTTTAGTTTGCAGTATTTGGATATTGAAGGGTGGTCCCTTTCTTCTTGATGTATTTTATACTCTGCTTTAGGTTTGGCACAGTTAGTATTTCATTTAAACAGCAAAGTACTTAGATATGGTGATTATTGCTGGATACCCCAAAAATCTGTGATTGGTGGTGGTTTACTCTGTCTTGGGTAAGATTAAAAATAAATCTTCATCACTTATTTAAAGGAACTCCTGGACTTTGCCAACAATGGCATGAGTATAGTCTCTGTGATTTACCTAAGTTGGTGAATTGATTATCAGATCAACATAACAATAAGGGTTATTAATAAATCATAGAAAATTGTTAGTTTTATAGATGAACTTTAAAATACTGCTGTAAATACTATTGTCTTGTCCTAGAGATCATTTCCAAAATAGCTAAGCATACACTCTTAGCCTGATTGATCTTTCTTTTCTAAGACTTTATTACTATAAACATTGTTATTCATGATTTTATGATAGTTTCTGAATACCAGAATTTAGTTTGTGAAATAGTAAGGTGTGACTGCTCTGCTGGGGTCATTTAAGTAGACTCTTGGGAGCCAATTGTTAAAATTTTCGGGAAGTTTGAGAACCAGTTGATATCATCTTAACTTAGTGGCTTTAAACTCACTAAGGTGAAAGTCTTTACATCATGGTAAGCGGCAACTTGTACAGTCCAGAGAGTTTTTCCCTTCTTACCAGTAACAACTGAGTGTAATTCATTTCAAATTATTCAAAAAGAAGATTCAAATATTACACAAGTGATTGAAAATTTAAAAATACACAAATATTTTAACTATGTACCAGAAATGTGCATGAATTTGACTACATACCTCTGTGACCAATGGTGATTGGCGAAAATAAAATATTTTAAATGCTTTGAGTATAAATATATATGTATATATACTTACATACATACAAACATATAGTTTTTATTTGGCTGACTTTGAAAATAAAAGATAGTGCCATTTAATTAGACTCAGAAAAAAGTATACTTTAATTTTGAATCCACTTTTTAGTATTAAAGCTGTAAAAAGAAAATATGAAAGAAATAAAATCATACAGACTTGCAAAACTCATTTATTTTTTAAAGAAAACATAATTAAACCTTGCTGATTGGCCAAAAAAATTATGAGCACAGCTGGGTCTTTTAAAATATGTATTGGTAGAAAGAGCTAAAAAAATATAATAACCTCCTTTTTAAAATCAATTTCATTTTTACAAAACACATCAAGATGTATTTCAGTAAAGGCTAGGTGTGAAATGACAGTTAAGTGATTCATATAAAATTAAAAGTCTAATAAATGTGATTTAGTAAAAATTTCGGTTAATTAAGTCTGATTTAGGATACATCTTTAGTTTAATATTATTATTAATAATAGTTATCTATTATTGCATAGGTTTTACATCTTAGATATACACACTTTAAATTCCTAATTTTCCTCTTCGTAACAATCCCATGCGGATTCTGTAAATGGGGAATCTGAATTTCAGAAGACAGGCTCAGAAGACCACACAGTAAGTAGCAACTGGATTTCTAACTCAGGTCGGCTGGCTTCAAAGCTCCTGCTACTTTCCCCTCAAGTCATTCTTTCCTTCCAAGTATGTAAAAGTTTGAAGCAGCATGTAAAGTTGTAAACTTATACAGCTTTAATTATAATCACAATTCTGTTTAATCAATGCAAAACTTTAAAAAATGTGTACTAAGATCTTTTCCACTGATTGAAAATTATTATGAGATAAGCAGAGGATACGCTGTGTGTGTGTGCACATGCACCTGTGTGTGTGTGTGTGTTGGAAAATTACATTTTAGGAGCAAACTGTACATGTCTTCTGTACAACACAGGTGTTGACTGCAGGTGTTAAGTACAACAAAAATGTTGATACTTCAAGCCCCTTTCCACTGTGTAGTGGAATACTAAATGCTATTTAACATCTAAACTTCACAAGCTTTTGAAACATTTCAAAAGCTATAGACTGTGATCTATAACGTGTGAAAAAAAATCATTAAATTGTGAGTTTTGGTGGAGTGTCTCAATCTAATGTAAAATTGCAAGCCATGAAATGTCTGCCAAACCTAGATGAAAGCTTCAGTCTCTCATTAACTTGACTCCATATCATTTGTATACTGTCTTGGTAGAGATTAGAAATAGGTGTAGAAGTTTTTTCACATGTAGTATATTATGATACATTTTATCTTTTAAACTTCAGTAAAAGTTATCTTCCTAGTGTAATTCTCTTAGTGTACATTTAAGTTAGCTTTAAAAATTTTATGGGTGCACAGATAATAACTGCGCTTAAGTTCTTGAGTTTCTTTCTTTCTTTCTTTTTTGAGCTGGTCCCCTAGCATCCTCCAAAGGTGACCAGTGAATTTTTTTTTTTTTACCATTTTAATTTTTTTTATTTGACAGAGAGAGACACAGCGAAAGAGCAAACATAGGTGAACATAGCGAACATAGCAGGGGGAGTGGGAGAGGGAGAAGCAGGCTTCCTGCCAAGCAGGGAGCCGGATGCAGGGCTTGATCACAGGACGCTAGGACCATGATCTGAGCAGAAGGCAGACACTTAACGACTGAGCCACTCAGGCGCCCTTGATCTTGAGTTTCTATATCAAATATATAATTGTATGTAAGACTTTTAAAAATGTCTTTTTAGAAGTTTCCTGTACAGCAATTCTTAAGACTTTATAGAATGTTTCATACCATATGTGGGATTAAAGGAAGGCTTTATGGATAGATGGTTAGAATCTGTTACATATGCAAATATATATGTGTGTATCTTTCTACAGTTGCCCCTTCCCCCCTGAAATTAGTAATAGTGATATTATTCAGGTATATCCCACAAAATGGTCTGAAAAAACACAGGTTATATATCCCCAAACATTAAATTTTAATATGCAGCTGTGGTGATCTTATACCCCAAATAACTACTTACAATTATTTGTGGATTTATCTTTAGCAGCTTTTATTCCCACCTTGATTGTAAGCTACTTTAGGATAGATGTTATATGGAGTTGATTCATTTGATAGCACATGACACAATAAATTATTCATGTATATATATGTATAGCACACCACACACTCAACAGAGAGTATAGGTCATGGATACCTGGCTCACAGATGGATTAGAGCACAAACTGGTATGTAAATGACACTTTATGACTAAGCCGGTCACAGTTCAACAATACCGTCACTTCCTAATATGCCTTTCTCCATAGACAGGCAGATTCTGGACTTGAGTGTCATTCATACCTTCCTTTGTCCAAGAAATAGAACTCTAGAATCAGTCTTTCTGACCTCAACCTCTTCCTCCATCTATCAGAATAATATTTATGAGCTAAATGGAGACCTCATCTTTTCCTC
The DNA here is from genome assembly GCA_028533885.1 of Nasua narica. Taxonomy (NCBI): domain Eukaryota; kingdom Metazoa; phylum Chordata; class Mammalia; order Carnivora; family Procyonidae; genus Nasua; species Nasua narica. Next base: position 39,879,272 of record CM052806.1, on the reverse strand, counting down.
TCTTATTCATAATCTCTTAGACTCTTGCAACCATTGGGACTTCTCTCGTCTCTGCCACCAGCCGCCCTCACTTGCTTATTCTTTATGGCACAGGCCAGTGGTCCTTAACATTTTATTGTCAAAAATCCTTCTCAGTTATCATTTGATCTCTGTACTCAGAACTCATTTTAGATTTTTTCCAAGTAAGTTTCACTGCAGTTTTTTGCAACTCAAAATATATGTAAGTAGTAAGTAGTAGTAATAATGATGAGGAGAAAAAGGATAATATGACTTATCCATTTTGAGATCCATCAGCCCAGGTTTGTCATTTTCATAATATGCTCAAACATGTTTACATCAGACTTACTCTTTATTATTTAGGGAAATTATTAAATCACATGAGCATCTGATTTAATCACAGAGAAGTGATTGATTATTTATTTATTGGTTAGAAAGCAAGTGTTCCCTAGTCAGTGTGAACAGAGTTCTGTTTGTGGAAGGGATTTAAATAGTGTCCCATAAATGTAAGTTCTAAATTCTTACACTTCTTCCAGCTGGGAAAATCCCTTTACAAAAAAAATCACAAATTGACTTTAATGCAAACGAGTCACCCTGAGACTGTTTTCCTTCTTGCTGGTAAAGCTGCAATAAAGAACTAGATCACAAAACATTTAACTCTGCCAACAGTAATCAGAAGGGAACTAACTACTGCTCGGTGCCTGGGCCAGAACCCTATATTGATTGGGATTTTATGATTTTTTTTATTTTATTACTTTAATATATTATTTACTATTTTTGTAGTATCTTTTCTCCTATGAAATTAAAGCAAAGTTAATTTATAATTTATTTGCCATTAATCTTCTTTTTTTTGCCATTAATCTTCTAAGATGATTATTTCTGGGGTTAAAAAATAACTAAATGATTTACTTCTCAAACCTTCTATATGAGGAAAATTATTAGTAGACATTAGTTCCAAGCAAACAAGTAAGTGCACAATATTTAAGAGACTATGGTATGTTTATTTGTTTAGTAAATAGCCCTGACCTGATTATTTTTAACCCAGTTAATAGTGTTTGCTAAACATTTTGTATGCTCTAACATCAAAGTAGAATGTGACTCTTACCTACCTAAACTATCTAAATCCATGGAAATGGCTGTCAGGATTCAAAGAAGAAGAAACACACACACACACACAATAACACACACACACACACACACGTATATAACCTGACTCTAGTTTATTGGATTGCCAGTTTTAGTTAAGTTTTATCAAATTTTTAAATAAAAACTTCCAGAGAAAACAAAAATCCCTACATTGATCCCATGGAACTTACAAACTGTCACCTCAACAGTTTCACTAGAAAACCATAATTAAACCTTAAGCTTAATTTTATTTGTACACTAACCAAAAGTGACACACAGATATTTTTAGGGATTCATTAATTTTCAGTGTAAAATAGAAGTTTGCTAGTTACTATGTAAATTCTAAATTTCTTAGGTTTTAGGTTGAATAGTGTTTTCAGAATGAAATTATCCTTCAGTTTACGTATTTATTTATTTGAGAGGAGAGAGCTGGGAGTGGAGGGGGCAGAGGCAAATGGGAGAGAAACAAAATGGACTCTGCCCAGCGTCCAACCCAACCAAGAGCTCCATCTTAGGACTCTTGAGATCATGACCTGAGTAGCAACCAAGAGTCAGATGCTGAAATGACTGCACCACCCAGGTGTCCCCCCTTTTAAGATTTATTGATTGATTTTAGAAAAAGAAAATTTTCCTACAGTTAGAAAAAAAAAAAACTTCTAAAACCTGCTTCTATCAATCTATCCTTGTCAATTACTGTGGTCATGGGATGCAGTGTTAGGGTCCTTCCTCAATAATGGCTAGAACTTGCAACTAATTATTGAGTACTCACAATATGCAGGCACTGTGCCAAATGATTTACTTAATTTATCCATTTCACTTAAATTCTGTGTTAAAGATGAGAAAAAGGGATGGTTAGTGACTGAATAAGCACGGGGCAGAGACTGTGCTCTTCATAACTGTGCATTTGGCATCTTGGGTAATAAAGATTCTATGTGGATTTTAGCTTTCAGAGCCATGTTCAGTATCACAATTACATGGTGGTGTTTCTCAAATCTTTTGTTGTTATGTAAAGGCGATGCAAGATGTAAAGGATATTTAGGGAGTTCTGACAATGTATTTATGTCTGTTTCTATAACTGATACTGGAGGCCAGAAACATTGTATGACAGTATGGAACTTTCAGGGGCCCCTCAGTCACTCTGAGTCTCATTTTTCTCATCTATGAATAGAACAGGTTTACAAATAGATGATATGTAAGGACTGTTCAGATTCTAAAATCCATGCATATTAAGTCAATATGTTCCAGATTTATTAATTAAATAATATATTTAATAAAAAATTAGTATTAATTCTTACGTGCTTTGATGTGTTATAAAACATAATGCTCCCTTCTGAAATCTATTGACACTTATCACATCTCTGAAAGGATAGCTTAGAGAAATGGCAAAAAAATCAACAACTTTATATGCACCATTTTTCTGTTTTGTCTGGATAATTCTCTAAAGTTGTTAGAGATACTTATTCTGCAGTTATATATTTGGATAAATTAGCATTGACAAAAACACTTTTTGAGCAATTTTTGTCATCAGGCAATCCAGTCACTGGCTTGAAGGAGACAAGGAGTGGCCATAGTGTGAAGAAGGTATTATTTACACATAAGAAATTCACCTTGACTTCTGAATTCACCTTCACTCCTAGAGAGAGCTGTGTAATTTGGAGTTACTGATGTCTTGTCTCGAGTATGACTTGTATGCAGTGGGGCTCAACTGGGAGAGATTTTCCCCCTTAGGAGACTATGACAATATTTGAAAACATTTTTGAATGCCACAACTGGGACAGAATTGCCAGGATTTAGCCAATATAAATACATCATGCCCACTTCAATTTGAATTTCTGATCAACTTTTGATAGTTTTGATGTAAGTACGTTCCATGCAGTATTTGGAATATACTTACACTAAAAATATTCATTGTTTATCTTGATTTTTGTTGTTGTTATACATCTGGATTTTAAATTGAACTGGGAGTCCTGTATAGTACTTGACAATGCTAAAATGGGCTTGAAGGTTGCTATAGGCATTGAGTGAGTACAAACCTGAATGCTCCTAAAACCCTACAATGCCCAGGCCAGCTATCACCACTATTTTATTTTGAATATGTTCATATTTCACTGAATCTAAATGTAGCAAGAATTATCCAGTCCAGTATGTTAATCAGTAGCACTAAAGGTGGTAATTATTATCTTTGTGCGGTCTGTTTCTTTACTTGGATAACATTTAACCTCTTCATTTTTTTAAAAGATTTTATTTATTTATTTACTTTAGAGAGAGAACATGTGTGCACCTGCACAAACAGCAAATAGTGGGGAAATGCGGAAGAGGTGGAAGCAGAAGGGGAGGGAGAGAAGATTTTAAGCAGGCTCTGCCTGGCAGCAGAGCCGTACAGGGGGCTCCATCTACCGGGGACCCTGAGATCATGACCTGAGGCGAAACCAAGAGTTAGGCACTAACTGACTGAGCCACCCGGAGCCCCCAGTCTCCTTGGTTTTAACTTTTATAATAGTGACACTGATTTGGTGCATTTCTATCTGAACATATTTAGAGATGTCATTATAGATATAAAAATGTAAGTAATATTCCTTGCCCCCATCTGCTATTAATTGGTATATGTGCTTTGAAAAGTTAATATAAAACAATTTTGCTGCGATGCTTTCTCTTTTTTTAAGCTGAAGGTTATTTAAATTCCGATAACAGAACAAAACCCCTTAGGATTATCTCTGGAATCATAATCCATAACCAGAGCATGAAAATCAAAGTTCCAGCAGAGATTCATAACTAGGTGCTTAATATTGGGAATATGAAGATGAATAAAGCTCATTTTTAAATCTTAAGTTACCTAGAGTCTAGAGTTCAGAGAAGTAAAGCAGACATGGAGATGAATAATAAGCTCCATACTTTATTATAAGAGTAACTACTATAAAAATATATGAGAGTCACTATGGTGACTTGACAAAAAAGGCTCAGAACCATGGCATAAATGCAAGCCCTCACACTCTTAGGAAATGCAGACTTGTCTTCTAGAAGAAAAACAAAACAGAGCGAAAAACCTTTATCGAAGCTCTCCTGTGACATGTCCAAGGAATTTACCAAGCTGCGAGCAGAATTGATACTGAATTTTTTGCTGTCTCACTACAAAAGCTGTCTGGTGTTTCCTGAAGTCATAAGAGTTCAGAATCCTTTTTGCCCTTTTGACAGCTATAAATTAGAAAAGTCACAATTCTTCTGGCATTGCCAAGTTACTTATTGTCCCTAATTTCTGAAAAAAGTTTCTTTCCCTCCTTATTCTCTCAAGGACACAGTAACACCATGTCATTCCAAGCCATTTCCTGAGTTGAATAGGAGGGGCAAATGGGAGGGGGGCTGCGGTTGTTGCCTATGGAAGTTTGCAACCTCTTCATGCCCTTGTCTGTTGCTTCTGCATGTATTGTGATGTGAATGTTAATGCCAGGATTATCTTTATATTTGCCTCCAACTACTGAATAGATGAGAATAATAGTGTGCATCAAACATTTATATTCTAGTTGAGGAAACAAAGGATCCATATAGTGACAGAATGTGGTAAGCATTGGAAGAAAGGAACAAAGATCATTTGATGAGATCTCAGAGGGAAAGTACATTCTTTAATAGAATCAGGAAAATGTAATGGAATGCTGTATGTCAAAAACCCCAAAATGCTTTTGGGGTTCACTGGGGTTCCATTGGAGGTGCAAATGCTGATTATTGTGAAATCCTTTGCTAGCACAATTCAAGCATGTACATATACGTGTGCCTTCTTTTGATAGACAGATGGTCATGATATTTCTGTAGTTTGTGTTTTCTCTCTGGGATATAGCAAGAGGCAAAAAGTCAATTCTGGGCATCTGTAGCCAGTTTCTAATCCTAGAAATATGTAGCAAGATTGAAGAAGTTTACATTTATCCAGAAGACATATGCTCATTTTGTTTTTGTGTTAAATACTTTGAACTTGGTAGTGAGAACCAAAACTATGCTCAATTGGACTCGAGTAAGTTGCACTGTATTCCCATTTTCTGTGTCTTTGCCTCCTTTTAAATTTTTAACAAAAATACTATTTTATTAAATATATTTGGAATTGCACAATATTAATTTCATCAAAATATGTTAGTTCTTTGTATATTTTACTTTGCATTTATGGCACGAGGTAGAACTATTAGATTAACAACCTCTCACTATCAGAAAGAACTACATAGTAAATAAATAATAAGAAGTGCGAGGTAATGGACACCTGAGTGACTCAGTCAGTTGAGCGGCTGCCTTTGGCTCAGGTCATGATCCCAGAGTCCTGGGATCAGGGCTGGCATTGGCATTAGTCTCCCTGCTCAGCGGGGAGCCTGCTTCTCACTTTTCCCCTGCAGCACACCCTGCTTGTGCTCCCCTGCTCTCTCAAATAAGTAAATAAAATCTAAAAAAAAAAAAAAAGAAGGGCAAGGAATAAAATTTAAATCAATTGTTAATGTGTCATTCTTTAAAAACAAAGGAACTCCACTAAGAAGAGTCCGTAAAGGTAAAAATGGATTCATAGATTGATGAGCACAAAAAGTAGGGAATTGAATGATTGACTAATAATCAAAGAGGCAATGAGCAAGGAAGCTCTGTGGAATGATTTTTGCATATTAAATACAGCTATTACCATTGCTGTTACTATTACTAAACTAAAAAATGGCCTTTGAAATTTGAGTATGCTTTATAAGTAAACTTTATAAGAAACTGTTATTAATAGCTGTATGTTTTTCACATCAAAGGTGCAAGATACAGTGGATGTTTTTCAGTGCCTGTTCCTATTCTAGATTAAGTGTAGTGGTTTTTAATCCCATTTTTCCTATAACATCTCAATATATAATGGACTTACTCATTAGTAATAGTAGCTCACTATGGCTATGGTTCTCAAATCTGGAGAGTGGATCGTGGATGGGCAAGAGGATTTAAGAACCCCTGGGGGAAGTTTGTTTATTCTGGAAAGAAAGAAAAATCTAGAAAGGCTGAAATTCCTACTCATTAAGAAACTGGAGTAGCAAGTTAGAAGAATTTCCCATAAGATAGGCTATTTCCCACTTAAATGTGAAAATACTAGCATCAATAGGATTATTCTATAAATTTCCCTGCCTCCGTCTACAATCCTTACGTTCACATAAAGACAATTATTAGCTTCCTATACCAACTATTTGTGTAGCTTTGTTAATAATAACTGAATATCTATCATTTTGGATAGATTACAAAACATTGATACGAGAAGTTGCAGAGGACAAAAATAAACAATGGCTTAGTATTCATTCTTCCTTCAGAATAGGGAATAAATATTCATTGTAGTCTAAGCTATAGAGACATTCCTTTACATTTTGATGTTTTACAGACATAGGTAAATTATGTTCTTCATTTAAACAAGTTAATAAGCTTACCCAGAGTAGCCAAAAAATATACTCAATCATACTTTAATATTTCTCTTTTGTGAAAAAGCATTCTATGCCACTAGTGAACAGACCAAGCCCTTACATTACTTGTCTTCAATAAAACATTATTATCTTTTGGCATCCTCTTGCACTAGGGGAAATAAAAAGTCACATGTGGAGAAGTTCTAAATGCTAGACAGAAATGATCCTTGGAGGGCAATTTTTATCCTCCACGGAAGTATTGCAGACTTCTTCCATTAGCATAGTCCCAGGGAGCAAAAGGTTAGGGAACTGGGACTGCCAACTGTACCTGAACACATAAGTCAACATTTCCTCCAAGCGGTGAGGGAGTGTGAGAGTGCACCCACATGTGCATTAAAGTATCTGAGACGAGAAACAACAATTGTAATATTTTACATGGGAATATACTGTACAGATGGTGACATTTTGTTTGTGGTTGTAGGGAAGAAAGTAAGGCAGTTTCCAGATTCTCCCCTCAACACCTACCATTTGGCATAAGATATGGGAGGTTGAAGAAAACGGAGGGATTTTTGCCTCAGTTGAAACAGCTGGAAAACAGATGGAAGCTGGTGTGCAATTTGCCAAAAGCCTTGTCCACCCATTTTCCACCAAAGAAAAATTAGTCAGGTGACAGCAGTGGAGGCCTTAGGTCAGCAAATGTTGGGCTTCGGGACATGTTGGGGAAAAAAAGAAAAAATTTTAAAATCCAAGATTACAGGAAATACAGGTCCAGAAATGTAGTTCCAAGGAGCATGTTTTCAATAGGAAAGAAATAGTGGGAGCAACATGGGTGAAAACCACAACAGAATCACAGATACACAGATGAAAGTGCACACAGAATTAATTGACGTTGGTGCTACCTCAACTGGGTTGGCCTTCTCTCTCTTAGGTGATGAATTCAGGAAGCACACACCCACCCTTAGTCAAGTTAGGTACAATGTAATTATTCCATGTGCAATTATGGTAAGTGTAAGTGTGCAGGGTTCACATTGTTTTAGTCACTGGATTTTACTCTGTGAGCTACTTTGGTTTCCAATTCAGGCATTCAATAAATTGTTTTTGGATTTAGATTTTGAATTGTAGCCAGACTTTTGTTTCAATTCAGTCACTGGATATATAAACCGCCTGTTGTATATTTTTGGTTACAATGGGCATGAATATAGATCCACTCCAAGGACCGTTCTTATAAGCATTTCTCCAAGTTTTGTGCGCTTGTGTATTTCTTTGTATATGTGTACATACTAATTTTGAAATACTTTTGAATACTACAAAAGTTAAAGTATTTCAAAAATAAATATAAAGCAATAGGCTTTCCTCAATGTGAATTTGTTCATTCACGCTTATATAAGGGACTGTGTTAACCATGAATCATTCAAATTGAATTGCTCATGAGAAAAAATGCTCTGGCTTTGCTGTCAGTTTCCAGAGTTGCTTTATAGAAAGGAAAGGAGTATTGTCCCCGTATAAGGAATAATCAGCTGCAGATTTCAGACTGAGCAAGGCTCCAAATTGCCAATAATACTTTTGATTCACGTGAGAATATAGACCCTATGAGAGGTACTTATCTGAGTATTCTAGGCTGTGACTGAGTTTGCCAAGCAGACTGAGTTGCCAAGAGAGCCAGTGGAAACATTAAATTAAAAAAATTCAATCATCAGCAAAGTTCGCTCACACAGAATAACTAAATTCTGTAAAGATATAGAGGTTGGCAAATCTGTAGCTAAGAAAAGGAGGTGGATGATGAAGGGAAGTTCCCCTTTGAGTTGGGAAAGTTGGCATTGTGTGAGCACAGCCCATCTGAGAGCGCACACATCATCTATTACAGAACTTATCTTGTCCTAGTGGCTTAGTATCCAGTAAAGCCAGCGTGTGTCATATCACAAACCAGTCTTTCCCTGAATCAAGCCCTGCCTGCTCTGCTGGGGTGGGGGGCCGGTCAGCACAGGGCTAAGTGACAAGCCCAGAAACGTGGTCAGTGAAATCTGAGGAATTTGTGACTGTGCCACTGTATCAGTGAATCCTCCTGTGATCCCTGAGAGTAAAAGTAATGGCCAGTGTGCCAAAATTTTGAGCAGACTTTTTGTAGCTGCTGCTGCAGCTAGACCTACACAACTTTACATCTAGCCAGTGAAGATTTAGTAAGAGTCAGAACAAGACTGTTTACATTAGATTGCCTTGTCTAGTGGATTCCCATTATGTGGGACCCTCTTGACCTCAGTTAGACTTTCCCCGCCAGACAGAAAAGAACACTAATGTGTGTGTGTGTGTGCGTGCGTGTGTATGTGTGTGTATACATACACTCAGTAAATAATAATATATCTATATGTATTACTTAGCATATTTAAGCATCATTGGATGAAGAAACAGATGCTGCCCAAAAAGGTCTTTCCTAAATATACCTACCATATGACATTTGTCAATTAAAAAAAATTAAAATGTCATTCTTTGGAACGTTTTTTAAGAGATGGGGTAGGGGCAGAGGAAGAGAAAGAGAGAGAATCTTAAGCAGGCTCCATGCCCAGTGCGAGCTCGATCTCATGACCCTGAGATCATGACCTGAGCCAGAATCAAGAGTCAGATGCTTTAACTGACTGAGCCACTCAGGTGCCCTACACTTTGTAACCTTTGATTACTCATCATTTTTCTTATCGCTTCTCTCATTTGGGCTCATAGAAGACTTCATTGTACTCCCACCTTCTAAAGACGTCATGGTTTGTGTGCACGAGCTCAAAAATAGAGAATTGAAGTAATTTTTAAGAGAACACAAACACACCACTTACTTGATCAACCTTGATTGTGTTGCTATTTCCCTGAAGATAGATTTGATCTGAATTACTAGAACTGTTATGATTACCTGTTATTGGTTTATGTGGAATTTTTTTCCATTATAGGCACACATTCTGATCTTCAATATATTAAGAATGTCTTATAACCTACATCTCAGGGATATGATAAGGATACATGAAATACTATATGTTAATCGTGTCTTAAACACATAGGAAGAGAGATGGAACAATATGCTCCAAATTATTATTTCTAAATGGCATTATAAGATTTGACATTTGGATAGCTTTTGTTAGGTGTTGCTCATCTTATTTTTTAAAGATTTATTTACGTATTTTAGAGAAAGAGAGAGAATGTGCACACAAGTGGGGGGAGGGGCAGAGGGAAAGAGAGAGAGAGAATTCTCAAGCAGACTCTGCACTCAGTGACGCCAGGCTCAATTTCAGGACCCTGAGATCATGACCTGAGCCAAAATCAAGAGTCTTTGGCTTAACTGACTCAGCCACCCAGGCGCCTGAGTGTTGTGCATCTTATGTTTATTTCACATATAATTAAAAAACATTTAAAAACTTTTCATAGTTTGAGTTATATGAACACAACTTTATTTATAGATTCCACACCAGAATACATATTATACAAAATATAAGAATAGTATTGCTATTGCCCTCAAAGAGACCAAACCTAAATAGAAATTAAAAGGTCAGTAAATATATACACACTCTTACGTATGCTTTGTCTGAGCTTGAACTGACACTTGTGGTCCAGTTGCCAGACATTCGAATTGCTTAAATATTCATATACTATGTCAACGCTTTTTTTTAGGAATTTAAAAGTTCAATCATACTTAGACCCCAAGTGTACATGTTAAACAACTTATTAAACACAATTTCATATCTAAAATTGTTTCCAGAGATGGTTTATTTCTCTTTTTATCATATTAAGAGCAGTTGCGTTTTTTGCTCATATTTTGAAAAAAATAGTAGATTCTTTGCCACTTAAGCTGTGAGTGATATGAGAGCAGATCGAAAAAATAAGAAATGTATCTTATCCTGTTGTGAGATCAGTCTTACTGTCTTTGCTTTCTATTTTTCCCATATCTAACACAGTGTCTGAAAAAGTATTTACTCCGTATATGTGCCTGGTATGAATGATGTGATTGAAGACATTTGAATGAATGAAATAAATCTAATTCTCTCTTACTTCTTTTTCTTTTTTCCAGACTCCCAGGAAGGAAATTACAAGTCAGAAGTCAATAGCAAACCCAGGAAAGAAAGGACAGCTTTTACCAAAGAGCAAATCAGAGAACTTGAAGCAGAATTTGCCCATCATAATTATCTGACCAGACTGAGGCGATATGAGATAGCAGTGAATCTGGATCTCACTGAAAGACAGGTAAAGTTGGACATTGCTGTGATATGGTATTTTTAATTGCATTGAGTCAACCATCTTCTCCCGCCATTTTTGAAATATCTAGATCTGTGGTTTTTAAATACCATTTGGAAGGCAGGTGTTCTATTCCATGATGAAGTTTTGGCCCAGCAAAATGACAAAATTAAGGATAAGATAGCAGTGTTTTAAGGAAAACGACATTTATTCAGTTTAAGGAATCTTTCTTTATTCTGTAATTGTGTCCTTCCTATATATTTTGGTTTAAAAATATTATTTCTTGTATATAATGATGGCATGTAGTGAGCAATTTTTGTTTGCTTCTATTTTAAGATCTCCTTATTTTGGTATAATAGAAAGCTGGCAACCCCATGTTAGTTTCCTCTTGCTCCACGACAGGGTTTGCTATGTTACTATAACACATTAACCCCCAGACCTCAATGACATAACAGAAAAGTTCATTGTTTGCTCAGTCTCCATACTAACTTTACAAGTCCAGCATTACAAGCAATCACTCACAGACACAGTCTGATTCTCTGGCATCTCGACATGTGGTGTCCTTGGTAACCACAGGAGGTAAGAAAGAGTTGGAGATTCATGCATTGACCTTTAAATGTTTTCACCTGGAAATGACCCATGTCACTTCCATTTATACTCTGAGGTCCGGAAATCATCAGTGGTGCCACTTAAGTTCAAGGGGGCTGGGAAATCATGGGAGCAAGGGCACATAGATCATTGGTAAATATTTCCCAAATATTTTTGAAATTATGTTGGTCTCAAAAATTTAAAATTCTGACATCGATTCACTTAGAGAACACTTTGAAATTAATGATCTGTGGACCCCAGTTGATAAAACCTAAAAAATGCTTTTTAAATTAATTACATTTTAGGTCCTTTCTTGGATTTTATTTGCTCCAGTAGTGCTCCCAGTGCATTCTTTTTATGGATTCTGATTTTCCCTGGGAGAATCTAGCCTACTGATGGTTAACAGTTGCTAATCTTTAGAAAAACATTCCTGAAAGGCAAATCCAAACATCTTTATGGACAGTGCAGTTATGATTGGCACTCCTAGGACTAGAGTCTCATTTCCTCTTTCACTGTATGCACCTCCTCCAGGGATCCCATCGGCACCAAAGAAATACCAACAGGGTGTGGACAAATGAATACTATCTTAGGAGAGCAAGTTATTTTATCCAGTTTCTTAAATCATCTGCTTTCCTTCTGTTGATTTCTCCATTTCAGCTTTTGGAAGGATATTTCTGGGTAGTGGGAATATATCAAGAACACTTTTATGTGGCTTTATTTATTGGCAGTTTATATTTTATTAAATGTTATGACTAGTGCCTAAGTTGTGAAGCACAACATTTTCCTTCCCTTGAACTTCACATACAAAGTTCCCTCCGTAAATGTACATTTGGCATGCCGTGAAGGAGAATCCAAAGTCTACATTATTGGACATCTGTTTTATTTTCATTTTTTTTAAAAACTGGGAGCAGATTAAAAAAAGGGAGGGGAGACATTACACATTAATGTCCTTATGTATAGACTGTGAATTCTAAGAAATGCAATCATGTTTTATATGATACCTAAAGGAAACAAACGAGAATTTGCTTCCAAGCTATAGAAATAATGGGATGCAGTACTGCACTCTTAGTCAAGAGAATAGTGAAGATTCTGTGCTTGCTATTCTGGGGATGGCTTCAGTTACCTGTAATTATCTGATTATAAAGCAGAGGTTTCACTTTTGGTTTAGAATAATTTCTTTTTAGAAGCAATTCTATAAATTTGGTCTGGGAATTTTTTAGGTATTTTGGATATGTCTTTTTCTTCCCGAGTTGCCATTTATGGGAAAAGAATGATGTGCAGTTTTAAACAAAATTATACACACACACAATTTTAATCTTTGTTTTTTAATCTTTGCTTTGTTTTTTAAAGGTCCCTTTTCAGTTTTGTATCAGTTAGCCTTTGCTATGTAACAAACTATTCAAAAATCTTAGTGGTTTCAACCAATAAGCAGTGTTCAAGTTTGCTCACAATTTTGTGGGTCAGGGATTTTGACTGGGCTCAGTTGGACAGTTATACCGCTGGCCTTACCTAGATGCCTCAGAAAGCTGCAGTCACCAGTGTGTTTGAAGAGCTGGTTGCTCCAGCTGAGACTCTTGTCTCTGTTGTGTGTGGTTTCATCTTCTTCTTCTTCTTTTTTTTTTTTTTTAAGATATTTATTTATTTATTTATTTGACAGAGAGAGAAAGAGAGAGAGAGAGAGAGCACAAGTAGGCAGAGAGAGAGGGAGAAGCAGGCTCTCTGCTGAGCAAAGAGCCCAATGTAGGGCTCGATCCCAGGACCCTGAGATCATGACCTGAGTTGAAGGCAGAGGCTTTAAACCACTGAGCCACCCAGGTGCCCCTCATCTTCTTCTGATAGGCTCCCTGGGACTTTTCAAATGGGAGTGGAAGCATTGCCAGAAATAGAAGAAAAAGTCCAGTGTGCAAGGGCTTTCAAAGACTGCTTACCTCACATTTACTATGCCTCATTGTCTAAAGCAAGTCACATGACCAAGCACAGGGTCAGTGTAGAAAGGGACCATCTAAAGGAATGGATACATGGAAGGAAAGTAACATTCATCAGAGGCCATTACTCAAACGATTAACTATAGCATCATAGAGGAAAAAACAAAAACACCTTGAGATATAATTGGATTTTCAAAGAATTGAAATTTTGTATTGTGCAGGAGATTTTTTTATCCTATAAATCTTTATTTCCGATTTTGCAAGTTCATATGAAAAGGAGATTTATGCATGTGGAATCCAAATTCCCAGTCAAAATTAAGTCTTTAGAGGGCTACTATGTGTTAGTAAGAAGAAATTGAATTATTTGATAAAAGTCTGAACAAAATGACTAGATTTTCCAATTGGAATTGGGTGTTCTTAGGCCAATAACAATCTCCCTAAGGCACAAAATAGAAATTAAAACTATCTTCTCTTGCTTCTACTTAGGTTTATATGTCATAATCGTATGAAAGAATTTCTAGCATAAACTGTAAAACACAACTGTCAACCAAAGGGGGGGAAATCTTTGCCATTCAAAGCATAATGAATTAATTATTTCGTAACACAAATATTTGTTGAGTTAGATGCTAGAAATAAAATCTCGCTAAAATAAGCTAGACAAGTCTCTGCTAGAACATGGAAGAGGCAAAGATTGAACAAGTACTAAAAATTAGGATGAGTGTTGAATGTCACAATAGAGGAATGACAAGGTTGTATGGGAGAATGTTCCTGATTATGCCAGATTTCGTTTTATTCCTAGACTTCTGTGTACATGCAGTATCTTAAATTGAGAATATGAAGGCTTTATTTATGTTTTCTGGGATGAATTTTACTATGCTAAATATATCAGAAAAATATCATATGCTGTCAGTCATCAATTTTACAATTTTTAAAGGTCTGAAAGCAGATTCTTCCAACATGCCAGAGCCCTTGTCCCAGTGAGATATTTTCAGTTTATTTTCTCAAGCTTAGGCTTTTAAAGCTGTAAATGTACAGTTATAAACTGAACCCATTTCATTCATCTTCTTTTAATTGTGACACAGCAATTCCATTACTTTGATTTGCATTAGTGCTATACCTGCTTATCTATGTAATCTATATCTTCTAACCCTACATATTCTTTTTTTTTAAAGATTTTTATTTGAGATAGAGACAGTGAGAGAGAGCATGAGAGGGGAGAAGCAGACTCCCTGCAGAGCCGGGAGCCCGATGTGGGACTCGATCCCAGGACTCTGGGATCATGACCGGAGCTGAAGGCAGTCGCCTAACCAACTGAGCCACCCAGGCACCCTAACCCTACATATTCTTAAATAACACCCCTTTTGTAGGATTTCCAGATGTAAAATATTCTAATTAGAGACATGTACTCTTTTTTTTTTAGAGACATGTACTCTTTTCATTTCCATTCTGCAAGATTTATCTTGCCATACTTTAACTTGAGTCTTACATCTAACTCCATATTGTAGAGTGTTTTCCTTGACTTTAATAAAATTTTCAATTTCCTAAAATATTTTTTCTTGACTTTGTAAAAGCTTTCCAAGACTCAAACACAAAGGCAGAACTCATATGTATATGATGTAAAGAGAAAAAGATCAGTATTAACTAATCTATAATAATATATGGCAGAATTATTTTACAGAAATAACTTTCTCCTAAATGAAAACTTGATTTATAATCAGAAGTAGCCTTTAGATGTACTTTCATCTAGGAATTTTATCTAATTGCCTATGAAATGTGCCTATGTATAACTGATATGTTATTTGTATTTACCTCTACTTTGATTGTATCACTAATCAACATACTTGCTGCATTTTATGATAGGCCACGTAGATGTCATTATAAAGATTATTATAAAAAACAGATTTACCAAGATGATTAGATTTCCTTTAAGGAAAAAAGTAAGATATATTAAATCCTTAAATATCACTCAGGACCTGAATTTTCAAATCCTTACCTGAGGAACTTATAAAATTCTGCAATTTTATAAAGAAGTAGTATTCTTAATGCTGTGTCTCCCATAATGCAATGCCTTAACAGGTCGGGGAAGTTTATAATCCCCTTTGAACTCCATATGGTCGAAGAAGAAGAAGAAAAAGAGGCTCACTTTGCAGAGTAATTCCACATTAGCACATAGGTGTTAAAGAAAATTATTTTGTGTTAAATAAAAATGGAGATACTAGAACACAGTTGAACTTCAAATATTTTTAATTATATAATGCTGTTGTGTGGAAGTTACCACTCTACTATCTCCCAGCTTCTAACTTAGACTTTCCATTTACAACATATTCTTATATACCCTTCTCAATCAACAGCTAATAAGCCTCAATTGGCAGAGCCACTTGGAATATTATGAAGAGCCAGTCAGTCTAAAGACCCTCCTGTCCCAAGGTATTTTTACATTTGACATGCTTACTCTGGCCTTTTCATCCGTCCAGACTCACTTGGAGAAAGCTGCTGCCAATTTTTTAATACCTCACTGTGGGAAGAAGAGAGAAGGCAGCTGCATGTAACTGTAACAGGAATGACAAAATGGACATTTTTATACAGCTAAAGCTGTCAAATATAGAAAGAATGGGAGATCCTTTCGTTTCACAAAGCTAATCAAAGGTGCAGTGTTGCAGATTTGTAAACTAGCAAAGATTACTGGAATAAACAGACTGAATTCACGATAACTCTGCCAAGATAAATGGAAAATCCCACCTACTTGGATCATATTCCATTAGTGGAAATGAGAGGGATTATGCTTTGTTTGTTACTTCTAAATCATTAAATGGCTCAATGCCAAGTATTTTCAAAATAGGCATCCAATTTTTTGGATCACTATGAAGAAGAATTTTCCATGTGCCAAATTAACAGTGGTTTTGTCTTTTGCTCATCAATTTACATAATCCCTGTCCTTTGAAAGTTTATTTCTATAAATTCATATGAATACTTTTAGTTATTAGCTAATAAATTATTCTCCATGACTAGATATATTGTCTGTTTAATTCAAGACTACCTGCGAAGCCAGTGATGTTAGAATATTTCACTTCTTTACAGTAGTATTTAACAGTCATCTGAAGTAACAATAAGATGTTTCTTTGTTTAAATCGTGGTCTGTCTGCTATTTTAAAAGATTAAACATGAGGGGTGCCTGGGTGGTTCAGTCGGTTGGGCACTGACTCTTGGTTTTGGCAAAGGTCGTGATCTCCGGGTGGTGAGTTAGAGCCCCTCCTGGCCTTGGGTGGGCTCTGTGCTCAGTGGGGAGCCTGCTTGAGATTCTCTCCTTTTCCCTCTGCCCCTACTCCTGCTCATTCTTTCTCTCAAATAGATGAATAAAATCCTTAAAAAAATAAAAATAAAAAAATAATAGATTAAACATGATTTAAACCCTAGTAGAAAAATGGTGGTTAACATAAGGTGGAGGAGTTGATGATGGAATATGATGGAATCTTGTAATGGAAAGAGGTACTGCCTGAGTACTGCTTCTTTTTTTAAGGAATGCATATAAACAATATAGTCTTTACTTTTTAAAAAAGATTTATGTATTTATTTTAGAGAGAAATAGAGTGAGAGCAGGGGTACGGGCAGAGGGAGAGGAAGAGAGAGAAAGAGAAGCAGACTCCCCTGAGCAGAGAGCCCAACTTGGGGATCAATCCCATAACCTCGAGACCATCACCACAGGCAAAATCAATAGTCAGAGCCTTAACCTACTGAGCTTACTACCCAGGCACCCTGGGACAATGTACAATCCAAAAGACATATTCAGAACTATATTACATACTACAAAACAAAGGCTAGGAAGTAAGAAGAGTAATGTAAGACAATCACTTATAAATGAGATCTATAAAGAAAAGTTCAGTAATTTAACCTTGTCCTAAATTTTTAGAAATGTTACCTGTATAATGTAGAAGGCTGAGAAATAAGCAATTGATTGATCTCTAATAATTTATAAATATAAATATTCAAACATGAAATAATGTAGAAAAAATTCTCAGAATAATGCCCTTATTGAAACAGCTTTGAGAATATATAACAAGTCAATTTTTTAAATGTTAGATGAATAGAGATAGCAATATACAGATGTCTCTATATGTATATATACACATACACACATATATACGTGTATATATACATATAGATACATATCTATATATTGCTATCTCTTTCTATATTACATATATACACAACTATAAAATGGCCTTTATTTTAAAAACTTTATTAAAATTTGCTCCACAGATTCTTGCTATGAGCATTCATCAAACTGATATAATGGTAAGGTTAATTCTTTTTATCTTAGAATTGCCACATTTTTATTTCCCAATTTCTTCAATAAAGAAATAAATATTAATTTATACTTAATCAATAAATCAACAACTTTCTGAAACATAATATGCATTGCATCACAGGATCACCATCTTATTTTTTTTAATTTTATTTATTTATTTGTCAGAGAGAGAGCACAAGTAGGGCGATGGCAGGCAGAGGGAGAAGCAGGCTCCCCACTAAGCAGGGAGTCTGATGCAGTACTCAATCCTAGGACCCTGGGATCATGACCTGAGCCAAAGGTAGACACTTAACCAACTGAGTCACCCAGGCATCCCCGGTATCACCATTTTAAAGTGTAATGCTAAAGAAAGAAATTTCTGCTATGAAAGATTATTCTTTTTCCACACTGTCCTTATATACATGTGAATTTTTTTCATGTCATTTAAAGGAATTCTAAAACTAGGAAGCTTCCAGAAATTTTGAGGAGCCAGTTTTGTGTTAGACACCTTCAGTTCTAGAGAGATGTTCTATTATTTACATAAGTCTATACAGCAGTATATGTATATGGTTTATGACATCTATAAAATGATAAATACTGACCTAAGAGAACAATTTGTAGAGAATCTGGCTGCAAAAGACTTTCTACCAATTGGTTGTTATAGTCTCATCACTCTTCATGAAAACCTCAAAAATGCATTCAATTTGGAATAGATTTTTGACTTCAAATTTATCATTTTTCATTTAATGCTGGACATATTTTTTAAAGATTTTATTTTATTTGAGAGAGAGAGAGAGAGAAAAAGAGCCCAAATGAGGGCAGGGACACAGGGAGAGGGAGAAGCAGGCTCTTCACTGAGCAGGGAGCCCGCCATGGGACTCAATCCCAGGACCTGGATCATGACCTGAACCAAAGGCAGACGCTTAATGGACTGAGCCACCCAGGCACCCCTGGATGTTGTTTTTTTTTTTTTTTTAAATTAAATTTTTGAACCTTTTCCAGATATTGAGGTTATAGACTATTTTTTGTGGTCAGTGCATTTGAATATGATAGTAATAATTACTATTATACTTTTTAAAAATAATCTTAGCTCTAAGGACGTGATCCCTAAATCCCTAAATAAATGAAATGATGAGTATGGTGAAGGCTCGTATATATTATAATAATGAACTTAAGCTTGTCTGGAAATAATCAGAATATTTATCTCATAGATTGACCCATAGAAAGTTGGCTTTTCTACTGTGCTGATAAAAAATAGTGTGTTCCAATGTGTCAACCACATATTTATATTTGACGGGTTTTACTTAATTAGATCATGACTAGAAGAGTCTGTTAGTCAAAATAGTATACACTGACTGTGATATGCTGATAACTATTGTTAAACATCATCCCAGAGATTAGGCAAAATGTTGAGAAAAAAGGCCATCACTCTAGTTGATCTTAGGGGTGTGAACAAAATAAGTAAGGTAGTGGTTCAGAATACATAATTTTATGTATTAAAGATTTGCTAGTCAGGAATTTTTTAACACAATAAAGGATAAAGTTTCCTAATCTACTTTTGGTATTTCCACACAAATTTACTTAAGTCCATGCTTAGGTAAACAGTATTTCACTTAAAATAACTAAAAGGTATACCTATTTTTTAATTTTATAAAAAATGGGATTAGGAATAAGGAATTTTCACTGTAAATTAGTATTAGTGAAATAGGCCATTTGAGTTGAATTTCCTCAGGTATGACAGACAGAGGTATTGTTGTTAGCATCTTACTACTGTACTAATGTACTCTACTACATTTCTAAAAAGTCAGTTAAAAGGAATCACTCCTCTGAGAATTTTGCCCATCACGTGAATGACTACTACTTTGGTTGCGTTTTTGGAAAGGAGAAATGTGGCATTGGCTTGTAATAATACCCATGACATACAATTTATTAGGGAGAATTTTATTTGTTGCCCGAAAAAAGGGTTTTTTGAATATATAACTTGCCTACTGCTCCCAGTAGCTAATGTGTATTCACTTTGTTTAAAAAAATTCAAGATAGTAAATATTTTATGACGACATTGGTGAGCCTAAATCTCAAGCATTCTAAATAGGAAAAAAAAAAAAAAGACTTCAAAACTGAAAATTACAGAGGTGAGGAAATGATTCATTGGTCTTAAACATTGTGCTAAAATAGAGTATAATTGTGGAAGGCAGCCCTCTAAACAAGAATTCAGGCTGTAGTCATGGAATATGTCCTAGCACCCTTCGTCCTCCTACACACCCACACTGTACCTCTCAACCACACAACCAAGTTGTATGGCTTTACAAACAGCACAGTCAACTGGTTGCTCCTGTGTACTCCTTGAAATAGCTGAAGGATTCCTTCTCTTAATCAGATATAAATCTATTCAGGCAGAAAGAGTATTTCTTTTCTGCATTTTTCATCCTTACCTTATGGAGCATTCTTGGTTCTAATTCTTCAGTTCAACTGCTGACTTTGCCACTGAATTAGTTGGGTAAGTCTTTCTAGGGTCTGTTTACCTTGGCTTACTAGATCAGCTGCCATGACCAAATTTAATCTCGGGACATGTGAATAAATCTGAAAAATTGTATTTATGAAATTATTCTCTGCATGTTTGCATGTGGTAAAGATGTGAATAAATATTTGTTAATGTCTACAGTATTTCAAGTGCCCAGATACAAATGAAAACAGAGTATTAAATCTACAAATTCCAGATGTTTAGAAACCTCTAGATATGTCACTGAAATATTCAGTTTTCATCCAGATGTTTGGTGTTACGATTGTTTCTTCAAAAGACAGACATTTATGGTGTTATATAAATATGGGTTATGGCCTTATGTAGTCCAACATCCTATCAATCTATTTGCCTCTGGCCATCTTAGGAAATTGTGTGGCAGTTGTAGATGCGTATTTCACTTGTGTTCTTCTGCGATACACTGTGAGCCCTAAAAAGACAGGTATTTATGGACTTTTATATAGAAGGCTGTAATGTGAATGACTAAATAAATTAAATAAAAAGGTAAAATGAATGTTTTTTCAATGTCAGCAATGATTCTTACAGGACAAGATACGATTTCCAAACTCTGAAATATGTCATTCAAACAAATTAATCACAGCAAAAAATCTCTTGGCTTCTTTCTTAGTAAAAACAGTCAAGATGTGAAAAAATGATTTTCTGTTTATTTAAGCAGTAGTTTGATCTTCCAGGAAATGTAAATACTAAGGGATAACAAGTGAGACTTCTTAGCAAATATTCTGAGAGGTAAGGTTTATAACTGAGCACTTGAAATATTCACTACTAAAATACAACGGGCTATTATATGTTTGTTACTTTTTAATATGAATTTTTTTAATATGAATATTTTTGAAAGCTATCTGTATGCATAGATATTAGAAGTCTATAAGGTTTGGTTCATATTGCTTTATTTCATGAATAATAGTATTTTTTCATAATGCAGATTCTTTGGATAAAGAATTTATCTGAGCTGTTAATCATACTATGTAACAAAACAAAATGCACTTTATATGGAATCTTGCCTTAGATCCAAGCTTGAAAAAGGAAATATTTGAAAAAACAAAAACAAAAACCTCATTTATCTAGCACTTTCCAGAGAAATTGTATACTAGAAGATAAAATTGGCTTTAGGACTCCCACAATAATGAAAGTTCGCAAAGTTTATGTATTATGCTCCCAGATGGACCGATTTGTTTTAATTATATGCAAAATGCTTGATGACCCAATTTCCTAGAACCTAGGGTATGGCTCTAGGTTGCTAGGATAAAAATTTCTGATGTCAATAATATCAAGAGCATGAGATTCCCAGAGGGAAGAAATAATTTGCTTTAATAATTATGTGGCAGTATAGCCATGTGGAATAGTGACTGTGGCAGTAGAGTACTTTACTATATCATGGACCATTGGATGAATCTCTTAATAATGGATTAGCAATGATACCAACTAGAACAACAGTTTTAAGGATATTCTATAAAATATGAAGCAAATCTTTATATCAAAGGCTTTCATACACAGTCAGTAAACTATTACATATCTCTTTTCTTGACTCTGAATGTCTTGAGGGCAGGGACTTTGTCTTACTTATTTGTATATTTCTCCCTCTAACCTCTTCTGTTTTTGATTCTAACACAGTAGCTGGTGCTAGACATTCACTAATATTAACTATATAAATGAATAAATGGAGCTTGAAATTCACCAAGGAAATGTGAGATTAATTTTTCTAAGTTATAAATGTAGATTATTAAACTGATAAGAACAGGTACTACATTTGACCTTAGCCAAAAGGCCAAGAAGCGATTATATAAAATGTACACGTAAACTTTAATTAAAATAAATAGCATATTTATATTTTTAAAAATGAAGTGTCAGGCATTTGAATGAATATACTTTAGCTAACTTACAAACAAAACAAAACAGAAGTTTTTTTTTTTTAATTCAACCAATGAAGCTGGATTATAAAATGATACTAAATTAAACTATAGTTTATTTATTTATAAAACTTTGGTATTAATATTCTAGTGGAAATATCGATTTATAATCTGGAATTACTTTTATAGATTTGTTTTTAATACTATGATTCTAGTAGAAAAACATATGCTTTCCCCAAAAATATTTCTCATTTCAATTCACCTCAGTATTTTATAGAATATTTGAAAATAAATCCAGACACACTGGTTTTTGTTATTTTGCATTCTTCCTTTCCATTTTCATAAGATGGACTCATCATGTATTTGTTGCTGTTTTTTTCTTATTAATTTCACAGACTTCTGATATCAAATATGTAATTTAATCTCTAAAGAAAAATAGCATATAGTTATTGTGTAATTATCAAATATTTCCACATACATATACACATATGAGTCTTTATGTATTCATATATCCATGCGTACATGTATGTATGCATATATATCTACTACTGAAAACTATGAAAGTCTTTTATTAGTCTGTTTAAAAAAAAGTGAAGTGGCAAATTTTCACATGGTAACAGAAAACAACACAGAATAGCCCAGATGAGTTCCAAAATCAATACCATATTCTTACATTTTTCTCATTTAGAATTACACATAACAGGTTTTATACTGTTATTATAGAATTACTGTACCCCTTCTCCCAGAAAAGGAAATAAGTGTAGATTTTAAAAGAAATCTATTCTTCCCATTTTCTGCCAAGATTATTTTGACTGAATGTTTCAGCTCTTGGTGACAATAATGATGATGTGTTTCTTCCATCTGGAATTGTCCACGGAGAAAGTGTCCCTATGGAGAATCTTGAAAGGCTCATTATTCCAATATTACAAATATGAAAATTGGGGTAGAGAGAAGTATAATTTTCTCAAATTCACACAGAAACTCAGAAGTGAAGCCAGGAGTAGAACCCAACTCATGTGGAAAAGATCTAATGCAACATGCAATGTCAAGCTTGCAAAGGTAATTAAATTGAGTAGTATAATTACCTAAATTATAGTACAGGAAATAGTGTCATATTTACAAAACCTAATTATATTGAGTAGGAGAATTACGTGAATGATAGTAATCATATGGAGTTCACATATTTTATATGCTTTACTTTTCTATTCTAAATACTTAAAAAGTAAGAATTTGAAATATAATAGGAACAACAACAACAAAAGCCCAGTCTGAAGCCAAACCACCCCCAGGTTTAAATTCTAGCCCCTCATATTCCCCTCTGTGTAATCTTAAACAAGTTACTTAACCTTTGAGTCTCAACTTCCTCATCTATAAAATCGGAACAATGTTAAAGATCTGGAAAAAAATCGTGACTATTAGAAATAATTCATAACACCTGTAGTATAGTTTCCTAGCTTTAACTAGGTATATAATAAAAAGGTAACTACTGATCAGTTGGTTACTAAGTAACAGTGACACATGAACACCCATCAGGAAGTTTTTGTTGTTGTTTTTAACATTTATTTTTTTTAGTAATTTCTACACCCAATATGGGGCTCGATCAATAACAACTCTTATACACTGGACTCTACGTGTGTATGTGGGGGGTAAATTGATGCAACTTTGGAAAAAAGTTTTTCTGTTACATTGAATATTCATATACTCTGCAACCCATTGATGCAATCCCTGAATAATACACTCAGAGAAATTCTGTCATATATTTATCAGAACACAAATGTGAGAATGTTTATAGCAGCATCATTTACAAAAGGGGGGGGGAAGAAAAAAATTCAAGTGCCCATGGACAGCAGAATGGATAAACTGTGATATATTCACACAATGGAATAGTATACAATCATAAAGAATGAGTGATTGAAGTCTCTTGAATCAACATGGATAGGTCAAGAAGACTGTAGTTAGAAACATTCCATTTTGATAAACCTAGAAGACAAGCAAAATTAAACAGTACTTTTTCGAGTCACTTGTTCTGCACAAACTGTTTATGTTTGTTTGCTTGTTTTATATAAAGGCTTAGAGATGATAAGCACAAAATTTTCAGGCTTGTGGTAACTTTGAGTGGAATAGACTGACCAATGTAATGTAAAAGGACCACTTAGCTTAATGAGAAACACAACATGAAAGGAACATAAGGTTCCTCCAAAACAAGATGATGAAATGATACCAATATTATTCTGGTTCTGAAAATAAATGGTCATTTAATGCATATTTATTTAGATTTTTAAATTTTATGACATAAATATTTTAATGTATTAGGCAAATTCAGTTAAATTTTAGAAGGAATCTTATGTCTACAAAGCTGATATGAAATATATGTAGTTCGAAATATATAGTTTCTAAGATGAACTCACACCGAGATGGAATGGTCACATAAAGCTTCATGAATGCAGTGGCACAGAATGGTCCTTCCAGATGTAGCTTCCCCAATAGCTCTCTGAGTTTGAAATTGGTTCAGGAGTTGACAGCTAGAAGTCAAGTCAAAGAACTTGGGAGGAAAATGTTTGACTAGATAATTATTAAAATGTTAACTGATTGTCGTCGAAACTCTTTATAAAGCCAAGTACCTTTGCGCAACCCAAAATGACGGTTTTCTGTCATCTGTTCTTTTAACATGGCATGTCATAAAATATGAAATATAGTATTCTGTATGCATCTTCTGAAAGCTTAAATCACCGTCATAAATATGTTATCTGGTTAAATTCGGTGCTGGTTTATTTTCACATTCACTCCTTCACAGTGTCCTTGTCTAAGTCTTTGAGGGACTATTTTTACGTTGATGACCCAAAAGGAGGAAAAAAATGGCCATTTCATTTTCTTTTTTTCTTTTATGTGTTCCTTTTCTTCGTTAAAGGTGAAAGTCTGGTTCCAGAACAGGCGAATGAAATGGAAGAGAGTAAAAGGAGGACAGCAGGGAGCTGCCGCTCGAGAAAAGGAACTGGTGAATGTGAAAAAAGGAACACTTCTCCCTTCGGAGCTCTCGGGGATCGGTGCAGCCACCCTCCAGCAGACAGGGGACTCTCTAGTAAATGAAGACAGCCACGACAGTGACCACAGCTCAGAGCACGCACACTTATGATACACAGAGAGGATCAGCTCCCTTCTCAGGAAAGAAATGTGGCGATGGCAAACCTTACTCAAACATCGTTTACACAGAGAGATGACGATGACAGTGATTTTTTAATATTATTCAAGTCAGGCATCTCCAGTCTGTTTTTCATTTTCTGATCTATAGAGGGTTTACACTAAGTGCCGCTTATGAAAGATGCTTCCTCAGTGAAGATGGAGGTGAACTTGCTTTGACTATTCCAGATATGTTGGTCGTGTGTGTGTGACAGTAAGCAGGTATGTTTGCTTTTGCTTGCACTGAAAATTAAATTGCTATCAAGAGCAAACTATGAGACATTTTAATTCAAGATGCCTCCAGAGTGAACATGCAGAAGATGAACCTGCTTCGAACATTCCAGATGGACGAGGTCGAGCGTATGACAGTGGGCAGGTATTCGCTTTCGCTTGCACTGACAATTAAATTGCTATCAAGAATAAACCATGAAACATTTTATCCTGAATAGCCACAGTGCCTGAAATCACTCTTAAGTGGATAAAAAATGTATTTTAACTCTGTATATATTACCCTTAAGTCATTTTCCTGTCTTCACTAAGTTTAGCGATGCATTCATATTAGCTGATGAAAACAGGCACTCGCGATGACAACCAGAACCAGCTTCCTGTCTGTTTATACACTTTGTCATCCCAGAAACAATCAGCACGCGCTTACTTGTGTTCAAGTAGAGGAAAATACATTAGCGTCTGATAGGACATATTCTTGTACCACAGACAAAACAAATCTTATGTTGCATTTTCTATCAACTGCTGCTAATACATTATTATAAAACTTACCTAGCTCCTCAATTCTTCCTATCTTATAGCTTGTCAAAAAATTTAGGATCATAGGCAAATCAGTTAACTTACAGAAAGAGCTTTGTTTGACAGACTTTGTCTGATTTTATTTCTTTAAAATGCTAGCTGTTATATGATTTAATTAACAAGAAAAAGGTTTCCCCTTGATTGGAGATGGCATTAGACAAGTTGCAAAGCAAAATTGATTCCTCAAGTTGGTAGAAGATAAAATTCTGAATGTCTTCAAATGAGATTCAGTAAAAACATTATTTTTTTCATATATGATGTATTCATGCAGAACAACAATCTTTGTACTTTGTAAAAAAAAGTTTTAATAAATGATCCTTTGTAAATAATTTTGGTCTCCCTACTGTGATTTCCTAAATTTTTACAGGTTTTAATATAAATACTCAAAGTCCTAAATTCATCTGCACTTATGTACATCCAGATGATCATAATAAATGAATCATCTACATATTTTCTCTGGTTTCTGTATTTTTTAACTGTGGAAAAAAAAATCCTTGGGTAATCAAAGAACATCTAAGAATACATATATATTAAATCACTTTACTGATTTGAGGAAGATGCCAAATGGATTTTTGTGTGTATTTTATGAAATGGAAGATAAAAGGAAAAAAAGTACTATTATTTGTCACAATGAGGTAAAGGGAACAGTTACACATTTTGAAACTTAAACTTAATAGATATGAATCCATTGATTGTTCCTAAGTTAAAACATCCAGAGTTTTTGATGTGAAAATAAGCTAAACAGGCTAATCCAAATTCTCAATCCTAATGGACTTACTAATGTATTTTCTTTTGTCTATGGTTGCACATGCATTAGATATCTAAGTCCTACTAATAACTTTATAATACTTTTTCATTTGTTCCCCATTATAATCTAAAATGTTTAGAAATACCCAGAAACTCCCTCTTCCCACTAAGTAATTCAAAATAGAAATAGAGAAAACTAATCAGTAAAAATTTCCAAAACCCATTATTTAATTTAATTTGCTTTAGAATGGTGAGATTGACAAAAAAAATGTGAATAATCTCAATTTACTTAATCTAGCATGATATATGGAGAGTATTCAAGAAATGCAAAAAATTAGATTGTTTATATCATTTTTTTTCCTTTGTATAAAAAATGTTATCATAGCAGTTAGCAATATTTCTAAATTAACTGGGGGTGAAGACCATTTACATTGACACCTTCCAGGCATAAAACAAACACTCTTCTATCAATCACGTGAATGAATACAAAGTATATTTTTACTGATGACATCTACTTGGGTGGACTGACTTTCTTTACTGTAAGATTTAAATTCAAAACATCTTGACAAATTGGAGAAGTGGGAAGATATAAATCGAATCGAGTTCAATAGGGACAAAGTGGAGGATAATTCACTGCGGCAGGAAAATAATTTCCAGAAATAAGAGGAAAAGACTGCTTGGGAGTAGCTAAAGAGAGAGCAGAGGGTTGTGGCCAAAGAGAAAGATATAAGAATTACAATTTTGTATGATAAATGAAGTAGGAAAAAGTGATTCTGAATAGATATGACAGTTAGGAAATGTGAGGCATTTGTACTGTGGACTT
Source organism: Nasua narica (assembly GCA_028533885.1). NCBI lineage: Eukaryota > Metazoa > Chordata > Mammalia > Carnivora > Procyonidae > Nasua > Nasua narica. The sequence continues at coordinate 39,851,825 of CM052806.1, read as the reverse complement.
TATTGGAGAGTTGAGAGGTCTTCTAAAATAAAATGTAATGAAATTCGACTCCAGAGACCATGAAGAATCACTAGGCAGGAAGGACCACCGACTGACCAAAAGGGGGCATCATTTTATTCATAATAGATTAAAATGGTCACTATATAAGATGCTGGAACATGTTAGCACAATGACAACACATTGACAAGTAAACAAGCAGGCTAGATTAATTTTAAATGGAACTAGGTATCGTTCTGGAGTATTGTTGTATTCTATCTTAAAAGTAGTACATAGGTTTGTTAGATAATACCTCAACATCATTCTAGAATTAAAATCCTCTGAGGAAATTTAAGTTATTCTTATGTACTATCAGGTTTAATTTACTCCAGAAATGGCAAAATCTGAAAGAATTCTACTTGTTTTTATTCTACACTAGGATCCTGGCTTGCCGTGGTATCTTTTCACACCATGCCCTTTTCATATAATTCTGTCTCAGAACTTGTAGCTCTGTGGAAATTTATAATAGCATGAAAATACCTTTCTCTGAAAATAGTATGGAATCATGGTTAGAGTGATTTTTCCAGCAGGATTCAAAGAGATGAACACTACAAAGTTTTTCCAAAAGGTGATCCACATATTTTTAACTCATTATTAACGTGACCCCAATTACCCCTTATTTCCCATATTTACCAAGGGTTGTCAGCCTATATTTTTCCTTTCAGAGACCTAAGATCCGAGTACCGCTCTCCCTTTTTTAAAAAGAACTACATGCACTTAAAACAACATCAACACAATTTTAATACACTCTTGAATGATTACCTAAAATAAATGTAGTAATGACTTGTAAGATTCAATAATGGCTTTTCTGAGTATAATAGGATGAGATTAAAGGGCAGATAGAAAAAGTAAGTTATAAGAATAAATATTTTACATTTTTAATGCTACTGGTTTCTAATAACCTTTTAAAAAATTACTAACATAATTATAATGGGAAATGCTGATTTTCTTCTTAGGGAACTTTAAAGAAAATTATGGAAGTAAAATCAGTTGCAAGACAATAGAGTATCAAGTTAGTGACTAGAAATACTTATTATAATATGTCTTCACCTTAATTTCTAAATATAGTTAGGCTGATGATTTTTAAGAATAAGTCACTTATGCCATGACTTATTTTTTAATAAAATGTCATTAATAAAATTCAGTTAATATTTGAGGTGAGTGGTATGTAGATTACAATGCTATCAAGCATAAATACTTAATTCGTGTAGTTCTTTGAACCATTTGGGGGATATTGTAATTATATTTTCTTGGCAGCTCCTTTTTGTTTTATTTTTTCAGTAACTGCCATCTGTAAATAAAAATAAGTTCATAGTACTTAGAACTTAACATTTAGTTTGATATTCAAAACATTCCAAGTCATATGCATATTAAGAATCTGCAGCATTGATTTGCAAGAACAGCGTGTTCTAAAAGTATTTATAGGAGTGTTATAAAAGTGGGGTTTCTTGTTATGTTTCCCTATTTCCTACCTACAGCTGACCAGAATACTGAAGAACAGCCCTTCTCATGGATACCTCAACATTTCTGCTTTCACTTCTTGCAAAATAATGCTAGAGGTAGTAGACAAAGGGATAAAATGACTACAGAAAAAAAGATCTGCAAACCTACAAATAGGTATTTCAGGATTTAAATATAGCTTTTCTTTAAGTAATTCTCTATTACCATATATTTTTACCATCTATTTTTACCAAGTATTCTCATCTCGACACTTAAAATGGTGAAATATTTTAAGGGTACATTTCAGAGGGTAAACAGTTTTTCTTTTATATCTTATTTTTCTCCTCAGTAGCTTTTATTCAAATCCAGCTTCAAACCGCAGTCAAGAAAACAATCAAGAAAAATTTTGATTGTATTGCGATGTATTCAACTAGTTCAGTAAATCCCCATTAAAATTGTTAAAGATGGTTTCCAGGGGCACTTGGGTGGCTCAGTTGGTTAGCTTCCAACTCTTGATTTCCGCTCAGGTCAGGGTCTTAGGGTCCTGAAATCGAGCCCCATATCCAGCTCCCTGTTCAGCAAGAAGTATGCCTGAGATTCTCTTTTCCTCCGCTCCTAAGACCCCTCTTGAGCATTCACTCTCTCTCTCAAATAAATAAATAAGTAAATTCTTTTTAAAAATATGGTTTCCAGAAAAAACTACCATCCACTTCATATAATGAGTGCTACAGTGATTTGAGTATATAGTAATATCAAGTGTGGGCTGTACTTCATATTTTTGTCCTTTATGAACAAATGATCTGCGTAAAGATGTATTTGATTAAATGAAAAAGAAATAACATGGTTTAGGAATAATTACACTATCCTAAAATTATATAAACATTGTGTTTTTTTGTATGCGTGATATTGATAGTTGAAAACATTAAATATTATTTTGTTTTTTATGTTTAGTACAAATGTTAATCTTGAAAATATATCCCTACTTGCCAAGTTTGAAGAAGTGTCACACCTACATTATATATATATGTATATAATAATGTATATATATATTTTAAGATTTTATTTATTTGACAGAGAGAGAGATTACAAATAGGCAGAGAGGCAGGCAGAGAGAAAGGGGGAAGCAGGCTCCCTGCTGAGCAGAGACCCCCCCATGCGAGCTCGAACCCAGGACCCCAAGATCATGACCTGAGTCGTAGGCAGAGGCTTCAACCCGCTGAGCCACCTAGGCACCCCCCTACATTATATATTTAAAATCAAACTACTAATGCTGGTAAATTATTTGCATGGCTTTCACTTTCTTGAGGGCAGAGTTTAATTTTCTTTGGATTTGCCAACACTGTATTGTACTTCAACATTCTGATACTACAGAATTCGTAGGGTAGGTCCCCCTTATGTGGTTTTGCTTTCCGCAGTTTCGGTATTATCCCGGCAGCTTCAAACCTGGAAGCAGATGACCTTCTTCTGACGAATCATCAGAAGGTGAATAGTAGCCTAACTTTACGTCAGGATGCCTACGTCACTCCCTCCAGCGGGTCTCGTCACGTAGGCGTTTTATCGGCTCAGAGCGTCACAAGAAGGGTGAGTACACTATAAGATATTTTGAAAGATACTACATTCACATAACTTTTATTGCAGTAAGCTGCTAAAATTGTTCTATTTTATTATTACTTATTGTTGTTAATCACTTGTCATGCCTAATTATAAGTTGAAATTTACCCTAGTTATGTGTGCGTAGGAAGAAACATAGTATATATATAGGGTTTGATACTATCGCAGTTTTAGACATTTACTGGGTGTCTTGGAATGCAGCCCCTGTGGCTAAAGGGAGATGTCTGTAAATCAAAGAACTTGTTCAAAATAATTTTACCTTACATTTTCTTTAAATGATTTTTCCAGATTACCTTAGCAAACACTTGGTTAATGTCAATTCAGTTCAATTCACTAATTCAGTTAGCAAATATTTGTATACTAATTATATATAATGATCTCCTCCCTCATTTTATTTATGGCGTTACTGATTTTTGTTAGCATATTTATTAACCTTAAGTCACATTTGGATTGATTGTGTATTCAGCATTTTTGTGTACTTACTCAATTCAGTTCCATTTGGTCAATGCAGAAACTCATATCTTCTGAGTGCTGGGTAGGGGCAGACATAGCTACACCTGGATTATCTTTAAGAGAGGGAGCACTTAACAAGGGCTGGCTGACATTTTATGACCCACATTTTTGTGTTTTCAACTGTCATTTTATTTCTGCCAGCAGATTTTTAAGCTACTGTAGCAAAACCCATAATGATTATGATCACTTACACTCCATATTTGTAAATTTATTTTGATTGCTGATGAGGGAAACAAAGGCAAAAGAAAAATTAAATTTCCTTACTGCTTATACCCCACTGAGAAGTCCTTGAAACAGGCAGACTGACATTCCTCTAGGAATTCAGCTGCCTCAATCTTAATACTTTGCTAAGGGCAAAGGCAATCTTAGCTTACTCCCAGGATCCTGTAAGTCTACTTTAATATAAAAGTTCCTTTGGAAAATCCCTTTATCTCTCTCACCCAGCGTATATTTTGGCGATCATCCCCCAAGCATATGACCTCCCGATATACATCGGAACGGTCTCATAACTCAGGGTTTATTAGACGCTAATAAATGACCTTTTCGCAATAATAGCTAGCCCCCTCAAGTCCCGGAAACCTTACTTCTAAAATTCCTTAAAAACTTACGCTATCTTGGGCGCCTGGTTGGCTCAGTTGGTTAAGCAACTGCCTTTGGCTCAGGTCATGATCCTGGAGTCCCGGGATCGAGTCCCACATCTCCCCCTGCTGAACGGGGAACCAGCTTCTCCCTCTGACCTCTCCCATCTCATGTTCTCTCTCTCTCTCTCAAATAAATAAATAAAATATTAAAAAAAAAAAGAAAGAAAGAAACTTATGCTATCTCTCACCCCTTCCCAACTTGAAAGTATATAATAGGCCACTCCTCATGACCCCAATGCAGCTCTTTCTGCCCACAGGTCCTAGCCCCATGCTTTAATAAAACAACCTTTTTGCCCCAAAGATGTCTCAAGAATTCTTTCTTGGCCATTGGCTTCAAACTCTAACATCTTTACTCTATCACTAGTTACTATTTTATTACTGTTCCTTTGAAAATACATATATTTTAAAAGTTTGTTAGACAACTGCATGGAATTTTGCTAGCTAATAAAGTTTCTTGGGGTGCCTGGGTGGCTCAGTGGGTTGAAGCCTCTGCCTTCTGCTCAGGTCATGATCTTAGGGTGCTGGGATCGAGCCCCGCATCGGGCTCTTTGTGCGGCGGAGAGCCTGCTTCCCTCTCTCTCTCTGCCTACTTGTGATCTCTCTCTCTCTCTCTCTCTCTGTCAAATAAATAAGTAAAATCTTAAAAAATCAAAGTTTCTTGTAAGTCATTCTTTTAGAAATTTGAGTACACCTGTAGTTTTCTATCATTCTTGCTAATCAATAATTCGATTATAAAAGGTAGTTTTAAAGATGTTTAAAATAATTTTGGTGAGCATATTCAAGGTTGAAGAAAGGTCATCTGCAGTTAAAAAATAGTAATTTCATGAATAAAGCCATGCAAAACAGTGATTCTTTGTCAAACAACATTTGATGTTTTAGGCGGTTCCCTGGGCAGGACAGAAGAATTGGTTCTGTACAGAGCCCACTTAAACCTTTAGGAAAACCTGACTCATGAACATAGCTGTCCTTGTTTCCTTTCTTCTGCAGTAATCAATTCTCTACACTGCAGGCGGGAGTGGTTCTTTTAAAATGCAAATCAGATTAATAAGTGGTTCGTGGTGACTTTGCAAATGTTATATTTCAAGTGAAAGCTGTAGTCCATAATGAAACACGTGTAGACATTTTAAAAAGGCAATCAGATCCTGTCCCTCCTTTACACAAAACACCTGGACAGCTTAGACTAAAAATCAAAACCCTTACCTGGGCCTCAAGATGGTCGGATCAGACAACAAACTGGTAACTCCTCTTGCCTGTCAATATTTCCTCTGCATGGCCTCAGCTCCCATCACTCTTGCTTCCGGCCTGCCCTTAGCCACCCTGAGTAGTCTTCTCTCTCATTTAGATCTTGCTTTCCCTGGTCCTTCTGCCTGGAATGCTTTTCCCTCATATTTCCTCAATTCTTTTAGGGCTCTATTTCCTCGTAGGCAACCTTGATCTTCTTAAATAAAATGGCACTACTTGTCACATTCTACTCCTTTCAGTAATACTTTTTTTCTTGTTAGTTTTAGGTAACTTTCTTCTTACTTCCTCCTCTTATTGATTTCAGCCTTCATGAGAGCAGGAACTTTGGTGTGTTCACTGCTGTGTGTCTAGCATCTTGAACAGTCCCGGGAAGTCCCACCACCAGCCTCTATCTTGAATTTTCGTAAATTAGAAAGGGGCAGTCCTGCCTCAAAATATTAGGATACCAATACCTAGTAACTACAGTGATGATTGTAAAAGTATATGGTTATTGTGAGGCGCAGGATGCCCCCTGAGAATATGCAGTGCATCATATGCGCAATGATGAACACTGACTCCGCTCCTGACTGGTTGTAGCAATCCCTAAATATTTGTTGAATTAATCTGTTCAAAGAAATACCTGTAAATCTCAATTAGTTGTAACATGTAGCTCTGAAACATGTTTTTAATGGCCATTATCAGGGTGTTGCAAGCCAAAACAAAACTTTGGTTGCAGTCTTCGAAATTGCGTGAAACATGTATCAAGTCAGATGAGACGAAATAGAAAAATTAAGGAGAATAGGCTCTAACAAATGTTCACTTGTGGTTTGAGAGAAAAGGGAAATTTTCCTTTTGCTCAGATGTCTGTCTTGAAATTCTCACAATTTTTTGCAGACAGTTTGGCTGGCTTCCAAACATACATCGTTGCTTGTCTGGTATGAGGAATGCCATCTGTGCAGTATGGAAGTCCTTTTTCAGAAATGGACTGCTAATTATGCTCTGGGCAGGTGCTGTTAAAATGAAATCAGGTGTCAAGCTTACAGTGGTCTAAAATGACTATGTTTTGTTGAAAAAGAATGGCATAATATTGTAAAATGGAATTTAAGCATGGCATATAAGCATTCCATTTTGGGGTCTTGCAAAGGTCAGATCGCATAGCAAAATCGTAAGATTTTCAAACTACTTCTACCATCAACAGTGGAATGCAGCTTTACATTAAATAAACTGGAAGATTCCCAGTTATTTTTTCTGAAAAGTCCATGAAAGAAGAACAGTGAGATGAAAAGTATAGCCACCAGTTCCAAAATACATACATTAATTTTGTAAAATTAGTCAAAATTAGATTTAACTAATTATTAAATGGAACCCATTTTATTATCAGAATAAACAGGCCTCAGTGGAGTTTTTTACCTCTTTCCAGGACAAAATGACCGATTTATTTCCTTTAAATGTATTAATTAAAAGGAAGTATTACAGGCTTTCACAGTTTTACCATAGACTCATGATGACACATTCATTTGTTACAGTGCTAACTCATATCAAGCAAGGTAGAAAAACCTCAGACAGTTTTTAAAGTATGACTATAGAGATGTCTACTATGATAAAAAGTCTTCATTAGCATTATAAGAATCTGAATTTGTCATTACTGATTATGGGTGACCTATCTGCTATTTGCAATATAATTAATATGTTATATTATTTAATTCTTTTTTTATATTATTTAATTCTTACAGCATCTCTATTAGACTCCGTTATCTCATCTGTCCTAGGCTACAGATGAGATAATTGTGTTCAGTAAATCGAAGTATCTTGCCTAAACTTACATACCACTAAATGGCAGAACTAAGGCTCATAATTAAGGCTTTTGAGCCCCAAAGCCTGTGTTTTAACTATTCCAAAAGTAGCGCCTTCCCAAGGCAAGTATAGTAGGTAGAAGGATTTCTCTTATTAGCTCATCTAATCTCAAAGGAAATGTCATTAGCATAGTAAAATATTACAGTTTACATACTACTTGGTTTCAGCTAGAATTTTAGCCGCTGTAAGCAGCACACACGGGGCCACAAACAGGAAGTTTAAAAGGCTTCTCCTTCATCATGAATTTAATGGATCTGTTAAAGCCAAGGAACTTAAAGCAAGAAGCTTATTCTTATAACCAATTCAATTGTTCACTTGTCTTATTTCTCATCCCACAGTGGATTAGAATTATTAAATAAAACATGGCAAAGATATTATTGCCAGACACAAGGCTATGAACTGGACACTTATATGCCAAAGGAGAATACAGAAAAATAATAAAAAGTAATTTGGAGCTGTTAAAAGATACACTGAGACACATGAAGAATTATAAGGGTTTATTTAAGCAAGAAATGATTCAGATGGGGTAATGCCAGACTGAAAGTGGTTAGGAGCATTCCATTGACAGGAGCTGGGGAGACCCTTTTACAGAGAAGAGAAGGAAGTGAAGTAAGGAAATTATTGATTAGATATAGGTTAAATTGCAGTTGGCTGTGATTGGATGGCCTTAGCATTTTGATTCCGTAACCTGGAGACATTTACAGACTTAGGTTTTCTTTTGCTTGCTTATATGGGCTGCCACGGCATTAGAGCCACATCAGTCTAATGGCCTCGAAGTTTAAGTAATTTAACAGCTAATTGCAGTTAGAGGAAAAAAAAATCTGTGTTATAGTATTATTGGTTATTAAGATGTGTTAAAAACAAGACAACAGGCTCAAAATGAAGTGCTAAGCCCTCTGTCATCACACTGGGATTTAATTACGATTTCACTTCTCCCAGAAATGAAATCCTAAACCAGTCAAAAAGGAATCACCGGATGCGCCCTAGTTAGGTCATCTGCCTGATAGATCCCCGCCATCTCCTGAAGGAAAGTAACTTTTCAAATAACCAACCTGCTTTTTGACCTCATGTAACTTCCTTATTCCTGTTCCCTTCTGTCTATAAGTCTTTCATTTTATACGTCTCCTCAGAGCCCTTTCCTGTCTGCTAGATTGAATTCTGCTGGATTTGAATTAAATTTTGATCAAATTAACTCTCAAAAATTTAATGTGCTCAGTTTATTTTTTTTAATAGCTCTAGGGTCAGAGGAGGAAACCAAAGGAGACCCCCAGGGGGCTTCCAGGAGCAATAGGCAACTAGACACAGGTAGCTGCTGAGCGCCCAGAGCTCACCCCTCTCTCAGACCCTGGAGGTTGTGGGGAGGTCTCTCGCAGGCCCGGGCTCCTCACCTTTTAGCATTTCGTGCTTTCGGACCTTGAGTTTGGACTTTTTGCATTTTGTGCTTTCAGACCTTCTTTTTCTGGACTGGGTCCATAAGCTGGCTAGAGTCAGCGTGGGTCCAGCTTAGAAACCACATTGGGTCTGGTGTCAGACTAGGTTCAACTTGAGCTGGAATTGGGTTCAATATAAGGCCCCTGGTAAGTAAAATTTTGTTTTAAGGCTGAACGAGCAGTTTAACCTTAACAAAGGTGATCTTGAATTACAGTGGCCACAGTGGAGAACTTTTTACCTAGATATGCTTATCCATTTATAAGGTGCCCTAGAGAAACGGGGGTCTTAGTCAAGCACTCAGTATAAAGGGTAGAGGGGGAATTATTTTTCCTTCTGTACAGTTTTTGGTGACCAGGATGAGATTCACTGAAACACCCAACTTGCTCCAGAGCCTCCTGAGGGGATCCTGGGAAAACTGTAGAAATCAGCAAAGGGTGAGAATTCTTACCAAAGTCAGTTCTCCTAGATCTCTATCTGTGGTGCCAGGTCAAGAGAGAAAGGTAAAATTGTACATTGTTCTTTTCATATTGGCAGGCAAAAAAACATTTGTAGGAATTAGATCTTGGAATTGTGACTGGTGATATTGCTTTCCAGTACCATCAGTTGTTGATCTGTTCTCTGTCTTATTTGTCTTCTTTCGTGTCCTAAGAACTTGCTTCCTAAATAGGGCACGTGGGTTCTTGCCTATGCAGGCAGATCAGCCATTAGGTTGGTGGCTCCCAAAATATGGGCAAAGAAGAGTTTTGGGTTGCATTTCATTTGTGGTGAGGGTTTGACTGTTAGTGGGGTGGAGGGGGTGGCAATTGTCTAAATCTTTGGTTATCTTTGGGTGTAGCTCTGGATATTGGAAGAGTGGCATCATTTGCACCTCTTTGGGGATGCCTCTTGGGTATGTTGTATTTTTCAATACTGACAGGAATATTTACTCTTTGTCTCAGCTGAAACCAAACAAAATACTTTAAAGACTTTTTTAAAGTAGCTGTATGATCAGAAGCTGGCCAGATTGGAAGCTGATATTCAGAACCTGATAGGAACTTTTTTTTAGTTCTTCTCCCCTAAACTTTAATGAAACTATGTACCCAGAGAAAAGGAAAAAAATATTCTGAAGCTTTTATGGAAGGATTTACTAAAATATTACAAAGACACAGAGTTATAAATCTAGAATATAGGATTCTCTTGACTTCCATCTTAGTTGAAGGTCTCTCCCTGATACAAAGAAGCAAATTGAGGATAATATAGTTGGATAGGTGGATTAGCCAAAATATTATTCAGATTACAATCTACTTCTTTGAGGAATTAAAAATAACTGTACTTGTCTAAACAAATGGAGCATAAAGACAGAAATGCAGGTCTAGAAATAATTTAAAGTCTACCTGTCCTTTTTACCCATCTCTATACCTCCTTACTCGTCTTAAAAGGCTCACAGATATTATAAAAGATCTGGATTTATTTATTTATTTATTTATTTATTTAGTTAGTTAGTTAGTTAGTTATTATTTAAATTCAAGTTAGATATCATATGGTGGACTATTGGTTTTAGGAGTAGAATTTAGTGATTCATCACTATAATACCCACTGGTCATCCCAACAAGTGCCCTTCTTAATACCCATCACCTATTTAGTCCATTCTCTGGACTTCCCCTCCAGCAATCCTCAGTTCTCTTAACTATAGAGTCTTGTGTGGTTTGTCTGTATTTTATTTTATTTTATTATTTTATTTTATTTATTTATTTTTCCTTCCCTTCTGTTATGTTCCTCTGTTTTGTTTCTTAAATTCCACATAGGAGTAAAATCATACGGTATTTCTCTTTCTCTGATTGACTTACCTCACTTAGCATGATATAGTCTAGTTCCATCCATGTTGTCGCAAATGGCAAGATTTCATTGTTTTTGATGGCACACACACACGCACACACACGCCACATCCTCTTTATTCATCAGTCAGTGGACATGTGGGTTTTTCTTCTCATAAGTTGTCTATTATTGATAGTACTGATATAAACATTGGGGTGACTTCGAATCAGCATTTTTGTATCCTTTGGATAAATACCTAGTAGTGTAATTGTTGGGTTATAGGGTAGTTCTATTTTTAACTTTTTGGGGAACCTCCATACTCTTTTCCAGAGTGGCTGCTCTAGTTTACATTCCCACCAACAATGTAAGAGAGCTCCCCTTTTTTGGTATCCTCACCAACATCTGTTTTTTCCTGAGTTGCTAATTTTAGCCATTCTGACAGGTGTGAGGTGGTATCTCATTGTGGTTTTCATTCATATTTCCCTGATAATGAATGATGTTGAGCATTTTTTCATATGTCTGTTAGCTATCTGTATGTCTTCTTTGGAGAAATGTCTGTTCATGTCTTCTGCCCATTTCCTATCTGGATTATTTATTTTTGGGGTATTGATTTGATGACTTCTTTATACATTTTGGTTACCAGTCCTTTTTTTGATGAATCATTTGCAAATATCTTCTCCCATTCTGTCAGTTGCCTTTTAGTTCTGTGGATTGTTTCCTTTGCTAGGCAGAAGTTTTTCATCTTGATGAAGTCTCAATAGTTCATTTTTGCCATTGTTTCCCTTACCTTTGGAGACATGTCTAACAAGAAGTTCCTGCAGTCAAAGAGGTTGCTGCTTGCTTTCTTCTCTAAGATTTTGATGGTTTCCTTTCTTACATTTAAGTCTTTCATCCATTTTAAATTTATTTTTGTGTATGGTGTAAGAAAGTGGTCCGGTTTCATTCTTTTGCAAGTAGCTGTCCAGTTTTCCCAACACCATTTGTTGAAGAGACTATCTTTTTTTGCCCCACTGGATATTCTTTTTTGCTTTGTTGAAGTTGACCATACAGCTGTGGATCCATTTCTGGATTCTCTATTCTGTTTCATTGATCTATGTGTCTGCTTTTTCACCAGTACCATACTGTCCTGATGATTACAGCTTTGTAATACATCTTGAAGTCTGGGATTGTGAGGCCTCTCACTTTCTCTTCTTTTTTATGGTTTCTTTGGCTATACTGGGTCTTTTGTGATTCCATACAAATTTTAGGATTGTTTGTTATAGCTCTGTGAAAAAAAAGTTGATCGTATTTTGATAGGGATATCATTAAATGTGTAGATTGCTATACATTCCTTTGGCTATTAGGGTTCTTTTCTGGTTCCACACAAATTTTAGGATTGTTTGTTCTAGTTCTTTGAAAAATGCTGGTGTTATTTTGATAGAGGTTGCATAGAATGTGTAGATTGCTTTGGGTAGTACAGACATTGTAACAATATTTGTTCTTACAATCCATGAGTATAGGGTGTTTTTCCATTTCTTTGTGTCTTCTTCGGTGTCTTAAATATTCTATAGTTTTCAGAGTGTAGATCTTTACCTCTTCAGTTAGGTTTATTCCTAGGTATCTTATGATTTTATAAAAGATCTGGAGTTAGATAACAAAGGCCCTTCTTGGAGAAACTTGCATCCTTTCTCTGTGCCTTTGAGGTGCAGTCTCCTCTAGGAAGCCAGAGCCATGAGATCTTAATGTCTGTCTATATATTTATGTATGTCTGTGCATGTAAAACATGTGATTTTTTTTCCTACCTCCAGATGGTATTGCAAAAATTAATTTATAAAGAACTCTAATTGGCTTAAAGAAAGTAGTTAAGAATACTCTCAGGGTGCCTGGGTGGCTCAGTCATTTGAGCATCCAACTCCTGATTTCCGCTCAGGCCCTGACCTCAGAGTCATGAGATTGAGCCCTGCTCCGGTGGAGTCGGCTTGGGATTCTTTCTCTTCCTCTCCCCTTACCCCTCCCACTTTCTCTCTCTGTCTTTCTAAAATAAATAAATCTTTTAAAAGAAGGAATACTCTCAGAAATCTAGAAATTAACCTAAATGTTATTAAATTTCATATAGGTCAGGATAGTCTTCAGTAAATAAAAGTCAGTTTAAATTTGTTGTTTTAATTAAACAGGCATATATTTAGAATTATCAATATTGAACATAATGTAGGCATACAAATTTTATTTTACTTAAGTTTACTGAAAGTCAAATAAGTTCATGTTATCTTCATTACAGAATTTCTCAGCAAAATAGAGAACTTAAGATGATGGTCAACATTTAGTGTCTTATAAAATTTTCATGAGTAATCTAAGCATAGTGTTAAGAAAAAGTGAGTAGGGGCACCTGGGTGGCTCAGTTGGTTAAGCAGCAGCCTTTGGCTCAGGTCATGATCTCAGAGTTCCTTGATAGAGCCCTGCGTCCATCAGGCTCCCTGCTCAGCGGGCAAGTCTGCTTCACCATTGGCCTCTGCTCCTCCCCCTGCTCCTGCTGTCTCTCTCACTCACTCTCTCAAATAAATAAATAAATAAATAAAATCTTAAAAAAAAAAAGAACAGCTAAGTAGATATAAATCAGATAAAAGCTTATTAATAAGCTTTTCAAGGGGCACCTGGGTGGCTCAGTAGGTTAAGCCTCTGCCTTCGGCTCAGGTCACGATCTCAGGGTCCTGGGATTGAGCCCTGCATCGGGCTCTCTGCTCGGCAGGGAGCCTGCTCCCCCACCCCCCCGCCTGGCTCTATGCCTACTTGTGATCTATCTCTCTCTGTCAAATAAATAAATAAATAAAATCTTAAAAAAAAAAACAAACTTTTCAATAATAATTATGTTTTATAGTTTATCTACTTAAAAATAGTTTCCAGAACCTTTTTCCTAACTTGAAACCTTAGAGTTATACTGACATAAGTTAAATGGTGAGTATTCATTGAGTATCTAGATCATTTCCAAATAAGATAAAATGCTAAAGCATCAATTACTGAATGCAGGTTCATACACTTTGGACTTCTTTTTACTAAGGAACTAAAGCTACTTGGGCCTACTAGTAAACATGTTTTGTGTCACATTGGAAAATTTACTATGAAGAATATACTTCTAGAAATTATAAAATGCATTTATAAGTTTGCCAATCCACAGAATGCTAGTATAACAAACAGTCCACAATTGCTTCGTTTTAAATTTCATTGGGAATTATGGTTCTAATGGCTAAAATTCTACTCAGTATATTTAATTAAAACTACTTAGAAGTGGTAAGAATGAAAGGAAACAACTGTGTATTAAAGGGAATAAGAAAACTAAAATTACTGGTTGTTCCAGAATGAGAAAAATGAAAAAAAAACTTAGGACGAAAACTGAATGGATATAAAAAAGTCGTAGAGGGTTTGTGGAAAAGGAATCTTTGGAAAGGAATTTAATGTGGTAAAGCTGGCTAAGATTAGAACAGACTTATTTAAGTTTTTTAAAAATGAGTTTTAATATCAAAAGCACACTGGTGCAAAACTAGATTCTGGTTTTCTCTCTGTTAGAAGAACAAAGTTTTCTTAGATTATTGGTCTGCTCTTAATATGAAATTGTAAATAAAGATTTTTCTTTACCTTTTAAGTAATCTGTCTGCACCGTAAAGATTTTGTGTTTTACCAAAATAATTTACTATGCTTCCCATTGTCTTTATCAAACCTCCAATTACTTAAGAAAACACAGACTTGTCCCTGTTAGAAGAGCTCAGTTTCATTCACAAATGTGTAGTCTTCTATTCTTGTCTTTAACATCTCCTATTGTCATTTTGGTTAGGTAGAAAATTAAGTATTACTTCATAATGATTGTGAATTCTTCTACATGTAATTTAAAATTTTAATAGCAAAATGAAACTATTGTATGGCTATATATTTTTAGTGAGTGATTCAGTAGCACATAAACCATAATACATTTTTAACTAACATAACCATTAAAATATGCAATTCAACAAAACTATGTAGAATAAAGAGCATTGGATTTTACCCAGCATTCATTAATGAGTGATTACTTTTATAATAACATAGGTCTTGTTTCCTTGTCTAGATCCTGTCATGCAATTATCTGTCTAGAGACTAGTTCAATGACTTGTTATATATGTTCCTTAGCTTATAACTGAATATTTAAATTAATTTATATTAATCTACTTTTGCTCACTGATATATTTTTTTAATTTTTAATTTCTTCTAGAAGTTTAGATCAAGTACAGTACCCCAGGGTCCTGCTTTTACAGGTTCGGTTGATTCCAAATGCCAATGCATTTTCCCAGGCTTCCATCTGAGTATATAATTAGGAGCATTCCCACCTATGACATCATAGTAGGCTGTTGCAGGGACTACTTTCAGTCATCCAGACCTTTTAATGTTTTGGATAAACTTTAAAAGAGACAGAGACTAATTTGATTTATAATATAGTTTATCATTTTTCTGTGTCCAAGGAGGTAATACAGTGTCTGAAACCTGTCTCAAAGTTTTAAGTTTTTTGTCTGCACTTACATAGTTAAAAAACAGCTCTAGCTCTAGTAGAGTGTTAATAGTTTTTTTTCCCCATTTTTAGCTACCTCCCCCCCAAAATTTTATCATCCACATCGCATGACAGGATACCGGAAAGAGCATTATCAAGAGAGAAGGATTCAATCAGTTTTTACTGAAATTCTTACCCTTTGTTTGGGAACCCCACCCACTCTCCGTATAAACATTCAGCATTTTGTGACATTTTACATATATGAGGGGAAGATTTCACATCCCAATAAATATCAACACCATATTTTTTCCTATGTATCCAGTAGAGAAAAGAGGGAAAAAAATTAAGAAAATAAGAACAAATCTAAGAGGTAAGGAAAGGGAGTATGGTAATATTGCTGAAGTATTGGCTAATCCACTCAGTCCCGTAGATCCCCTGTGGTAATGAGGGGCTCCAGGATGCCTACAAACTATAATGAAGCAACCTTGTGAATATATAGTATATCAAGAATATAATCAAATACTTATCTGCTGTCAGTAGCAAAAAATATTATTTCTTCTTTTTGCCTTTTATTAGATTTTTTTTTAACTTTGTATTTTGAATTCTCTTAAAGACTCTTAGAATAAAAGGAGCTACCTTATTATTTGATTTTCTCTTTCATTTTGGTGACTCTTCCTCCTTCCAAAATTCCATGTAACTAAAAATCTTCCTGGAGCAAGGCAGCGTATTAAAAAAAAATGCCAATTGGTTAACATTTTCTCACCTTCAGGCTCACTAGTAAATTATATTTTATACACTTTTATCATGGCTTTCTATTCTGAAACTGAAACTGGGGACTCCACTCTACCTCGTCCTTGTGAAATCTCGATGGGTGAAAAGGTACGAGGTGGATTTTCTAAATGTCAGTATTGGTGGATATATATAACACAGAATCTGTTAAGGCTGAAGGAACCAGAATCTGCTGATGGTCATAAGTCAGTTGTTAACAAATCCTTGATGTTGGAGCATAGACTAGAGTTGGAGAGACACAGGGAGGTTGGCCCCCCATTTCCCCAAGTATTTATTATTTATTTATTTATTTTTAAGATTTTATTTGTTTACTTGAGAAGGAGTAGAGAGAGAGGGCATGAGGAGCACAAAAAGGTAGAGAGAGAGAAGCAGACTCCCTGCCAAGCAGGGAGCCAGACTCAGGACTCTGGACTGAATGTCAGGACCCTGGGACTGTGACCTGAGCAAAGCCAGAGGCTTAACTGACTGAGCCACCCAGGCACCCCTCCCCAAGTATTTAAATTGCTCTATTTCAGGAGCGCCTGGGTGGCTCAGTGGGTTAAAGCCTCTGCCTTTGGCTTGGGTCATGATCCCAGGGTCCTGGGATTGAGCCCTACATCGGGCTCTCTGCTCAGCGGAGAGAGAGCTGCTTCCCCCTCTCACTGCCTGCCTCTCTGCCTACTTGTGATCTCTCTCTCTGCCAAAAAAAAAAAAAGGATTTCTAAATTGCTCGATTTCAAAAGTATCACCTGAAGTTTTAACCTTTGAGAGCACAGTTTTTTCTAGGATATTACCATATTATAAATCAGTCAGAGTGATTATTTATTTTTTATTATTTTCCTATTTTTATTATTTATTTTCATAAGTATTGGAAACATGGCAAGAAAGGAGGAGGATTTGATTAAAGACAGAGATGAAAATTCTTAAGCTGTACTTTGTAATTTTGCTGTGGTGGCTGAACTAGGCCACTACAAATGGTGCTTTATAAATGCATAATTTCATCTGACACATTTTTAGTTTATATTTTTAATTCAAGCATAGTATCTTATTTTTCAATATCATACCTCTGGATTTCTACTAGAAATTCATAACGTGCCTTACACTGGGTTTAATGTTAGGTTTCTTTTTCTTTGGGAAGCGTGTTTCCTTTCTATTTCTCCTTCTGTCTGTTGTCTGTATTTCAATTATGACTACCTCATTTGTCAGTGAATTACTTTTGTTGTTGGTAGTAGCTTTTTTTCTAAAGTGTCTATAAATCCAGTTCCTGGAAATTCAGTATAATGTTAAGTATTTTTAGTCTTACGTGGAAAATACTTGTGCAGAAATTGCCAATGAAAATGGTATCTCTTTCACAAAGTGACATTTCATAGAGTAGTCCTACTTAATAAGCAATTATGATGGCCTTGTATAAAGAATTTGTTGACATAATTAGAAATATCATGCAGTGTACATTTCCCATTAATTAGTTTTATACAGAACATTTAAAGGATTAATTTTACTAATCTAGGATATACTTGTATGATTGTTTATGGTTATAGGTCTTATACGTCTCAATGAATTTTTTTGGAGGAAAATGATTTCCCCTTCTTTCTAGTTAAATTGCCATATAGAAGATGTTAATGTATCATTGTGGCTTATCTCCAGCCACTCCCAGTGGCACCAGACACTGGAGTCGTGCTCTCCTTTTTCCACGTGTACATCCGTATCTTTAAACCCTGGCGTATAGTTTTGCTCTGTTGCTAACATTTTAACTCATGCACCGCAGTGGGTTTTGTTTGTTTGCTTTTGTACCTTTCAGAAACACTTTCCTCGCAGAATTCATTCCTTCTTTTGCTAGAACCCCCTTTCCTGTCAGTGTTTTCCAAGACTACATCTGGTCCTCTTTGAGATACTCACACAGTCTCTGCTGAGTTTCACAGGTTTTATTCTGCATGAGGGATCTAGCTCTCTGAGGGGAAGACATGTGTGTGGGTTGCAATCAAAGCAGTTGAACTGAGATTCAGGAACAGTTGTTATTGGTTGACTCGTACTCTCTTTTACCGCTTTTCTGAAAATGGATATATTTTAATTAGAAAAAAAAATAAATTGCCCAAATTTAACATTTAGCTTTTCTTCCAAAACCAAGGTGTAAACTTTCTCCTTACGAAATGCTTTATAACCCCCATTCTTACTCATTCTTCAGTGAAGTCAATATAAACACTATTTTTAGATCTTTACCATACTTTGTTTACTATTTTGAATGAAATAATATATTTATAAGGTGTATGTTTTTGTATTGAGGGTAAAAATTGAATATTTTACTTCAGATAATTTCTAAGTGAATTAACTATTTTCACCAATTGTTTGCTTCAGGGCAAATATATGGTTCAGGGCTGCTTCATCAACCCCTTTTTTTCAATGTAAAAAGTTAAAATTTCCTGGAAAGGAATTTTCATGTAAATATACTGAGACAGAAGAAGAAAGAAAGTAACAATTTAATGTGGTCAGAGAAATATAAATTAGATAAGAACTTGCAAACAATTGAAAATTAATTTTTTAGTTATGATTTTCTTTGTTTTCAGATATTATTAGTACTTTGTATAAAACTTGAAATTGAGATAGGAATGTCTTCTGTAAAGTTGCAAACTGAAGAGTGGACTATATTTCCGATATATACTGATATTTCAGTAGTGCCAGGTTTCCAGAAGAGTGTGATAACTATAGTGAGATAAATTTTTTTAAAATTGATTGAGTTTAATTAATTCTACTTGAAATATGTAAAGTTATGCTTCCATTTCACTTTTATAAATTTGCTTTCCCTTTATATACTTAGAGAATTCATGACTAACATGACTATTTGTGCATTTTAGACTTTCACCACATAAGCTATTTCCCATGAACTTTAACAGGTGGCATTCACATCATGCGTATTCAGGTTGCCCAGTGATGGCAAATGCAAAGAGTCAGGTCCAGACATATAAAAAATATTGTTTTCCTAGACACTTTTCCTGTAATAGGACACATCTCCACCTGGAACAAAACCACAGATACTTCAAAAAGTGTAATAAATCCCATCCAAACTTATTAGCTCCTTCATTTCCTAGACTGACTTCTCCTGTGTTATATCCTACACAGATTATACCACTGCAGGTTACAATTCTAAGTCAAAATTGCATCTTCCTTCTGACTTTGTCTTCCTTCACAGTCAAATTGATGCTAGATAGGTCAGTTAACTCCACTGTAATCTTTGCTCTGCCACTCCATCTTCTTTCTTATTACCTTGACAAAGACACTCATTATTATTAGACACCTGGGTGATTTTATCTTTCTCTGGAAAGAATTCAGATTTTCTTCTGGCATTCTTTTAGGCTAGGAGCATATAACATTCTTTTAGGCTAGGAGCATATAACATTCAATAAGGAGCATTTAGGAATGAGGTCATTTGTCACTGAGTCTGTCTATTTGAGAATGATCTATTTCTGATTTATCCTTATTCAAGGGCATGACTCTTTGAGCCTCTCTTTATTGCAAACAGAACTCTAATTTTTCCCCCATATTCCACACCTATTCACTTAGCACCTTCAGATTATAAAAAGTTTGCTGAGCTTTTGATCCTGTCACTTACTTTACTCAGCTCATTTAGCTTCCGAGCTGATGTTTAGAATCAGCAAATGGTTTGATTACTTTGTTTCTCCTCAGAACCAAGACTTATCAGGTCCTACCTTTCTCACTCTCTAATGTCTTCAGACTTAATTTTTTTTTGATGATATGTGCACATAACATAAAATATACCCTTTTAAAGGGAACACTACAGTGGCATTTAGTACAATCAAAAGGTTGTGCGACCATTCCTTCTACCTTATTCCCAAACATTTTATGGTGCCCAAAGAAAATCCTATAACCATAAGGCAGTTACTTTCCATTACTGCTCTTACCCTACAACCCCTAGAAACCATCAATTTTCTGTGTCTTTAAATTTACCTAGTCTGGGTATTTCATATGAATGGAATAATACAATATGCAACCTTTTTGTCTGACTTCTTTCACTTAATAGGTTTTTAAGATTCATTTATGTTGATGACGTATTCGTACTTCATTCATTTTTGTGGCTGGATAATATTCCATTGTATGTATAGATGACATTTTTTTGATCCAGTCATGTATTGATAGACATTTCACCTTTAGATTATTGCAAATAATGCTGCTAAAAACATAGATGTCCGTGTATTTGTTAAGTATCTGTTTTCAGTTCTTTTGGGTTTATACCTAGAAGTGGGATTGCTGGGTCACAAGGTAATTCTATGTCTAATTTTTTGAAGAATTACCAAGCTGTTTTTTATAGTAGCTGAATGATTTTACATTCTCACCAGCAATGTATGAGATTCTGATTTCTCTAAATCCTTGCTAACAGTTGTTATATGCTGTTTTGTTTTCGTTGTTGTTTGAATAGATATTTCTCCAAATAAGATACACAAATGACCAACAATCACATGAAAAGAAGTTCAACATGAGTCATTAGAGATCAGAATGCCTACTATTAAAAAAAAAGTCTTATTTTTAAAAAAATAACTGCTTTTTAAATTGGGCAGTTTGACATTTTTGTTTTCGTTGAGTTGTAAGAGCTCTCTGTATATTCTGCATAGTCTACACTTATAAAATAATAAGATTTGTAAATATTTCCTCACATTCTGTAAATCATCTTTTCATTTCCTAGTGTCCTTTGATGAATGTCCTTTAATGAATTTATCATTTTGATAAAGTCCAATTTAACTTTCTTCTTCATTCATATTTTCGTGTCATATCTCAGAATCCACTGGCAATTTAAGGTCATGAAGAAGCAATCCTGTGTTTTCCTAGGGTCTGAGTTCTTATGTTTAGGTTGTTAGTTCATTTTGAGTTATTTTTTAATATGGTGTAATGGAGGGATTCAACTTTATTCTTATATCAACTTTGTTCTTACATATGTAGATATCTAGTTATTTGAGTACAGTTGTTTTTGTTTTTGGTAGTTTCAAGTTTTTATTTAAATTCCAGTTAGTTAACATATAATGTAATTTCAGTTTCAGGAGTAGAATTTAGTTATTCATTACTTACATCAGCACAGTTTTTGAAAGGCTGTGGGGGTTCCTGGGTGACTCAGTAAGCTAGGCATCCAATTCTTGATTTCGGCTCAGGTCATGATCTCACAGTCATGAGATTGAAGCCCACGTTGGGCTCTGCGCTCAGCCCGGAGCCTGCTTCAGATTCTCTCTTCCTCTCCCTCCTGTTCACACTCTTTCTTTCTCTCTCAAATAAATGAATAAATAAATAATAAAAACTTTTAAAAAAACAAAAGACTCTTCTTTTCCTATCGAATAATCTTGGTGCTCTTGTCAAAAATCATTTGGATATAGATGTATATATGGGTTTATTTCTGCACTCTCAATTCTTTTCCATTGGTTTGTATTTCTAGCCTATGTTAGTACTACATTATTTTGATTACTATAGCTTTGTGTAGTAAGTGTTACCAGTTAGAATATGAGTCCTCCAACTTTTTTTTTTTCTTCTTCTGTATTTTTTTAGCTCTTCAGGGCCCTTGTAATTCTATATAAATGTGAGGATTGGCTTTCCCATTTCTGCTAAAAATACCATTAGAATTTTGATATAATGTTAAATCTGTAGATTCTTTGAGTAGTATTGCAATCTTTTTTAAAAATTTTATTTTTTTATTAAGTCCAATTAGCCGACATATAGGACATCATTAGTTTTTGATGTAGTGTTCAGTGATTCATCAGTTGGATATAACACATATGATGTGCTCATTGCATCACGTGCCCTCCTTAATGCTCATCACCCAGTTACCCCATCCCCTACCCCACCCCTCCCTTCTGTAACCCTCAATTTGTTTGTCAGAGTCCAGAGTCTCTTATGACTTTTCTCCCTCTCTGATTTCTTCCTATTCAATTTTCCCTCCCTTCTCTTGTGGTCCTCCCCACTATTTCTTATGTTCCACATATGAATGAAACCATATGATAATTATCTTTCTCTTCCTGACTTATTTCACTTAGCATAATACTCTCCAATTTCATCCATGTTGATGCAAATTGTTGGTAGTCATCCTTTCTAATGGCTGAGTAATATTCCATTGTATATATGAAGCACATCTTCTTTATCCATTCATCTGTTGAAGGACATCTCAGCTCCTTCCCCAATTTGGCTATTGTGGACATTGCCACTATGAACATTGGGGTGCATGTGCCCCTTCTTTTCAAGTAGTATTGCAGTCTTAATAGTCTTGTCTGCCAATCTGTGAACATAGGATGTGTTTCTATATGTATTCATCTTTATTATTTTCAGAAATATTTTGTAGTTATCTCAAATAGGGTTGGTTTAAATAAACTTTTTCACTTCATAGAAGGTTTAGGTTTACAGTAAAAATGAGTGCAAAATACAAAGAGTTCACATATACCACCTTCCTCTTCCTCCACCCCCAACTCCCCACTGTTAACCTTCTCCCTCAGAGTGTCACATTTGTTACAATGGATAAACCTAAGCTGATGTATTTTCACCACTCAAAGTCAATAGCTTATATTGAGATTCACTCTTGGTGCTGTACATTCTGTGCATTTTGACAAATGTATGATGGTATATATCCATCTTGGAGTATCATACAGAGTATTTTCACTGCCTTTGTGCTCTGCCTGTTCATCCCTTTCTCTCCTCTAATCCCTGGGAACTACTGGTCTTTTACTATCTCTATAGTTTTCTCCATTTTGCCTTTTCCAGAATGTCAAGTAGTTGGAATCATACAGTATATAGCCTTTTCAGGTTGGCTTCTTTCACATAGTAATATGTGTCTAAGTTTCCTCCAAGTTTTTTCATGTCTTGATAACTCATTTTAGGTATTTAGTACTGAATAATCTTCTGTTGTCTGGATGTATCACAGTTTTTTTTCTTACCTATTCTCATTTTAAAGGACATTTTGTTGCTCACAGGTTTTAGCAGTTATGATAAAGCTATGATAAACATCTTTGTGCTAGCTTTGGTGTGGACATAGTTTTTAACTCCTTTGGGTAAATATCAAAGAGCACAATTGCTGGATCATATGGTAAGATAATGTTTAGTTTTAGAAAAAACTATCAAACTGTCCTCCAAAGTGACTGTGCCATTTTGCATTCCCATCAGCGATGAATGAGATTTCCTGTTGCTCCATATCCTCACCAGTATTTGGTATTGTCAGTGTTTATAAGTTAGCCATTATAACAGATATATAGTAGTATCTTGTTTTAACTTTCAAATACATTGAGTCTTCTTACTGTACTTGCTTACTTTTTCCATTAGATGATAAGCTACTCAAGAGTAAGCTTATGTTATTATAGTAATATAATATATAGTAAGCTTTATATTGTTAAAGGTAAATATTATTTGCCCTATTTGTATCAGTTATATACTGTGTGTATGTGGTATTTGTCTGTAACAAGAAAACAAAATTTTGAAAAGAAAATGGTACTAACTTACTTTGATTTTCTAGTCAACATTTTCTTAGTGTTATGAGTTAACCAAAGCAAAACTAAGCATATGGCAATGTCAAGTCTAAGCCATAATAACAGCCTGAATGAAATTATCATGTATCTGAAAAATATAAGAAATAAACAGATGATCTTTAAAGATTTTATTGTCAGACATCTATTATAATGCAATATATTAGGGATTGGACTGCATTAAACCAACCCTAAAATATAGTGCCAGCTTCCTAAAAGTAAAATGTTTTCTAGAAATATAGAAACTGTTGGAGTGATGGATATATTTATTATCTCTATTGTAGTGATGGTCTCATGGGTATGTACATATGTCAAAACTTATCAAATTGTGTGTTTTAAAAAAGTGCAGCTCTACTGGGTGTTATATGTAAGTGATGAGTCACAAATTCTAGTCCTGAAACCACTATTACACTATATGTTAATGAACTAGAATTTAAATATTTGAGAAAAAAATTAAAAAATACATCTCACTGTATATTAATTTCATCTCAAAAAGCTGTTAATAAAAATAATTTAAAAACTGAGGTAGATTTATTCCACTCTAGCCATTTCTTTTTGTTTTCTTCTTAGGTACACTAATTGTCAAAAATACAGATTTTCAAAATTATAGACCAGAGGTAAAAGTATAAGATATTCTTTTTCACATCAAAGCTAATTATATCAGATGAATTCTAACTTTTAACTTTAGCTTAATTAGATCATTTCTCTAATCAGGCTGAACTGGCTACCCTGCAAGGAGGCACTTTGAAATGAAGGTATTGAATGCTAGAAATAGGAATATATAAGCAATCAGATTGGTTCAAAACTATATTATTGTGGTCTCCTACAGAAATCAGTGCATGTGCAGATGTACAGGTGCACTTGAATATAATCATACAGACTAGTTCTAAATGTAGAGAATTGTTCTCGAATCATGCAATAAAATCCTAAGTATGAGTATAAAATAAAGCCAGAAAATAGAGCAGAACTATGTGTACTTGATAAAGAATGCCTATAAGAAATCTGCAGTTAATATAGTATTTAATGTTGGGAAACCAGATACTTTTCCCTTAAGCTTATAAGGAGGGTACGTGTTGTGATGTGCAGTGGGTGTTTTATGGAACTAATGAATCATTGAACACTACCTCAAAAACTAAGGATGTACTATATAGTGGCTAACTGAACATAAAAGAAAGAAAAAAAAAAACAAGATAAGGATGTCTCCCTCCCTCCACTTCTACTCCATATTGTCCTGAAAGTGTTAGTTAATATAGTAATACAATGAAAAATGCATACAAAATGGGAAGGAAGACATAAACCTGTCTTTTCACAAATGACATGATTGTTTATATAGAAACTTTCAAAGAATCAACAAAAAATCTTGTAGGATTAATAAGCTAGTACAGCAAGTTTTCAGATTATAGGCTAGTTTACAAAGTCATTTAATTTCCTATACACCAGCAATGAAAAATTGGAATTTGAAATTCAAAACATAATACCATTTACATTAACACCAATAATGAAAAATATTGGTGAAAAATAAAATAACAAAATAAGTACCAATTTTTATGAGGAAAAGTATAAAACTCTGAGAAAAGAAGTAAAAGAAGTTCAAAATAAAATGAGAGGTATTCCATGTTCTTGGATAGAAAGACTCAATATGGCTAAGATTTCAAATCTTGCCAAAGCATCCTATTTAACATAATCTCAGTCAAAATTCTGATAAGTTATCTTGATTCTGAAGTTGATATGGAAGTCATAAGGACTAAAATAGCCAATATGCTACAGAAGAAGAAAAATGAAGCCAGAGGACTGACATTACCCAATTTCAAGACTTACTATAAAGCTAGCATAATCAAGAGAGTGTGGTATTGATTAAAGAATATAAAATTATATCAACTGATCAGAACAGCCCAGAAATAGACTCACACAAATACAGTAAATTTACCTTGGACCCAGGGGCAATGACAGTTCAAAGGAGAAAGTATAGTCTTTTTAACATATGGTGCTGGAGCAACTGGGCATCCATATGCAATTGAAAAAAAAATGAAATGTAGGTGTAGACCTATACCCTTTACAAAGATTAACTGAAAGTGAATCATAGACCTAAATATAAAGTGCAAAACTGTAAAGTTTCTGAAAGATAAGCTAGAAGAATATCTGATGTTGGGTTTGGTAATGATTTTTTAAATGGAACCTAAAGTGCACTCCATGAAAGAAAAATGAGATAGGTTGGTCTTTTTAAAATTAAAAACTTCTGCTCTGCAAAAGACATGGTTAAGAGAATGAAAATACAAGCCAAAGATGGAGAGAAAATGTTTGCAAAACACATATGTGACAAAGAACTTGTATCCCAAATATACAAAGAAATCATAAAATTCAGCAATAAGAAAGCAAACAACTGAATTTAGAAAATGGATAAAAGATCTGAACAGATACTTAAAAACAAGATACACAGATGACAAGCATATGAAAAGATGCTCAACATCATGTCATTAGGAAATTGAAAATTGAAACAATGAGATGCTACTATTAGATATAATACACATTAAGTAGAATGACTAAATTGAAAAAACTGGCAATAAATGCTGACAGGAATACAGAGCAACAGGAGTTTAATATTTCTTACTTATTTGTTGCTGGTGAAATGCAGAAATACTGTAGCTACTTTGAAAGATAGTTTGACATTTTTTTTTTATAAATCTAAGCAGTTCTGGGGCACCTGGGTGGCTCAGTGGGTTAGAGCCTCTGCCTTCGGCTCGGGTCATGATCTCAGGGTCCTGGGATGGAGCTCCGCATCAGGGTCTCTGCTCAGCAGGGAGCCTGCTTCCCCCCTCTCTCTTCCTGACTCTCTGCCTACTTGTGATCTCTTTCTGTCAAATAAATAAATAAAATCTTAAAAAAAAAATTAAGCAGTTTTATCATACAATCATGCAGTCATACTCCTAGATATATACCCAACTAAGTCAAAAACTTTGTCTACACAAAAAGCTGCATAAAATGTTTATAGCAGTTTTATTCATAGTTGCCAAAACTTAGCAGTAACCAAGGTGTCCTTCAATAGCTGAATGAATAATCAAACTGTGGTTCATCCATACAATAGAATGTTATTCAGTGATAAATGAGCTGTTGAGCCACCAAAAACAAAACAAAACAACCCCCCCTCAAAAAAAAACAAAAAGAAAAAGGAAAAAGAAATGGAGGAACCTTAAATTCATATTGGTAAGTGAAGGAAGCCTTTCTGAAAAGGCTACACACTGTAAGATTCCAGCCATAAGACATCCTCAAAGAGGCAAAACAACCACAGAGGCAGTAAAGTGATCAGGGGTTGCCACTAGGAGGGGAGAGGAGGGAGGAATGCATAGATATGGTAAAAGAATGGGGTTTTTAGGCCTGTGAAACAATTTTGTATGATGATATAAAGGTGGATCTATAACAGTATACATTTTTTTAAAACTCCTAGAACTGCAAAGCGCGAAGTGAGTTTTAATATAAATTATGGATGTCTGTTAATTAAAAGAAATGAATAATAAATAAAACAAAGCCAGATATAATTTTGTATTAGTACTAATCCATATTCAGAGAATTTTGTTTTCATTTGTTTTATTTTGTGCATTTAATTAGACCCTAGTTTGTAATCTAATATTTGCATCTTTCTCCCATGTTTATTTACCAAGTCCAGCTAATTACTAATCTAATGCCCTATCTCAAGTTTTATTTTCCCCCTATACTCTGTAACTGCATATACAGTGTAGCAATTCAAGTGCCATTATTTGCCTTACATTATATGAAGTGTTCTAGCTTTCCAGTCATCTTTCCAGCATATTCCCATGTCTCTACTCTGTCTCTCTCCACATAAATACAGTCCTGTACTTATCTCATGCTCCTTTTATCTCTTTATTAACCTGACTCTTGTGACTCTGTTTGCCAGTTTATATAGTTCAATGTTCATCATTGTCTTTTATTTAAAGTTCTATAATGGATGTTTGAAAACTTGCTATAAAATTATTCCTATCTGACCTTTCCCCTCAACATTCAACATATTTAAAACTGATATGTGTCATTTTTCAAAATGATTATCTTCCAATTCCAGTGAAATGTGCCTTCATTGTTGTAAGAACTTGAGTTTGAATTGTTGGAATAATTATGTAAAATTTCCTGTTTTCCCATAGCTAAGCTTGCATTTTTTTTCTAGCTCTTTCATCTCTTCCATTCATCTGATTCCCATCATCACTACCGGGTTCTGACCACCTTATATCTGAGGCCATTGTTGAAGTCTGCTGATGGTCACTCTGCTTCTACCATTTATTCCTTCCAGTCCAACTGTCAAATTCTGCTGAATTGATTTCCTTTAGTACCATTTTCACACATCAGTTTTGCCTCATAAACACAGCGTTCATTTGTCATAGCTTGGCATTCATAGTCTTTCATAATCCAACATTTAGATACCTCTTCTGATTTAGCTCCAGTACTTAAATGCACCAGCCCCACCCAGCAAAATGCAGCTCTTGATTTGTTTCTAGAACTTGCCTCAAGGACTTTAAGACACACATTCCCAATTAATGTATTTTGTTGCCGTTCTTACTCTCACCCCATGTCAGCATCCTATTCCTGTCTTACCTTCTCTCTGGTCACTTTTCTCAATTTCTGTAGTTCCTATTGATTTTACTCTTATATTTTATGGTAAACCATCTTTTTATGTCCTTTTTTCCACAACACTGTTGCAGTTTCTAGTCTGGGCTGTGAGGGATTTACTGTCCCAGCCGAGATAATTGCTATGACTTATATGCTGGGGTACAATGTTTCCTACATGGAATGGTAACCCTGTAGACAGGAAGAATCCATAAGAGAAAATACCATGGAAGAATTTTCTCGTCTAAAGGAAAGATGGTATGTTTTGACATTTATTGATTCAAAAATGCTTAAGGAGTTCTTACTCTTTTTAAGAACCAGGACTAGGCCCCAAGATACCACCAAAGAAGAACACACTTTAAAGTTTTTATTAATTATTGTTCTAGGCATACTGCATTATGCTTTTTTAATTTGGGAGGCCTCTACTTTTATCAAGCATATGCTTTGTAAGTATTTGCATGGTTGGGAGGGGGGAAATCCTAGTACCTCAAAGCAGGAAGAACATTCATTAAGGAAAAAAACTTCTTAAACTGGAGCCATGTGTCCTTCTCTTTGTGGCCATATTATGCCAAGGAGACAGGCCTTTAGCTCTGCTTTATACATCAACACAAAGGAGTTTTTCCAGGCAGGCCACTGTCTGTGCCAAATTTGCCACAGTGAAATCTAGAGAACAGGCCTTCCTATGTTAAGAATGTATAAACCTGTATAAACCATGAGGATAGAAGTCATCCAATTATTTCCATTTTTCAGAGGTCATAATATCTGTATTTCTTTCTGCTTCCTCTCACTTATTTTGAAATAGGTTGCACTTTGTCGTGATGCCTAAAAATTAATTAATTGTGTAAAATCATACTCCATTGTACCAGTTCAGCCAAAATTTCTTGGGATTTTTAGATACGAATCAACAAGAAACTAGTTTTGCAATATAATACTTGTTTAGAGCAAGAATTATGTATATATATATATATATAGTCCTTTCATTTCTTGTTGGAAATTAGCAATTAGTTCATTATGCATTTTTTATATTGATACCTGCACCCTAGTAATTTAATAAGGATTGCTAAAATTTAGAATGAATTGATTAGCAACCTTAATAATTACACGGGATTAAGTGTCTACAAAGATGGTAATATCAACCTCTGCTAATAATCACTATAACTACAATTATATCAAAAGTAACTACAGAACTATGAAGAAAAAGAAGGAAACAAAACAAAACAAAAACCCTGAAGTGGGACCTGGGTGACTCAGTTGGTTGAACATCTGACTCTTGAATTCAGCTCAGGCCATGATTTCAGGCTGCTGGGATTTAGGCCCACGTTAGGCTCACACTCAGCACAGAATCTTCTTGTTCCTTTCCCTCTGCTCCTGTCCCTGCTCTCTCTCTCTTTCTCTTTAAGCAAACAAACAAACCAACAAACAAATAAATAAAGTCTTAAAAAAATAAAATTAAAAACAAAAAGCAAGCCCTTAAAGAATAGGCAGAACATGCAGAAAATATGTAAAATGATAGACTTAAATCTAACTTTAGCAATACTTACTTTCAATGTGAATGTTCTGGTACCACAATTATCAGGAAGCATTTGTCAGATTTAATCTAATTGTGAGGCCAAATAGCAGTGTATGGTTATAGGAAATATACTTTAAACATAAAGATGCAAATAGATTAAAAGCAAAAGGATAGAAAAGGATATCCAATGTTAGCACTAACCAAAAGAAATCTGGAATGGTTATATTAATATTAGGCAAAGTAGATTTCAGAGCCAATATACAATCGCTGCTAAAGAAAGCTATTTCTTAATGATAGAGTCTGCATTAAGATGAAATAGCAATTCTACATATTTATCACCTAATCACAGAGTGCCAAAATACATGAAGGAAAAACCTAGTAGAACTGTAGGAAAGTGAAGAAATCTTTATTTCTAGTCAGAGATAGTAATAGCACCCCTCTCAAAAATAAATGAGCAGAAATCACTAAGGTTATAAAAACTTAAATACTGTCAACTAACTTTGTTTGGTTTTTATATACCATTTCACCAAACAACAGCAGAATATACTCCTTTTTAATTTTTTTCCTAGAGCATAGAGAACATTTAGATAGAGGATCTTTGGGGCTATAAAGCGAGTCTCAATAAATGTAAAAGGTTTCAAGTCTAACAAAAGGCATCCTTAAAACACATTGTAACTAAACTAGAAATCAGTAATGGATCTCTAGAAAACATTCAGGTATTTGGAAAATAAATAACACACAGCAATAACCATGTGTCAAAGATTAAATCATGAAAGGAATAAAAAATATTCTAAGTAAAAACAAAAATATAACATCAAAATAACATCTTTATTCTTAATGACATCTAATATATATATATATATATGTGTGTGTGTGTGTGTATATTCTACAAAACGCCTACTTGAAATAGTTTAGCAAGGTTGTGGAATATAAAACAAGATTAATTGTATTTTTATAGGGTAGCAGCAACAACTAGAAACTGAAAGTAAAAAAGAAATACCATTTACAATAGCAACAAAAATTGTAAAATAAGGATAAATCTGACAAAATTTATGCAACGACTATATGGAAAAGGCTATAATACACTGTGAGAAAAAAGAAGTCCTAAAAAAGTAGAAAGATGTATCAAATTCATAAATCAGAAGGCTGAATATTTTTAAGATATTAATCCTATCCAAATTGATCTACAGATTCCATATAATACCAATTAAAATCCTATTAGGTTTTTTGTAGAAATTGCACGCAAATTCTAAAACTTATATTGAAATTCAAATAATCTAGAACAGGCAAAATAAATTTGAATAAGAAGAACAAAGTTTGAGAATTAATACTACCTGATTTCAATACTCACTATAAAGCCACAGTAATCAAGAAAATATGTTGTTGTAAAGATAGAAAAATATATTAGTGAACAGAATATAGGATCCAGAAATAAGTTTACACATATGTGGACAACTATTTTTTAACAAAGAAGACTATATTTTCTCCACTGAAAAAATTCTATTTTCTCCACTGAATTTCTTTTGCTTTAAGGCAAATATAGTCTTTATAGTATATGATGCTGGAACAATTGGTTACCCAAATTAAAAAAAAATGAACTTTGATCTCTACCTTGCACAATAAACAAAAGTAAGAAAACATTTTATATACCTAATATAAAACCTAAAACTATAAAATTTGTAGAACATAGGAGAAAACATTTGTTTCCATGGGTTAGACAAAGATTTTTTTTAAGAAAGATTTTTTTTTAAAGATTTCATTTATTATTTTGACAGAAAGAAAGATCACAAGTAGGCAGAAGCAGGCAGAGAGAGAAGGGGAAGGAAGCAGGTTCCCTGCTGAGCAGAGAGCCGATGCAGGGCTCGATCCCAGGACTCTGAAATCATGACCTGAGCCAAAGGCAGAGGCTTTAACCCACTGAGCCACCCAGGTTTCCCAAGAAATATTTTTTTAAATATAACACTGGAGGCATAATACATAAAACAAAAATGTCGATAAGCAGGACTTGCATCAAAATTAAAAAAATTCCATGTTTCAAGAGACACTGTTAAGAGAATAAAAAGGTAAACCAGAGACGGGGAGAAATTAAATTCAAAACATATACTTGATAGAGGACTCATCAAAATATGTAATCAACTCTCAAAATTCATTAAAAAAAACCAAACAACTAAAAAACCCACAACTTAATAGAAAGATGGGCAAAATATTTGAATAGACAACTCACCAGAAAAATTACACAGGTGACGAATAAGCATGTCCAAAGATACTCAACATTAATGTTAGGAAAATGTGAAATAAGACTACACTGTGATATCACTACACACCTATTGTAAAGGCTAAAGTTAAAAAAGACTGATTATACCAAGTATTGTGAAAGATAGGAACTCATTCTTGTACACTGCTGGTAGAATCTTAAATTGGTACACTTACTTTGGAAAGCAGTTTGGCTATTCTTAAAAAAATAAATACACAGGGGCGCCTGGGTTGCTCACTTGGTTGGGCAATTGCCTTCGGCTCAGGTCATGATCCCGGAGACCCGGGATCAAGTCCCACATTGGACTCCCAGCTCCAAGGGGAGTCCGCTTCTCACTCTGACCTTCTCCCTTCTCATGCTCTCTCTCACTCTCTCTCTTTCTCAAATAAATAAATAAAAATCTTTAAAAAAAAAAAAGCTAAATACACACTTACCATATGATCCATCCTTTCTACCCCTAGGTATTTTCCCAAGAGAAATCGAAGCATATGTTCATACAAAGATGTGCAGACAAGTGTTCGCAGCAGCTTTATTAGTTATAGTAAAAAATTGCAAAATACTCAGTGTTCATCAACCGATGAATGGGTAAACAAATTGTAGAATATCTATATAATGGATTTTGTCCAACAATAAAAGTGAATAAACTTGATACATACAACAAGTTGGATGACTCACAAATGCTGAGTGAAAAAAGCCAAAGTAAAAATGACTATAGTACCTACTATATTATTACATTCAAAGAACATTTTAGAAACTGGACAAATTTGTAGTGGTCAGTGGGGATGGTATTTGGGGGCAGAAGTAGAATAATATATTATAAAGGTCATGAGGAACTTTGGGGCATGACGAGTGTACTCATTATCTTGTTAGTGGCGATAGTATCACGGGTGCATAAATAGATATGAATAGTGTCCTTTAAATACATACAGTTTGTGTATGTAGGTTATACCTTAATGAGGTCATTTAAAATATGTTGATCCATATTGCACTTTGAATCCTTTGTCTATGCATGCTTTTGCAATGACGTGCATTAGTTATTGGAAAATATCTGTCACAGAATTACACTGTCAAGCTGATGGTGGCCTATATAAATTTTCCAAGATGAGACTTTTCATTTGGAAGCTAGAATTATCGTTGAAGTAGCAGGCTTATTTAGTCAGTTTCTTCAAAATGTCTCTTAAGTACTAAGCCCTGAATAACTGTAATTTGTCCATTGTTCCTTGATGTCAAAGATTTCCATGAAAAAAAGTAGATAGGTAAGCTTACAAGTCAATCCCAAGTGATTTTTCTTAAGACATCTATTACACTTCATTATGCAAGAACAGTGTTTTGTGAGCAGTTCCCATTTAGCCAAACAATATTACAAAGGTATGAACTCAAAGAGTGAGATTTTTTATTAATATATAATGTATTATTTGCCCCAATACATGTCTATATTTTTATTAATATATAATGTATTATTTGCCCCAATACATGTCCCCAGTACATGTCTGTGAGTCATCAGGCTTACACATTTCACAGCATTTACCATAGCACATACCCTCCCCCATGTTCATAACCCTACCCCCCCCCCCCCACCTCCCAACCATTCTAAGTTTGTTTCCTGAG
>CM052806.1:39687925-39818445 GCA_028533885.1 Nasua narica | reverse complement strand
GTTTTGCAGCCCATTTTCAGAACTGTTGGAAATGATGACATAATTAAAGGCTACAAAAAAAAAAATTGAGGTATTGTAAAGGCAAAAAGTACAAGAACCAAACAAAAAAGAACGATTAAAAACACCTGGGAGAAAAAAGACTAAAGGAGTAAATTATGTTCCAAATATGAGCAAACTAAAATGTGGCAAGATTTTAAACAGTTGAGAGACTGTCTTAAATAAGAATGTCAAAGCATTTTTCTTGCATAGTCCAGAGTTTCTGACATTGGAACATATGAAAAAGAAATATAATTCTCACATATTTTTTTACCCAGGAGTTAACAGTATTTATATGGTTCTATAATTCAGATCTTGTTTATTTATTTCCAACATTTAGAGTAGACAAATCATGTAGTACTTGGTTGGGATTGCAAACTAGGTTCACCTGTTAACATTGTGTGAGAAAAGAGCTCACCACGGAGGCGATGTAGCAGTGGAAACCCATTGGCAGGAAAGGTGGGTTTCCTTCAAGGGAGGTGAATACAGGCTGCTGAAAAATAAGAGGCAAGAGATACTATTGAACAAGGAACACAGATTTAAATAAATTACTTAAAGTTACAATTATAATACAATATAAGCCTTCAGATAGTGGCATTTAAAGAAAAAGACTGAAGGATTTTGATGGCATAGAACAAGCTAACTCTTCAGTTTTCAGGGCAAGGTAATCAATAGTTAACTGTTGAAACTGATAAATCAATATTAGAGTAGAATAGTCATGAAAGTAGCCTCTAACAATTAAAATTATACACAGTAGAATCCTGTGTCTAGGAAATTGGACTGAAGTAAGGAGGAAGAATAATGCTTTTCAACACAGTCTTCTGTATTTTCTTCAAATAAAAGCAGTGATTAAATAATTATATAAATAATAATTATACAAATCACATATTGTACATTAATGTGTATTTTATATATAGTCATATAAATTATTTACATTTAAAAATATGTATATGATATAATTAATTACAAAATTAAAGTAAATAAGTAAATATTTTACCAGTGGCTTAACTCACATGCATTGCTCCTCTCTCATAATGATACCTTAAAGTTTGATCTCCTTGAGTTTATAGCCTTTGTTAATTATTTATATTCGTGCATAGTACAGTATCTAGCCAATGGTGGGTGCTCAGTGAATATTGAGTAAATGTCTAGCTGCCATGTATTGTTGTAGTCCCAAGGAATACTGTGACATCCTTTAAAGAATTTCATCTGATACCAACTTTACTTTTCTCCACCCATCATTCTAGGGAATTCTAGTGTAAAATAAAACTATAGTCTGGTGGTAAGTTTCCTTTTTCAATAAATAGAAAGGAAGTAAGTAATGTTTTTTGAGTGCCTGCTTTTTGCTTCCTGCATCATTTTATTTAACCTTTACCACAATCATATGTATGAATTATAATAGCAAGACCATTGCAATCATCTTGCTTCTCCTGCTTGTCCAGTGTTGGGCAAAATGGAAGAGCCTCAATAAATAGTCATTGAAGAAATATCATTGAAAGTTAAAATTATTTTAGTGAGAAATAGAGAAAACAGAGCATCAGAAACTTTCAGCAACATTTTTAAAGTTATACTAGAACTAGTAATTGGTTTGAAATATACACCTGGCAAGCTCAGAACATTGAGATCCACGTTATGTCCTAGTGTGACTAGGACATAGTCACGGACTGCCAACTCTGTGTGATAGTTCAGTATTGTGTGTTTTGTTTTTTAAATTATGTAGTTTTATTTCATTTCAAGGGAGGACTTTGTGTCTGACCCTTTAAGGATCTTTTAGAATAATGGTGACAGTGTCAGTTCCATCCCTGTTTAACAGGCTAATTCTCTGTCACTACTCTTCTAGATCAGACCATGCTACAACTTTATGAGTGGAACACTAATGTCATTGAGTACCTGATTTTTCCATAAAGAAACTTTCAGGAAATTGAGGTGCAAGTGATAGTAGCTATTATATTTAACATTCTTACAACCTCCATGAATCTCATTGTGTGAATTTTATCGTGTCGCATGTTAAAGAATGAGATTAAATTAAGCCTTGATTTAGCATTGACTTCGACTCTTTACCAAGCAATGTAGTTCAGTCATGATGTCCTAATCCAGGCATATTCCATTGTCTGTTAAATATGTCCGTGCCATTTTTTAAGTATAATACATACCAAGAGAAAAAAACCACACCTAACTTATGGATGTTGGCCAAAATTTAGCTTTTGATTTGGCATTCTTTGTACCAAGAGTCTGCTATACTTGGTAACCAGACTAATAATAAATGTCACATAAATCCGTAAAAATAGACCACTGCCAGTTTTGATACAGTCTGCAAATAGTTGGAAAAACAACATGAATCACTCTTTCAAGGATACTCTCTTTTTTGTTAATTTGTTTTATATTCCAAAATAATGTTAAGTGATAGAAATAAATTGCATTGGCTCAGTTCTTAATAGCATTTCATATCCAGTAAGTGGCTGCTGATTTCACATTGTTCTGTCTAGCTTCTCTTCAACTTGCACTTTATGAGTTGTGTTTACTTTTGGTCCAGTATTCAGAAACTCAAACCAAAAGCATCTGGAGAGTCTCTGTTTCAAAGTGTATATGGATCAGGAATAACCTAGAGAAATGACAATAAGCCAACTTTTAAAGTGGGCTAAGTTTCTGATCCCACTCAAGTCTGACGGATATCATTAAGTCTTTTAGATATTTGAATAATTCCCACTAAATAGAATGTAAAAAGTATTTAATGTAAAGCTTTCTGAAGTTAGTATGTGGGAAATTTTTCTTTTTTCTTTTTTTTACTTTTTAATTAATATTTTAAAATATTCCTATTGTTTGAATCAGACTTCACTATTTTAATTTTCACAACTTCCCTAACTGTTCAGTAAACTACATTCCACCTCCTCTTTCTTGCCCCTTTTACAGTCGTTTTTTGCTAAGGCACCTAATAGCCCAAGGATGGGCTCACCTGTGTCCTTAACAGAATTGCAATTTCCTTAAAGTTCAGTCTTTGGTTAAATGGTTAAAAAAAATGATAAAAAAAAATGTGGTGTTTACTTTCAGTATAATTATCTTGACTTTGGTCACATTTTAAATTATAAACATGACCTTGAATAATAATTAAATAATTAAATTATAGATATTACCTTTCTGATACCCAGTTGCCTCATTTGTAAATGAAATAATATATTCCTCATAAGATAGAGATTAACTAAAATAATATAGTATTAGTCAAACTTTATATAGTTATGTAACTATCAGTTTTGAAAATTTTTGCTAGACCTATTTTTATTAAATGTCTTTAATTTTACTTAAAAATTAACACAATTTTTATAGAAGAAACTTTATATTATAAACATAAATGAATACTCCATAATATTTTCTATAGATGATAATTAAAAAGTAAAACAGCAGAATAAATATCATTAAATATTTAACATTTAATAAAAAAATTTAATAAAAATAACTTAAATGCAAATAATAAATATTTAATTATTTATAAAATGCATGAATGAAAAAATTTCTTGAAGGAATAAAGGAAACTATTAACCAGTTGGCTAGGAACTCAGCCTTGGACTCAGTATTGCTTTCTTTGTGAACATGAGCTTCTTCATCTATAAGATGTTTCAGTATTTTTCCCGTGATATTATTTAGCATAAGGATACCAAGTGAAATATACAGGTAGCAGGAATAAAGTATCATTATTCAGATTGTCATTTAAAATTTTAATGGAGGTGGGCAGCCTTACTATCCACAAAGGAGAGGTGCCATATTTATTAATTTACCTCAAGATATGTTTAGTTATCAGAAAGACACCACATATCTATGTATTTGAAGACTTTCAGGAACATTCATCAAGTGTTTCAGAGGTAAAATATTAAGTACCTGAATTGGTAAATGCGCTTTCTGAGAAAGACGCCATTTAAGAAAATTCACAATTTTTTTCAAGGAATATTACAAATAAAACTAAGAAAAAAATATTTAAATGGATAGTTTAAACAGAGCTGTCAAATATCTTAAAAGTATATTGGAAAAGGTAGATTGAGGACAGAAAAAAGACTAGTACAAATCATGTATTAACAAATTTTATCATTCTCTCTCTTTTTTTTTTAAGATTTTATTTATTTATTTGACAGAGAGATCACAAGTAGGCAGAAAGGCAGGCAAGGAGATAGGGGGAAACAAGCTCCCTGCTGAGCAGAGAGCCCGATGTGGGGCTTGATTCCAGGACCCTGAGATCATGATCTGAGCCGAAGGCAGAGGCTTTACCCCACCAAGCCACCCAGGTGCCCCACCATTCTTTTTTTTTTTTTTTTAAAGATTTTATTTATTTTATCTGACACAGAGAGAGAGATCACAAGTAGGCAGAGAGGTAGGCAGAGAGAGAGGTGGAAGGAGGCTCCCTGCTGAGCAGAGAGCCCGATGCGGGGCCCGACCCCAGGACCCCGAGATCATGACCTGAGCCAAAGGCAGAAGCCTTAACCCACCGAGCCACGCAGGTGCCCCCCCACCATTCTTTTTTATTGAAGTATAATTAACATATAGTGTCATATTACCTTCAGGTGTACAATATAATGATTTAACAATTCAATACATTATTCAGTGCTAATCAAGATAAGTGTACCAATCACTTTTATGTATTTCATCTCATCCTGACACCCACCACCCCCCTAGCAATCACCATCTTTGTCTCTTTTTTCTTTGTCAGTTAATTTGTTTTGTTTTTTTATTCCACATATGAGTGAAATCATATGGTACTTGTTTTTCTCTGACTTATTTCACTTACTTTTCATACCCTCTTGGTCCAACCATGTTGTTGCAAGCGGTAAGATCTCATACTTTTTTCATGGCTGAGTAATAGTCCATTGTGTGTGTGTGTGTATCACATCATCCTTTTCCATTTTTCTATTGATGGACATGGGTTGCTTCCATGTTTTGGCTTTGTAAACTATTCTGCAAGAAACATAGAGGTCCATGTATCTTTTCAAATTAGTGCTTTTGGTCTTTTTGGGTTAATACCTAGTAATGGGATGACTTGATTATATATAGTAATTCTATTTTTAATTTTTCGAGGAATTCCCATACTGTTTTCCACAGTGACTGCACCAGTTTGCATTCTCACCAACAGTGGGTTCCATTTTCTCCAAATCCTCCCCAATACTTGTTTTTTCTTGTCTTTGATCCTAGTTATTCTGACAGGTGTGAGGTGAGATCTCATTGTAGTTTCAATTTGCATTTCCCTGATGATGAGTGATATTGAGCATCTTTTCATGTGTGTGTTGGCCATTTTTATGTCTTTTTTAGAAAAATATTTTTTCAGGTCCTCTGCTCATTTTTAATTGGATTATTGTCATTATTACTGGTAATGAGATATATTTGTTTTTATATATTTTGGTTATTAACTCCTTATCAGATATATCATTTGCAGGTATCTTCTCCCAATCAGTAGGTGACTTTGTTTTGCTGATGATTTTCTTTGCTGCCCCAAAGCAGTTTAATTTTGCTTTTGTTTCCCTTGCCTGAGGAGACGTATCTAGGAGAAGATATGTATGACATCTGACATACAGCAGATGTCAAAAAAAATATTGCCTATTTTTTTTT
Source organism: Nasua narica (assembly GCA_028533885.1). Taxonomy (NCBI): domain Eukaryota; kingdom Metazoa; phylum Chordata; class Mammalia; order Carnivora; family Procyonidae; genus Nasua; species Nasua narica. The sequence goes on along the minus strand of CM052806.1, from coordinate 39,812,823 downwards.
TTAGGAATTTTATGGTTTCAAGTCTCATATTTAGGTCTTTAATCCATTTTGAGTTTGTCTTTGTGTACAGAATAAGAACGAGGTCCAGTTTCATTCTTTTGCATGTAGTTGTCCAGGTTTCCCAACACCATATGTTGAAAAGATTGTTTTTTGGCCTTTGTATAGTCTTGCCTATTTTGTCATAGATTAATTGATTATATAATCATAGGTTTATTTCTGGGCTCTATATGCTGTTTCTATTTTTGTGCCAGTATCATACTGTTTTTGATGATTATAGCTTTGTAGTTTATCTTGAAATCTGGGATTGAGACACTTCGAGCTTTGTTCTTCTTTCTCAAGATTGCTTTGGCTATTTGGGGACTTTTGTGGTTCCATACAAATTTAGGGTTATTTATTCTAGTTTGGTAAAAAAATGCTGTTGGTATTTTAATAGAGATCGCATTAAATTTGTAGATTGGTTTGGTTAGGACGGACATTTTAACAATATTGGTTTTTCCAATCCATGAGCATGGAATGCCTTTCAATTTTGTGTGTGTGTGTGTGTGTGTGTGAGTGTGTGTGTGTGATCTGCAGTTTCCTTCATCAGTGTTTTACAGTCTTTGGAGTATAGGTCTTCCACCCCTTTAGTTAAGTTTATTCCTTAGGTATTTTATTATTTTTGGTGTGGTATAATGGGAATGTTTTCTTAATTTCTCTACTATTTCATTATTAGTATATAGAAATGCATCTGATTTCTGTGTATTAATTTTATATCCTGCAACTTTATTTCATTTATCTGTTCTAATAGTTTTTAGTGGAGTCTTCAGAGTTATTAATGTATTAATGGATTTAAAAAAAGAAGAATTTCAGCATTGCAGCATACTTGTAGGAGACTTTGCTGCAGGTTGGCACTAATTTGAGACTAGAACTTGGCAGCTGTGCTCCCTTTGCTGTTGACCTGGGAGGCCTCTGCCCTAATGCAGGAATGATCTGGGCTCCTAAACCACTGTCTACCATGAACACACACAGTAGGACATTGCATAGTCCTAGAGATAAGCATGGATGCTGTAGATTATGTCATAGTATGATAATAAGATCTATTAAATTCAAAAATCCTATGAAATGGTGTATTTCAAACATTCTTTTTCTTTCTCTCAATCTGTCAGGACCGAAAAGCTGATATACTCAGGATGTATCTTAAACTCTATAGAAAGATGTAAAATGTAAAAAGTAACAACCTTTGCAGAGGTAATAATATAGGAAAGATGACAGCTTTGACAGTGGTGATAGGAGGAGCAGGGCAGTGATCAACAATGATGAGCTCAATATTGACATGTCACATTCCAAATACGTATGCAATATTCAAATGAGATGTTCAGGAGTCAGTTTGTCTTCAAAGAAGACAGCCCTAAGGAGGGCATATTACAGTATTCATTAAGAGTGAGAGGAATCTGAGGAGACTAAAAGCACATGAAAAATATTGAAGAAAGAGGCAAAATAAGCTTAAAGGTGCTGAGGTGCATTGGAGAGACTCACGGAAAAATCACAGGGAGTGAAATGAAGGAGTGGAGGCATGCAATGAGGTTGTTGCAGGGATTGCCAGGCACTAGTTTATGTTATTATACTCAAAGCCAGATAAGGTGGGCATGGGAATTTGTACTTTGTTCCAAAAGCAATGAAAGGGAATGTAAAATTCTAAGGTGAAAATGATTGATATAATTAACATACTAAAAAGATTTTTCTAATTGTTGTGTAGGCTGTGGATTCAAAGTGTGTTGGAAAATAAACAGGTCAGATAGAAGGTAATTATAATGATGTAGGAGAGACATAAAGGAGGCTTGATGGATGGTAACAGTGGGGAAGGAGTCAGATTTGGAAGTATGGTTTTCAATTTTTTTAAGCTGCAATTTAAATTTAAACAAAAATAAAATTTCAACTGATAAGATATGTATATTAATGACTGGTTTGTATGTATGTAATTGTAATGAAATTTCATAAAATTGTACTTATTTATATACCTGATAAGAAATGTTGACATTTAGAAATATTTTAATTATCTTTCTTCCTGATTTATTTTACTTTAAAAGTTCTATTCGTGACGCACTATTTGGCTTCCCAATTCGCAAGTAGGTCCAATACCTATTTGTTGCTAGTAGAACCTATAGGAATTTATATTAAACTGAATACGGAAAGTAAGAAATAGAAGAATCAAGGTAGACTCCCAGGTATAGGCTGTTCAGTGAAATTTGACATAACTATTGAATATTCCCTAGAAACTCAATGTGGTAATGGTGACATTTAGCATGCTGTATAATGAACCGATGGATTAGTGTGAGTTGTCTATTATAAATACAAATAAATATGCTGTGAACATGTGTGTACAAGTATTTGCATGGGTAGTTTTATCCCTCTAGGTACATTTCTAGGAGTTAAATGGATAGACCATGATATAAATGTATGTTTAAATTTTTTTAAATATTTTTTTTAAGGATTTTATTTATTTATTTATTAGGAAAGAGAGAGAGTGAGAGAGAGCATGAGAAGGGAGAAGGTCAGAGTGAGAAGCGGACTCCCCATGGAGATGGGAGCCCGATGTGGGACTCGATCCCTGGACTCCGGGATCATGAGGTGAGCTGAAGGCAGTCGCTCAACCAACTGCGCCACCCAGGGGCCCTAAATGTATGTTTAAATTTTTAAAGAATCTGCCTGACAGCTTTCCATCATGATTTGTACCATTTTCCATTCCCATCAGTAATTAATGAGGGTCTGTATTCTCACATTTTGTCCATATCCTTACAAACACTCGCTATTACCAGTCTTTTAAATTTTATCCTAGAACAGATAGGTGTGTAGTGGTTTTAATTTGCATTTCCCTAATAACTAATGACATTATTTAGGTGCTTATTTGCCATCTGAATAATCTTTGGTGAAATGTTTGTTCAAATCTCTTTTTAAAGTAGTTTGCTTTTGAATTTTGAGTTATTTGTTGATCTTGGATCTAAGTCTTTTATCAAATATAAGATTCGTAAAAAATTTTTCCTAGTCTGGATCATCTTTTCATTTTCATAACAGTAACTTCTGAGGAGTAGAAATTTAAAATTTTGATGTAATTCTGAGACAGTGGGGAAGGTGCAGAAAGTATGTGACTTTGGTTTGTGTGAGGTGTCTTCCTTCTATTTTGAAAAATCCCTATGAGGAGTTTTTTTTCATGAATGAAAAAAAGTAGTGATTAGATTATGAGGGAACCAATTCATTCCTCTGAAGAGGGCAATTAATTTTCCAGCTGGCAATAAAAGTGAACAGTTATCTTTCAGATACTTCTGATTTCAAATGAGATACAAGGATTCTTTACTAGGTAAGAGCAACAATATCACAGTGATTCATTATAGTTTAAACAAATTCTGGTTGTGTGGTGGAGTCATCAAGCATCAAGGGCAAAGTTATACATTCGGGTTACATCAACAAGTTGAGACTGTCCTTTTCCAACAAGAATTCCCCTCCCCAGAGGAGGATTCCTGAACTTCCTGGAGAAGGAAGACATGGGGAGACCAAGTGGAAGCATGTGTTAATAGCTTTCTTCTAATGCCATTGTAGGCCTTTATTTGCTGCACCCCAAACTGAGGACTCAGATATCCCCATTAGATATTTGAAGTACTTAGTGTTAGGGTTATTTCCTTATCCAAAACACAAAATAAGTTTAATCCCCTTCCACCAAGAAAAAGTCTGAAGTAAAGTCAACTGTGATTCAAAAGTGTTGATATGTGTTTATTTGGGGAGATAATTCTTGAAATAAAACTTAAATACAATGAAAAATTAATGATTTTAGATTTGGATCATGAATTAGTTCCTAAACGTCTTTAGTTTTTTCCATTTGTGTTACTAGCAGCCTGATCCCAATGGATATTGTTTCTTCTTAATTACAGTATGTGCTTCTGTGAGGATAATAAAAATTTACAGGTGTCTCCTGAGAACGCCTCTCAAAATGAGGCACTAACTAGAGAATTGCTCGTTTTACTCATTACACAATCTATTAAATTTTCTTTACCTCATGACAAGATGGAATTAAATATCTAACACCAATATACTCAATAAAGCTTAATTCAGCAGAGTAAAATAGGTGATAAAAATTAAGCAAGGAAAATATAGGCAGGAATCAATGTAGATCCAGGGGTGAGTTTGGTATGCTACTATTTGAGTGCTATACACTGGCTAGATTTATGCCATAAATTTGGCACTATGCTACATATTAAACCATCTGAGATGGGAAACATGATTAGGTAGGTGATTCATAGCATCCATAAAATTAAATAGCACCAGTGCCGTTCAGGAGAAACACACTATTCTTGGTACTGAAACGAGGGAGAAATTCCTAACCACATGTTCTAGCAAATGATAAGACCTGGATTTATGCCTCCGATGAGTTGCTTCAACTCTGCTTCATAAAAGAAGGTTCACAGGTCCTTTCGTCAATATACAGCAGTTTCTGTGATGGATATTTAGGTAAGACTGTCTGATCTGCTGGCATTATTAGAAACACACTTTTGCATGTAGTATAGAACACTAATGTTGCCTTTTTACTTATTTTAAATCATATATAAGTCTCTCATAGTGATTTTTCCCTTAGACTATGGGCAATAATTACCATGACCAAAGATAAGTGTCCACTCTTTCCCTAAAAGAGAAACAGCCATTTAGAGACCCTAATTTAACTAGCAGTCCCCAACCCATGCAGTATGTAATACATGTTCTACAGGTTATTCACAAGTGTGATAATAGTACGAACTCTGTTGTAAATTACAATTGAGAAACTGCAAGTTGAGCAAATTAAAATAAATTTATTTGCTGCTGGACTTGTCAGAACCTTTAAAATATTGATTACACATGAGATTAATGTCTACGTTGTATATGCATTATTTTGTATTTTCCAAGCTTATTTTCCAAAAGAAATTCTTCTCTTTACAGACAACCTCATGAGCTATTTCAAGAAATACTCTTGAGATCTTCCACATTCTTTTATTCTGTTCTGTGCAGTTGGGTCAACTCCAACACTGACTCAAAATCAATCCTATAAGAAGCGAGTTACATCCATTCTGACACTGATATGTGTGCAGCACTTTGAGTTGTTCTTTTGGCACTGACTACTGTTAAAATAACAATGAGATGTATTAGTTTGATGGGATTTTAAAGAAATAACTTCTGAAATACTATTTGTTTTTTATGCTCTGAACTCAAGTGTATGCCATAAATTTCTTTAAAGATCATGTTCTACCTGATCTTTGCCTTCTAAGTTGTGGAAAGGACTTTGGCCAGAAGTAATAAAATCTGACCTAAGAAAATAGAGATTGATTTAAGTTTTGTATGGTGCCAGTTTCTAATGAAAAGTATTAATACAAAGGATTCAAACGGTCTTAGAGACAATATTAAAATTTTGGCAACAAATAGCTGTATTCTTTTTTAAAAAATGCCCTCAAAACATACAGGAATAAAAATAATCAATGTTGTGTTATGACAATATATTCTCTACAAATTATATACCCTTTTAGATCCGAAAAAGATAATGAAAAACAAATATAAATCTGCATATACCAAGGGCTAGAAAGCTTGTCGAGCAACTGCACGTCTCATACTGGTGGAAATACCATGCTAAATAATACATATACTTTGGAAAACAGTTTGGCAATTTCTTAAAATACATGCTTTCTATACTGTATCTTAAAATAGGAATAGGATAGATCATTTCAGTTACTTCTGTAATGAGACTCTTCATAGTAATGTGAAGATTATATTTTATGTTTTCTGTATTTGAACTGCAATAATGTTGTCATGCAAATAAAATCAATGTACCCTTCAAATTAAAATTAGGATTGTTTATGCATACAGGCATGGTTGAAGGGTCTGTACATGGAAATCATCCTTATGTTTGGCCTGTAGCTCTTCTATTCTTGTCAGCACTTCTTTCTATTCATAGCTGAATCTCCTATTTTGAGCTTTCCACTCCAGATTTATATATCTCACTGCTAGACCCATCTCCACAGAGATGCCTACAGGCATCTCATAGCATGTTTAAAGCCAAATCCCTCAGTTTGTCTGTTGTAGTAAACAAATTCTCTTTCGTTCGCTTAAACCAGACTTGAAAGTACATATGTTTCCTCATCCTATCTGTTAGTAAACCTTGTCAGCTTTCCCATCAAAAGGTCTCCAGAATCTTTCCACTTCTCACTATTTCCACTGAAGCCATCCTAGTGAAAGTCACCAACATGTAGTACCTGGACTACCTCAATCACTTCGCCGCCGCCGCCTCATCCTCCACAGGCCCCTCCCCCTTTAAAATCTATTCTTCACAGGGAAACCAGACTGATGGGTTTTTTTTTCCAATTTTTTATTAACATATAATGTATTATTTGCCCCGGGGTACATGTCTGTGAATCATCAGGCTTACACATTTCACAGCATTTGCCATAGCACATACCCTCCCCAATGGTTTTAATACCTACCTCGGATTATGTGATGCTTCTGTTCAAAACCCTCCAGTGCTTTTTGTTTTTTTGTGTGTGTGTGTTGACATTAAGGCACCATTAGCCTCAAAGAATAACAACTGAAACGCAAAACACATTACAAGTTTAAATTTTGCTTATCTAATACTCTAAATTATATGAATTCTTGAACACTACATCTAAAATTGATGATGTACTATGGGTGGTTAATTGAATTTAAAAAATAGTCTAAATCGATTGAAAGCTCTCCCAGGTGGTGATACAGAACCCAAAAATATCTGCCATTTTTAGGGTTTGTCATTCATCGTGAGGCTTCCATTTTTTAAAAAAAGTGCACCTAAAATTACACATAGACTGTGGACTCAGTTATGTAAAATAACATCCCTGAGAAAACCTTAAACATGGATGTAGGTTAAAATATTAATAAGGCACTAATCTGATGATGAGTTTTTTCCTAATTATGTTCTACATTTTTCCCTTTTTCAAGAGTGAACATATATTATTTTTATAATTATAGAAAAAGTAAACTTTTAAAGATGGTGGTATAAGAGAACAAATTGTCTCAAATGATGAAAGAGAAGGATGTGTGGAGAGATGTTATGGAGAAGAACTGTGACTCTCCAAAATTTGTATGTTGAGGCCCGGCCCCCCAATATTACTGGGTTTGGAGATAACTATGGTTAAATGAGGTCACAAGGGTGGGATCTGATAGGACTGGTGTTCTTATAATAAATGGAGAAACAACAGCAATGTGGGTCAGGGTCCCTTTTCTTGCATCCACCTTGAAGTTCACCTTGATGTGTTATTCTTAACACTTAGTAGAAAGATGACTCGCTATTTCTGCAACCCAGTTTTTTAAAAGCAGAGTTTGATCCCTCTGCTTTATTAGATAAACCTTGTAATCTGCAAACGATCAGGACTGGTGATAAGAAATATGGCTGAGACTGACTCATTCTAACAGGAATGATTTGGCCTTTAGGGCCGATGGCAGCTCAGGAGGATGGAACCATCTGGAGTGAAAGGGAGGATAGAATTTCTCACAGAAGAGAAAAGCCAGGGACTGAGAAGCTTTTTTGTAAACAAATTCTTTTGTTGTCATATCGTCCAAAATCAAAAGGCCTTTTTTTTTTTACTAAAAACCCTTCATAATAGGCCATTAACACTCCCCAGCCTCAATAGATAGAAATTACAGAAAGACTATATTAAATATTTGTTTTGTCTGACTGGAGTAGAGGAGGCCAAAGAGCAAGAATCAAGAGAAGGAAAGCAGCCAGAAATACAACAATTCCAACCCACTAAAAAAGCATGCAGAGATTGGTAGAGACTGACCCTATTCACATCCTCTCCTTCACCTCCTTAGGTTGAATTGTTGAGATGAACCTAAATTCTGATGTGCCACATATACCTGGATGTATATTACCAAGAAATAGTTATCGATATCTTTTAAGGGTGGGAGAAGCATACAAAGACCTGTATCCATTCAAGAATAAACAAATGGGGGATGACGGCTGGAAAGAAGATTGCCAAAAGTAGATGAAGGATTTCCTTATGATCCCCCAGGAAATTAAGAATAATTTTACGCAGAACTGTTTTATGCACATGAAGAAGTTAAATAGGAAATAAATTTGAAGGAAAAGAAAATTGTGTGATAAGAAATAGACGTAATAGGGAACTGAGACAGTTAAGGGAAGAGCTTAAGAAAACAAATAATGTCATTGTAGAATTTAAAGTAGAACCAGAAGGAAGAAAGAAATAGTGAGGAAAAAAATATACCAAAAGTATTGGTTTGAACAAATCAGCATTAGAAAACAAAAGATGAAAATGCTCAAAGACAATATGTGGATAGGGAAGACAAATGGGATCTGATAAACAGATAAATCACATTTGTGAAGACGTATAAAAAATAAATGGAACAAAAATAATAGGAAAAACAAAAAAGCAGAAAATTTCCTTGAAGTAAAGGGAGGTTTGAAATACAAGCTTTAAGAGGCTTACTTCTTCAAGATATATCTATAGGAAGAAATAGCACACCAAAATGATTTAATTTCAAAGGCACAAAAATATTCCACAAGCATCCAAAAGGCAGAACTGAGTAACCTAAGGGGGGGGAGGCACATTGAACTCAGAGTTAATATTACTCTGAAAAGGCAAATGCTAAAAGAAAATGCACAATAGTATGTAGGAATTCTCTCCCTCCCCTTCTCTTACAATGAGCATTGCATAAAAAATTGTTTTTACATGATTTATAATTTTATAAACATTAAGGCTAAATATCATACACAGAAGAGACTGTGATGAAGACTTTCTGTAATTACTAAAAAGTGTCATGTGTTATGTTAGTCAGTTTATTGCTTCTTGGGGGTGCCTGTGTGATTCAGTTAGTTAAGTGTCTGACTCTTGATTTCAGCTCAGGTCCTGATCTCCGAGTCGTGAGATTGAGCCCTGTGTCAGACTCTGCACTGAGCATGGAACCTGCTTGGGATTCTCTGTCTCCTTCTGCCCCTTCTTTCCTCTCCCCAATTTGAGCTTCCTCTCTCTCTCTTTCTCTCTAAAAAAACAAAACAAACAAACAAACAAAACCCAAAAAACAAGTTTATTGCTTCTCATCTCCAAATTCATATGATTGGCTGACTGTAAAAATGGATCTGAATCTTTTAAATATTTTCTCTATGCTAGCTGAGATGATGTTAACCTTTGTCAGAAGCAGGCCCTGGACAGTCATTGTTGAAGGCACAATTCTGTGGGCAGAGTGGGTAGATTGTGCATTCCGTGGATGGGGTGAGTACAATCTGATGGTCAACTCGTGAATGTGGCCCTCTCAGTGGTGACCTCTTCCAACACAATTTCCAGTAAGTTCCTCAGTCCAGCCCTGAGGGTAGTGGCTACTCCTTACTTCTGCTATTCCCATATTTTTTAGAGTTTCCTCAATTTCTATTAGGCACTCCTTCATTACCCCAATTCTCTATTATAGGTGACAATTCTTTTTTATTTATTTACTTGTGTGAAGTAGAATTAAAAATACAGTGTTATGTTACTTTCAGGTGTACTATCTAGTGATTAAGTAGTTCTCTGCATTACTCAGTACTCATCACGAACCCCTTTATCTATTTTACCCATCTCACCACGCATCTTCTTTTTGGCAACAAACAGCTTTTTCTCCATATTTGAGTCTGTTTTGTCTGCCTTTTTCTTCTGTTTGTTTATTTCTTTTGTTTCTTAAATCCCACCTATGAATGAAGTCAGATGGCATTTGTCTTTGCCTGCCTTACTTCAGTTAGCTTTATGCTAACTTTACGCTACTCTAACTCTTGATCTCAGGATTGTAGGCTTAAGCCCCATATTGGGACAGAGATTACTTAAAAATACAATCTTAAAAAAAAAATCAGAATGGAGAGGATAAGGAATTGGTAGTTCATATTGGCATCACTTAAATACAGAATGAGGTTTAAATGATGTTAATGCCTATGTTCATTTGTTCCAGATAGGCTTATTGAGTGCCTATGATGTCAATTCTTCCAAATCAATCCATGAATTTAATGAAGTTCCCCTTAAAATGCCAGTAGAGTTTTTCAAGTTTATTTAAATAGATCCATTAGAACAAATGTGAAAAATAGTTTAAAATTTTTGAAAAATAAAACTCACAAATGAAAAGTTGTCCTACAAGTTACTAGAATTTATTATGGTAGTAGAATAATTAAGACAACATGACACAGTATAAGAATAGATACATACATCAGTAAGACAGGGTGGAGAGCCTGTAGGTGGTACAGCTATGTCAAAGAATAGTGTGGAAGGTACTGACTTTAAGTAATGATATGGGAAGAACTGGGATCATCCAGGGTAGATAGGGAGGGTATAACATGAAATAATGACTTCATACCATATACACACTGAATTCCAGATGACTAAAGGAACACCTGAAAAGTCCTGGAAACATTCTAGAAGAAAACACAGAAGGTTATTTTTGTAGAAATCTGGTGAAGAAAACATTCATGAACAGGACCCAAAGGCAGAAGTAATAAAATGGAAGATAACAGTACACACAAAGTTACAATTGCTTTATGACAACATATAGGTAGCAAAGTTGAAAACAAATAAAGACTGAGAGAACATTTGCCATATACAGAAGCAAAATACATATATATGTAGAATTCAAATAGTGTATAAATCAATACAGAAAGAACATATAAAATCACATGAAAAATATATTTAAAAATAAATCACACACGAAGAAAAATGACTAATGTATTGCAAAGATTTTCAAAGTCACTGGGGAATATGCAAATTAAGGCAAGATGTCATTTTTCACCATAGGCTTAAAACTATAAAAGACTGATAGTATCTAGTGTTAATAAGAGAGAAAGACAATCTTGGAGGTGAATTTGGCAACAACTATCAAAGCATAAATTTTATACACCCTTCAATAACATAATTCCACTGATAGGAATCTATTTAATACAAAATCTCACAAGTGTACAAGATATTTATACTATGACGTTAATTGCTGCATTAAATTTATTAGCTGAAACTGGAAAACTACACTTAATTGCACAACAGTGGAGAAACAGTTAAGTAAGTTATAATGGTGTGCCAGTCCTTTGTTGGCTTTTTCCTTGGATGCATTTCTCCCCTCCTTTTTCCCTGTTCCATATTCCCTCCAGGCCAGAAACTTCTTCTCTTAGGCTTTTCTTTTGACTGGCTTTGACTCACTTAGGCCAATGGATAGTGTTGCTGGGACATTGGTTAGCTGTAAGAAGGGAGGAACCATCATACTCTTTTCTAACCCTCTTTGCTCTGGTTTTTGTTTCTGGGGTTTGTTTCATGGCCAGTGATCTTATTAGTCCCAATGTGGTTCAGACCTTCCATGTGTGACCCAGTCCCTGAGGAGTATCAATACAACCTCTGTTTTTGTCCCTATAGCTTAAAGATGCTAGTGACTTCCTATTGATATTAATCCCTAGATTTCTTCTTTGTTCTTATTTGATTTTTCACCTCTTCCATCATTTCTGGAACTCATTCTTTGTATTAATGTTCTGCCAATTTAAATACTCAAAGTGATTTTTGTATTCCTGCTTGGAATGTACACACATACACACATATAAACCTCTGCAGCCAATAAAAAAATAAGAAAAAATAAAAATAAAAAAATGAAAAAGTCTAACCACATACTGAGTGGAGGGAACTTCTAATAAATTGATGACTCCACAATAACTCAGATTCTGCCACTTTTCCAATGCCCACTTCCACAAACAAATCTCAGGTCTTTTCCAAATGAAGCATCATACTTATTGTAGGATTTATACATTTTCCTAACCACGTAACGTGTGTGTAAAAGTATAGTACAATTTTTATTAGGTCTCGATCTTCTTTTTCTTCCTTATGGGTCATTACAAAGTTTTTGAGTATTGTACCCAGATCCCATTTTTCTCATAAGCCTCATGGTTTTTATTGCACAGCTTTGCAAAGTATACTGATTTTTTAGTAGTTTGTATGTTCTATATCAGCAGAGTTGACTAATCATACACCAAAATGTTAATAGTGTCTCTGGGTAGCAGTTTATTTATTGTTTATCTTTAGTTTCTATTTTTTCCTGACATAATCATGTACTAATAATTTAGTGAAATCTATATAAACATGTTTAAAAGATGAGTTGTTAGTTAAGGAGTGATCACAGCCATTCGAGGTGAAGGGCTGAGGCTGTTCAGGAAACCTCCACTCATTCACTGAGGATACAGTCAATGAAGTGCCCTCTAATCTCCCTGAAAGGCATAATGAACTTACGCTCCTCATGCAAAACACAGATACAGTCTTGCAGCAACATCTTGACAGCTTCTTCAATCAGAGAGTCCCCATAAGTGCTCAGAAGAATATAGATGTGATTAGTCAAGGTTCCATTAAACATGGTAGATCATGTAACAAGCCAAATACCCCTAAGTTGGTTTGCAAACATTCAGAAGTTAACACCATACAAATCCAGAAATCTATAGGCAATAACCAGTGTGATATAGTCAGTGCTTATTGACTTTGAAGCTTAGCCTGACTAAGTGAGATTAGAGCACCCTGTCCTTTCAGGAACTAGGACTATGTGAGGAGATGACAAACAGAACACAATGTGAATTTAAAAAAAGAAAGAGAGAAAGAAAGAATTTTCCTTTTGTGTTCTGAGTCTTGAATAGCCGTCCACTTTTTCAGAGTCAACTTTCACCTGTTAGTACTTTTCTCTTCCCCTTTCTAAGGCTGTGTCATGTTTTCATTTTCTTTGTTTGTCTGTTTTTCTTTTTTTCTTTCTTTTTTAACATTAAGTTACTCCACCTACAGTCGAACTCCAGTGTTTATCTTTGTTTTGGGCATGATTCCTCCCCTTTCCCTCCCTCCTGTGTCCCACACCCACTGAACTCTGAACTCCTTCTTGGTCCCTGTGTTTTCCTGTCTCTCTACACAGAATCTGCTATTGGCTGTGTTTTCCATGGAGCTCTGTTGCTAGCTGGTCTCTGACAAAGGGCTTGTTCTGTGCAGCATAGTTCTGGTCCTCTTTGTTCAGCCTCTGGCTTCAACCACTGAATCACAAATATTCTCCAGCTGGGAATCAGGCAAGGGCAGACATGAACCCAGAAGCCCAACAGGATGTTTCAGTTTCCCAGGGAATTCGCATGATGTTTTACATGGTGAAGCCCAATGAAACGTCATTCCAAACCCTGGAAGAGGTGCCTGATTATGTAAAGCAGGTGAGACTATCTGGGAAGAGGCTACTGTTGCTTTTGTCTTAATAAGAAGTAAGTTAAACCCATCCTGGGGTTTTGCTCACATTTGTTTTTCAAATTATTAAATTCTAATAAAAAATGATTCAGCTTTCTAAAGGCATTGAGCAACATTAGAATTTCTACTTGAATTGAATTTCTGTACAATATCAATGATCAGTTTCTCCTATTAAACTCTCCTTGGATATGTCACTGCAGAATATGATAAAACTTTACAAAGTTTTCCTAGACCCAGTGGTGTTACAAATTTAGTTGTCAGAAGCTCAGTGTCCAATGATTATATGACATCAGTAAACTTTGTAACAGTTTTGGTTTTAAAAGGCAAACCACCTCCTAGGAAACTATTTCCTCTTTAATTTGGTAGAGTAGTTCTGCAGAATGGATATGGAGCTGACTGAGTCCAACTCTGACTTCCTAAGTTTGAACTTCAACCAAGTTTTCTTTGAAATTCTGAAGTGTTCAGAGGCACTTTTTACTTCTGGTTCCTGGCTATGATTGGAAGTGGAAATATCCAGAATTAGAACTTGAATACCTAAGTTCCCCACCCTGTCAAAGTTGTTCCTATAACACTTACTAGTTCAGACCAGAAATAAGGGAAAAAAAATGACATCAGAGAGTATGTTCTTGGGAGTTCAGTTTAGAAAACTTCAGAACTCGACCAGCTTCCAAGTGAGTGTAACTCATAACTTTTTCAGGATTTGATATTATTCCTTCTTGAGTTTTTAGGGAGAAAAATGTGCTACTCACATCTTCATAAATCACTATTTTTTGTATTATAACATGAAACTTTGTTCAGTATTTGTCATCCATAGTGGAGCCTGAAAATACTTATTATAGCACAAAACTAAAACTGAGTGAATAAAACTTGAATGATGTTTTAAATACAAATTTTAAAGGATCATATTCTCTGAAATACTTGGAAGAAAATGTTCCCTCACTTTCAATTTTGCCATTCCTGTATTTCTAATATGAAAAACTAGAAATATGTGTATCCTAAGTGAAGCCTTTTAAGGAGTGTCTGTCTTAGTCATGGAGATAATAGACTTCTGATTGTTGTGTTTATTTTAATTTTTTTTTTTTTTTTGGTCTAACTTGAAACATGTTCCTCCTAAGCTTATTATTTTCTTGGCAGAATTATCATGGTTATATCTATGGTTATATTTCATTTCCAAATAGGATGATAGATTTTGAGCACCTGTTTAGTATATGTCTGAAATAATCAGATTTCTTTGCCTGTTGGGAGGAAATGATCCTTTAGGATAAGTATATACCTTCTCCTGCTATGAGATGTCACTCCGGGCCTCTTACTTCTGGAATGACTAATCAGGAAATGTTGAAGAATTTCATACCAAGCACAATAGCATCTTTTTTGTGCCATTTCCTTTCCAGGCAACTCCATTTTTCATTTCCTTAATGCTTCTTGAACTGGTCGTCAGCTGGATTCTCAAAGGGAAGCCACCAGGTCGTTTGGATGATGCATTAACATCGATATCAGCCGGCATTTTTTCTCGGCTTCCAAGGTGAGTTAGTTGGTTAGCCACACTGAGTGATAAACTCAAATTCTCTGAGTAAGATGGAACAGGAACCCACTGTATGGAGAGTTCATCTGTTTTCACATATATACATATATGCCCAAAGTATCCAGTTACTCTCATTATTTAAATTTTTGATATTTTGTTCACCATGGATTTGTTTTTGTATTCATTTTTAAAGATACTGCTTTAAATATTATTTATCTTGATTACTGAGTTTATTGCTGCCCCCTTAAATTTTGTGCCCAGGGTAAGTGTTTCACTTGCCTTAGTCTAGTCTGACCCTGAGTTATAGTCTAGTTAGCTACCGGAAAATTAATTTTGCCTCAGCCAAATTCATGTGCTGTGCAATCTGTTGTACAGATACTCTGTAGTAAAGATCACAGAAAGCTTTGAATTACTGCGTGGTCTCCCAAGTGGTCTCTAGTCCTCTTTCTAGTGCTACCTCATTTTCAGGCAAATATTTCCATAATTTGAATCTGTTGAAAATTCTTCATAGGTTCCATATTGCCCAAGGATAAAGTTTGAATTTTTTTCCTGATCTGTAGAAGCCTTTGTCTATCTATGCTTACTTTTGCTCCCTTCATTCTCCTTCCCCCTTTGCAATATTTGTTCCTTCCATACTCTTCCACTTGCCATTGCCCAGATGTCACACATGATTCCCTCTGCCTGGAAAACCATTCCTGTGGCTAACTGATTCATTTCTTAAGTCTAAGGATAGACTTCTCTTGAAGAGTCACGCTGTTCAGTGAATCTTCTCTGTACCTCAACCCTGCTTGAGGCATCACTTCACTGTGGTCCCATGGAATCTTTTGCTTACCCCAGTTACAGAATTTTCACATGGCATTATGCTCACCTGTTTTTTCTCCAGTTCTTCCTGATAGATTGCATGTAACTTGAGAGCAAGAGGGATCTTTCTTCATAATTTTAACCCCTATGCCTGGAATGATATCAGTATATTCTAGATTTTTTTGAATTTAATATTTTTATAGTGTTATGTTGATGAGATTAGATGATGAAGAAACCAAACTGAACAATAAATGACCCACTACTTTTTATTTTTATTTATTTATTTATTTTTTGGACCCACTACTTTTTAGAAAGAGTAAATTATAATGTAGGCAGAGGAGAAAGCAATGTATGGGAGGCTCTTTAGTATATGAGGATTTACAAAAGGGGCACACAGTGAGGGAAGATTCCTTTAGAAGTCTGTGCTCTGCATTGCTGATGAAATGTTCTCATTCCTACTTCCCACCCATTGCTTCTTTTACTGTTTTCAGAGCTTTACTTCTGACCAGGGCTCATTGCTTTGGAATGTTTCTGTGAACCACCCAGTGGGAAACCAAGGTGGATTATTTATTTATTTATTTTTTAATTTTAAAATTTTTTTAAGATTTTATTTATTTATTTGACAGAGAGAGATGACAAGTAGGCAGAGGGCAGGCAGAGAGAGAGGGGGAAGCAGGCTCCCCGTGGAGCAGAGAGCCTGATGGGGCTCCATCCCAAGACCCTGGGATCATGACCTGAGCCGAAGGCAGAGGCTTTAACCAACTGAGCCACCCAGGCGCCCCAAGGTGGATTTTTTAAGATAAAAACTTAAAGATATCTGAGAAAAGGTAGAATAATTTCATATAATTGCATAAAATTGTTTAGATAGGAAGTAAACCTAAAAGTAAAATTTCTTTCATGTTACCATGTAAAAGTAGGTTGATGGGTATAAAATAATAATAGTAATAATTCTGATAATCATCATAATAATGACTGAAAATCTCATGGTTGCACATTGCTGTCAGAATCAGAGAATAATATCCCAAGTTACTTGCAATTAATTCCCCTAATACATTACTTAAGAGTTTATAATTATGCATAATTTCCTCTATTTCATATCTCCCTTGATCAGAACTGAACAAGAAATACATCCAGCATACTAAAAGGAGATGTAGATTTGATTATTGAAAACTACCCAGTTGGTTACTGTAGTTTATTCTGAGGAAGTTAAGTGTACAAGTTCATGGAAATCAAACAAGTGATGAACTGTAAGAATAATTTGATAATTGAGAGGTGCCCTGCAGGTACAATTAGGGATCACATATTTTGTTGAGTTGGAATGAATTTATTGAGAACTCAAGGAGACATCAAGCTTACTGAATGCTTCAGCATTACTTTTACTTTTTCGGGTTGGACTTTGGTCACAAGCGGAATTGGATTATTCTCTTATCATAATATGATAACTACTAGATATAGAAACTGCATCCTTAGCACTATATTTCTGCTCAGTAGTGTGATAGTAAAAAAGGTACAGAGTTTAAACAGGTACACAAGAATCAAGTGTATGTATACATATATATACACACACATACATGTTTACTAAAGACAATCCCCCCATGCATAAGGGAGATGGGGAGGAGAGAGAGAGAGGGAGAGAAAGAAAGAGAAAAGAGCAGGAGGGAGAAAGGGAGAGGGAGATAAAGCAAGTAACCAAAACACAGTCCTTCGGGGATGAAACCTGTGGCTAGCTCCTTTCCTTCCCAGGCCACTCCCCGCAACACTGAGTAAGCTGACACAAGCTGCGCACCCTGGTGCCCTTTGAAAGAAGTTGTGAACTTGAATGTGGAACATATTTTTCCATATTTGTATTTTGAATGGGAATTAGCAAATTGCTTGTTTTTATTGTTGTTCTTGTAGGTGTGCCCAGCAATTCTAAATTATGAAATGTGGATAATTTTGTAAAGTTGGCAAGGATTTTATCTTTTATAACCTTTTACCTAAAACATTTCAACAAAGCAAATTGTATGAAAAGTCAATGTAAAAATATTTCCATTTATTTGTTCCTATTAAGCGCACGCACACACATACACACACACCACACCACACACACACACACACACAGAAGGAAAGCTGATCCACAGGATCCACTCCACTTAGTCCCCTTTCAGCTAAAGACAGGAAGGGGGATTTAACAGAAACTCTTAAAACAATATTTCAGCATCAAGGGGAATCTTCGTGCAAATCGTTAACAGCTGAAGTTTAGATTAACACGGCATTGATCATATCCTATCCAAGGGACTAATTTCATTTTCTACATCAGCAACAGGGGCTTGCCACATCCTTAAAATACATAAGTGTGAGAAAAAAATGGTACTATACCATTTGTTAATCTGCTTGTGAGGAATTACACTTTGGATAATAATTCCAAGTAGGCATGTGGTCTCTGACAAAAGAAGTTGTGGAAATCAAAGTGAAACCATGAGCATGTTTTTCCACTTGGAGAGAACCAAGCACAATAGCATCTTCATGTAATGGAAATGCTGTATGCAGACTTTGAGGGAGAACAACGTTTGTTTAAGGATCTCAATTTCATCATTACATAAAATTCAAAGTACCTTGAAGATTAGTAGCATAGTTAGCATATTGATAGAAAAGATACATACTGTGTCTTTCAAATATTTATGTAAGGGAAAATATTAATCATAGACAAGATTCTATCTTGTTTATAAGCCTGTCAGACAGACCATGACATGTAATAAAACTCCATCTGTCCTAAGAACCAGTTTCTGGGCAGACCTGCATCTGTTTTGCTCCTCTGGAATCTAGTAGGCAGACTCCTCCTCGTTAGAATCTAGTTCTGAAGTTATAGATGGATATTCTTATTTATCATAGTTAAATGCAGTGGAGCATATGTAGATAATCTGCCTTTCTATCAATTACTTGCATATGTAACTATAAAAATTAAACTTAACCAGATACTTACTAAATCTACTTTTAAAAAAATTATCTAAACTTGTGAAATATCCTGCTGCTGACTTAAATGCTAATGAGTGAAAAATAATCACATCTTTTTTTTTCCTGCTTATTTAAGCAGAACTCAATTTCCAATTCTTCATTAGAAAACCAGGACCTCAATTTGTTACTTCCTTCCAATGTTTCTGCTTCCATAAATTGCATCCTCCCCAGAGAAATTTTATTCCCGATATAAATATCTACAGTATGTTTGTTTTTAATGGGTTCATTTAGTTTGTTGAAACAGCAGATTATAAATCAAATTGCAATAGGTTGAGGGATAATTTAAGTAGGTAAATTTTCAAATAAGTTGGGGACACTCCACTTTTAATACATATGGGTCATTGCCAATTTTGAGTATGGAGCTAGCTCCGCAATGTTGAACCATACATGTGCACCGTTTTACTGGCCATGACTGCCACGGAATTTTCCATTCCTGACAAGAAAGTTTCAATTTGTTAAAAAAAAAAATTAAAGAGGAGGAAATTAAATTTCTTTAAAATACTTTGACTCCTTGGGGTGGGATTGGAGAATAAAGGAAAATTGTATACTTGGTTTTCATACCAGACCGTAGTATCAGAGACAGTACTGCTTTTGGCGACGTCAGACTACTAACAAATCAGTGCCTGTGATTTTGGATGAGGACTTAAATAGTTATTTATTGTCCAAAATAAGAGATAAATGCATTTATGTAATTTTAATAATGATATTTTATTATTAATATTAACATCTTGATGTAACTTTTTATTAACCCCCAAGGTGAAGAAACTATATTTTTCAAACTTACTGGTTTGTTCATGATATTTGCTATGGAGAATGCTTCATTTCCTCTTAACTTTTACCTCAAACTTCATAATAGACTTTGTTGTTAACTGTGAAACTTCAGGGATTGCTATTAGACTAACTTTCCCTAATCATGTAAGCAAGCCTCCCTGTACTTACTCAATAGAGAAATGGAATTACTTCAAGTAATTTACCTCTTGCAAGTTTCTTGCAAAAGAATGTAGCAAATTTGCTTCTTCCGAATTTACCATGTTGTATTTATAAAGGTTTATGGTTTTGATGGTTGTCGTAAAAAGAAATTAAGTGATTGCTTCGTCAGTGTAACGTCATTTCACAGTAAGAAATAGCAGTACAGATGTTATCTGTCTTTAGGAGGTAGAGGTTACATTACGTATTCTGTTAATACTGAGCGAAAATCAATATTCCACTAGATGGAGCAAAAGTGGCAGTAGCTTTTCAGATAGGGCAAGTTCCTGGGCTAGGTTTAAGAGATTTTGAAATAAATAAACAACAAAATTTCTTGGAAAAATCAGTATATAACCATGCAGCTATATTCGTTTATAACTTCGTGAAGCTTGTAAGGAGATTTAGAATGATCCCATTCAAATATTGGTTTATTTTCTGATTTATAAGACAGGATTATTAGAAACAAAAATGTCCTATTGATTTTCTTCAAGTTTGTGTTATCTGGCCAAATCAGACAGAACACACAGCTCTAATGACAGTGATGAAATAGTATAAATTGGCACATATCCATAAGTACTGAGTACAAAATTTCACTTTGAAAGTCTCTTTGAAATTTTAAGTTTACAATAAGAGCATTACATAAAATTTCACTTGATAAATGATTAGAGGATGGGAGTATTTGAGAATTAGAGATTTTTAGGGTCCTTTTAGCCTAATTTTCTCATATCTTAAATTAGCCCTGAGATGCTGAAGAGTGGACAGTGTATCCAATGTTCACTTCTGCTTTTGGTGATGGGTACATTCAAACTGAAATGACTTTGAGAACTACATAGCTTTGTAATTCTTAATCTTTCATTAATATTCATTCCAATGCACTGATCATTTTTAAGTCTCAGCTTTATAAATTATAATTTATAAATAAACTTAATCTTTTTAAAAATTCACAGTCCAGGGATAGCAATTTAGTACCTCGCCAGATTTTACAGTAACTAAACATTGGCAGGACAACTTTCTAGTTTTGAGAGAAATGTTATTAAAATGCTACCTTTCTTTTACCAAAGACTTACCTCAGATGCAAAAGAAAGTAACTATTTGGGGAGAAATTATGAAGGAAAAAGATAATAGGAGGAAAGGCTGTATAAATGCAGGTTGTTGATTAGAGGATTCTCATGTCTCCTTCTATTTAGGCCATTTTCTTTGTCTTGCATTCAAACTTATTGAGTAAAAAGGATATAGTATTTGGTTATGCAAAGCCCCGCTGCCTCCCAAAATTTCATCTCCACATGATAAAGTAAGCTCACTACATTCATACATATTACATATGTCTCTTCCCACAGGATGGACTTTAGAGAGTTGAAGTTTGAATTCCACAGTGCGGAGTCATATGCTGGGGGTCAGGGCTGGGAGAGGAAGGAGGAATTTGGAAGAAAAAGAGGAAGGAGCTTTGGTTTATGATTCAGGGTCTGGTGGGAGCATTTTTGAAAATGTAGGTGCTATTTCCTGCAATCAAGGGCTTTCCAGAGCTTGATAATCATTTCCCAGCTGTATCCCTTTGGTGAATTGTTTTTAGTTGTGGGCACTCCATGGCTGTTTTTTCCCATTTGTGATGGAAGAGGATCATATTCATCTTGCTGATAGAAAGCAGGGAATTTAACTCCCACAGCTTTCCCCCTCTTCCCCTTTGCTTTGGGGAAGGTTTGGCTTTTTGCTAAAGTGTGAAAAAAAAAGTCTTGACTGTAGTATGTCAGGCATATTTCAGCTCGATTTGTGTCAACCCTAATAAGTAAGTTGACAGAGTAATAAATTGGGTGTCTGCGCAAGACCTGGCACCTGTACAGGAAATAAAAAAGTATTTCAATTGCAGGCAGGTTCTCTTTGTTTTGTAAGTGGAAGTTTTCCAGGGACCCTCTTTCTTTTATTAAAGTCTTAGTATCTTTAAAGTCTATTTCAGTTGTCCGTGGAACTGACAAAGGAGATAGCACCTTTAAAAAAAAAAGATTCTAATGGATAGAATATTGATGAGGCAGGTGATTATGAGTTCCCTGTTCACCAGTGTGTCCTCCCAGTCTCATATTGTACCAGCAGGCTCTTAACTTGAATTTATTGAATGATTCAGTGAACCCATAAATGGATCTGCTTTAACAGCATGTACTAAAGCTTAAGTAAAAAGCTATAGATTATTTCAGCTTTCTATTGTACTTTCTGAGTTTTAATTTTTTTTCTTTATGGATCAATCTTTTTTAGGGTTATTGAGTGGGACGGTTTTGTCCCTCAAGAGATATTTAGACATTTTATTATCATAACTGGGTTGCAGGGCTCTATCTAGTAAATAGAAATCCAAGAGGGCACCTGAGTGGCTCAGTCAATTAAGCATCTGACTTGGTTTCGGCTCAGGTCATGATCTCAGATCATGGGATTGAGCCCTCCATCGGGTTCCATGCTCAGTGGGGAGTCTGCTTGGACTTCTTTCTCTCCCTCTCCCTCTGCCTTTCCCTCTCTCTCTCTTTCTCTCTCTCTCTCATAAATAAATCCTTAAAAAAAAAATAGAGACCCAGGAATGCTGCTAAGTATTCTATAAGTCACACGACAAAATGTCACAACAAAGAATTATGTGGCCCAAATGGGAATCATACCAAAGTTTAGAATCCCTATTTTAGAAAAATTTGTTAAATTGAACCAAACAAAATTGATATTATTCACTGTTTTTTTTAACCTAAAAGTTGAACTTTATATGGTTAATCCTCTATTAATGGATAATAGGGAGCGATTTTAAGATTTCATAATTTGAGTAAGTCTTTCCACCGAACATGCCCCAACAACAAAGGATAGTTTTGAATAAATGTCAGCAATGACACTGTTAAGAAGCCCTTGTCTAAATATATAAAGTTGCCACCAAGCTAACATGCTTTAAGATAAAATTTGTTCTATCCCCTACCTTGATAAATGTTGGTATTAGTTTGTCATGACTGCAGATATGCTTTTTTAAAGCTCAAGTGAAGTTGCTTTGATGTAACAGTACATTTCTTTAAATTGAGGAAGCTTTGTCAGGACAATGTCATCATAATTTCTGTGCTACTGAGTGCTTTCGATATAAACATCCAATTTAAACTTTAATTATCAAGAATTTGTGAGGACTTAAAGAAAACGTTCAGCCTGGGCAAGGTTACTCTTTGCTGACCTAAATCGCTCACTGAAGACCGTGGGACATTTGTTCCTGCCATGGTGAGGCTACTCTGCTGGCAGTGGTGGAAACTGCAGTGGCCCCATGAAAGAAATCATCTTGCCAACCAACACTGGTGCCTTTGTTCTGCAAGCCCGGTGCTCTAGCAACAGGGACGTTCAATTTGTGCTGGAAGCTAGACATCAGCTCTTGGTTGGCTCTGCTCATTCTTCCAAGAACCAACCCATAGAAAGGGTTCACTAAGTCTGGACTTTGTTTCTTCCATCTCCCCTTTGCCTAAAACAATAGTGTAATTAATCTGTCACTGGTTTGGAGTTTTTATTTCTTTATTGACTTATTAAGAGACATGATCCTGTATGCTACTGGCTTGTGAAATATTATTATTATGAATTATAATTCCCACAGTAAACCTGCCTTAAATAAATTATTGGCAAACATAGTCTCGAGCATAATTTGCCATGAAGACAATAATAAATAACATGGATAACAAATTGGATGACAAGTTTTACATTTGGAGTTTTTGGATTCCTCAGAGTTCCAGAACAGTGTGGGAGCCCCTGGCCCACAGCCTATTCTAGCTCATGACAGATCCCAAACACTTGTATGTGAACATTCCAGAATGCTTGTCCTAGTTCTGTCTACATATCTAAAAACAGTCCCTCTGGATTACCTTGTCATGTCTAGTTTACATACTTACATAGGTTGGCTCTCTGGAGGACTGGACAAGGAAGGAGGCCCATGTAGGTCCTACAAGTAGCTCAGAGCCCTTTTGATAGGGATTCTGAAATATCCAGGGCATGGTCTGGGTTGGACAGGAGTTCTGCCTAGGCATTTTCCTTTGGTCAAGACTCACACTCAGGGACAAAACTGCTCTTTCTAACCATATAATTGTTGGAGAAGATCATTGAGAGGATGTGTCCACTGGATAACTGTTGGTCTTGGACTTGGACAATCAGAGTCTCTTTACCTTCTCCCCTGTCCTTGGAATGTATATTCTGCTACTCTTCCCATACTAGCTGCTCTTTTAAGGATGAAGCCTAAAGAGAGTAAGGTGTTGAGATCATCTGGACTGAATATATGACTAGCAGGGAGGTATAGAGATCTACTTACCTTGAGGCTGCCCAAGCCAAGCCTTCTGTGTAAGTTTCCTTGCTTATTAAAACTACCACCCAGCATTCTGGAGTGGTTTGCCTCTTTCTTTGATTCCTCCTTGCTCTCCACATAGAGGGGCCAATTTAAGAACCAACAATAATATCAAATTGAAAATTGGGTTTTAAGATCTGATAATGTGTAGGCCTTTTAAAAAATGTAGGCATTTGACATTTCTATTCATTATTTGTATTAATGCTATTGTGAAGTAACCTAGTGTTTTATGTTACAGATTAATAACTTGAAGTAGTCAACACATGAGACAACTTTAACGTTATTAAATCATAGTTACAGTTATATATAAGGTCAAAAGTAGATTAAAATTAAAGGCCCATATCTTCAAGTCTCAGTTACCCACTAATTCAGAGATACTCACTGTGTAGAGGGCAATACTCCTAAAATGGTGAATTTTAATAATATACTAATTTGAGTTTCTTCTTCAGCTTTTATTTAAAATTAGAATGTTTAACAATTTCATCATTTGGTCATGGTTAATAAATGAATCTTTATTAAATAGAATGATTATTTTACATATTAATGATAAATATAAAAGAAAAAGTCCATTCAACCAAATTTATAGAAGTGATAAAGGAATGATTATCTTTAGTTTAAACTTAAATTTGATCACAGATAATTTCAAGAGAAAATGCTACACTTAATAAAATTGAAGTATACGATGTATTTTTTGGGACGTTCTTGAAATAAGAATGTACAGAAACTTGGTAGCATAGGTGGTAAGACATATTCTGGTGTCTGCATCTTAAAAACAATGATTTCTTTTAACTAGTTTTTGAAAAAAGTTTTAAAGATTTAATTTATTTGAGAGAGAGAGTGAGTGTGCGAGAGAAAGCATAAGCAGAGGGGAGAGGCAGAGGAAGAGGGAGAAGCAGACTCCACTGAGCAGGGAGCCCAATGCAGGCCTCCATCCCAGCACTGTGGGATTATAAACTGAGCCAAAAGCAGATGCTTAACCAACTGAGCCACACAGGCATCCCTAAAAAATATGTTTTAAAATAGATGTCTATTTGACATATAGTGTTTTATATTCACTTCAGTTGTATCACATAGTGATTATGCAGTTCTGTACATTATGCAGTGCTCACCATAAGTGTAGTTACCATCTATCTCCATACAGTTATTACAGTATTATTGTCTGTATTTCCTATGCTGTAGTTTTCACCCCCCTGACTTTTATTTTATAACCAGACGTTTATACCTCTCAATCCCCTTTACCTTCACCTCTTTTACCTGTCCCCCCAGCCACTGCTGCTGGCAATCACTAGTTTGTTTTCTGTATTTATGAATCTTTTAAAAAAATTTTCCTTGGTTTATTTTGTTTTTTTAGATTCCACATATGAGTGAAATCATGTAGTATTTGTCTTTATCTAATTCATTAAGCATTGTCCCTTTTGGTCTATCTGTGTTGTCCCAAATGGCAAGATCTCATTCTTTTTATGGTGCTGTAATAGTCCATTGTATATATTTACCACATTTAAAATATTAATTTACTTATTTGAGAGAGAGAACAGAATGAGAGGAGCAAAGGGAGGAGCAAAGGGAGAGGGAGAAGTAGGGCGCCTGGGTGGCTCAGTTGGTTGAGCGACTGCCTTCGGCTCGGGTCATGATCCCGGAGTCCCGGGATGGAGTCCCATATCTGACTCCCGGCTCTGCGGGAGGTCTGCTTCTCCCTCTGACCTTCTCCCCTCTCATTCTCAGTCTCTCGCTCTCTAATAAATAAATAAAAATCTTTAAAAAAAAAAAAGGGAGAGGGAGAAGCCGACTACCCATTAAGCAGGTAGCCCCATGCGGGGATCGATTCCAGGACCATGGGATTATGACCTGAGCCACAGGCAGACGCTTAACTAACTGAGCCACTCAGGCGCCCCTATTTATCACATCAAGTTTATCCTTTGATCTATTGATCGACACTTGGGTTGTTTCCATATCTTGTCTATTGCAAGTAAACCTGCAATAAACAAAGGGATACATATATGTTTTCAGATTAGTGTTTTTATTTTCTTTGGTGAGTACCCAACAGTGGACTTACTAAATCATATGGAATTTCCCTTTTTAATTTTTTGAGGAAGCTCCATACTTTTTTTTTTACAGTGGCTGCACCGAATTACATTCCCACCAACAGTACACGAAGGTTCCCTTTTCTCCACATCCTCTTCAACGCCTATTGTTTCTTATCTTGTCAACAATAGCATTCTGAGGGATGCCTGGATGGCTCAGTTGCTTAAGCATCTGCCTTCAGCTAAGGTCATGATCCCAGGGTCCTGGGATGAAGCCCCACATCCACATTGGGCTCCTTGCTCAGCAAGGAGCCTGCTTCTCCCTATGCCAGCTGCTCCCTCTGCTTGCGCTCTCTCTCTCTCTGACAAATAAATAATAAAGCCTTTAAAAAAAATAATAGCACTCTGGTGTAATGTTATACCTATTGTGGTAAATAGGTTTTTATACTTTATTTCTAAGAAAACATTATTCCCTTATATCTTGAGAGTTATAATTTAAATTATTATAAAAATTATTGAAATGCTATGGGAATCCAATTTGTGATCCTAACTATAACATCTAAAAACATGAAAGTAGTGTATGTTTGTGTGTGCAAAAGAGAGGAGGGAATAGAGAGAAATAAAGAGAATAGGTAGCCAGAAGCAACTTTAATCTAAAGGCAAATTTTATGGGCTTAACATATTTTAAGGCAGTAGGCATGTCTTCAGTCCCCTTTAAACCTTATACCTTTTATATTTCCTTTCAAAAGCACCTTTATTGTGCTCTTTGTTAAGATGTGGAAATGAAAGTCACAGAAAATAAGTTGTAGTTTTGTCATATTTATGTTGTATGGCTTCCATGGAATTATTTTAAGAGACATTAAAAAAAAGGAATGGCATCCTAAATTCTATGAAACTGAGAGTGTAAATAGTTGGCATCTGTGATAACTATGAGGCACCATGTGAAATCTAGCCTTTTAAAAGGTATGATAGAACAGTGAGAAAGAAAGAAGAGAGAAATAATTTTATTTTTATATTTGAATACCCTAATTTTTAGATGTTACCTAAAATGTTTTAACATCATTTTACACTTAAAATGTGATATAATCATTGTGAATTTTATTTTTCCAGCTTGTTTTCTAGGAGCATCGAACTGACCACTTACATTTATATCTGGGAGAACTATAGGCTCATCAGTTTGCCTTGGCATTCGCCATGGACTTGGTATTTAACTTTCTTAGGAGTCGATTTTGGCTACTACTGGTTCCATCGCATGGCCCATGGTAAGTTGCAAATCAAGGTTTTATTGATAATTTATGTTGAATTGTGTTTTAGTCATAGTAGGTATTCAGTAAATATTGAATGAGTGAATAGATGAATAACATGACTTATTTTATAGTGTATAAAGATTAATGATGAAGGTTTAGTTTGAAATTTAAATAGAAACAATCTGGTCATTTTTGAAAAAAAGTGAAACTATTAGAGATACATTTTTTACACCTCTTCTATCTAACTTGTAAAAAAGTTGAGAAAGTGGTGACTGTAGCATTACTCTAATATACGGCCTTCCATTTTTCTTATTATGACATGCTTAGAAGCGTCTCCAGACTCTTGCACATAATACGAGACTTCATATCACAAGTATCAGTGGTCATTCAGAAGAGCTCTGGAATCCTAGGTAGTGTGTGCTGTCATACATAAGCTAGAGTCACGTTCTTGGCAGCAGTTCCACATCTCAAATGAAAATGCAATCATCTCAGCACTAACCATAATGCATTTCAGTATTGCCATAGTTTTGCAAAATTTCTCATCTAATTCAAAGCCCTCTTACTGCACTGGTTCCCCGAATCTGCTTTTCGGGACTCTTGGCTGTACGTTCCAAAGAAATGTCTTGTTATGAAAAGGGAAGTAGAAGAACAGGAAACAGTCTCAACCTCTGTAGGGCTAAGTGGAGGTTGAAGAATGACTGTAAAGGTAAGGTGAGCAAGTGGTCTCTAAGGAGGAAGAAGGCATGCAAAAGCATTTCTGAAGGGAAATGGGGGAAAGTGCTAATTTTGAAAACCTACTGCAGAGTAGAACTGAGCATTTCAGTGGGTGATTGGGTTGAGTGGGTGGGGAGGAAGGAAGGAAAAGGAAGAAATCTGGAATAATAATAAAAAGTAGATGGGAGATGGCAAGAAGAGACCCGAGATCAGGATGAATAACAGAGCAATGTGTGTAGGAGTATGGTGACCAAACATCCTTCCTAAAAGAGGATGAAGGAAATAGGAGCAACATAGGCAAACATTATGCTTAAGGCAGTGAAATTTTAAATGCAGCATGATTCGGTAAGTACTTTGAACATGTACATATTATGAAACTATCAAGAATGTTAACTCATTAAAACAATTTGAAGGGAACGTATAAACCAGAAAAAGTTATTTATTTTGTGTGTGTGATAACCTTTGTCTTGGAAAATAATAGGTCAGCCCCTGACATCATTTCCTTGAGTATAAATGCAAGAGGATACTCCCAAATTGAATATGACTAGGAATAAAATATGGTCATGTAGTAAACTTTGTATTTCATTTCAAAATAGTAGTTTTCTCCCTAAAATAAACCCATTGGCAAGCTTCTTCATTTTCTATGCAGCAAGTGGGTAATGTAGAAAGCATACATTGTATTACTTAATTTCAGGAGCCTTATAATACCACACTGTCTTGTACAGATGTGTTGGTGTGGGAAATCTGCAAATTCGCTTAATCTTTAAAAGCCCATTATAACAGGAAACAAAGAACCAACAAACATATTACCAAATATAAAACTTTAAAAAATATGTTGATTGTTAAGTGCTCTCAGTTAGGGAAGAGCAATAAAGTAAAATAATATATTAAATACATGGAATCAAGGCTGTATAAAGTATGCTTCCCATTAGAAAGTTTTGAACCAAATCCAGTGGAGGCAGGCATTAAAAAAAATCTGAAAGCCTTCTGGAAAATCACTCACCACCTTCAGGCTATGAAGTCTAATCTGAGTTCAAAGACTTTTGACTGTGAGGGAAAGCTCATAGAAAAAAAAAAATAAATTAGTAGTTGAATGTGTTGACCTTCAGTATGATAGTTGACTTTTAAATTTTATGTGATAATAATGTAAAATATTAAAATGGATTTTTAGAAATCTAGAAGTACACAAGAATAAGAGAAACTTACAATACCAAATTTCTTGAGCCTCTTGGGTTACCGAGCTCATACTGATTAATTAGTCAAATTTATTTTGTTGAGAAGTTTGAACACTTCTAAATTCTATTGTCGTAAGGTCTAATAAGAAAAAGCCCTCTTTTCCTACTTAATGTGTTACTTTCCTTTCACTACTTGCAATAAAATAATAAATTAAAAATGCATTCCACATTTGTTGATATGTTAAATGCTATGAGTTTTGAAGAAACAATATATACTTTTTATTTTTACATGTATATCAGCTATTTCTTTAATAGCCCAAATTACTTTTCGGGTTTTTGTTGTTGTTGTTTTGTTGTTGTTATTTGCTTTGCATAAATGTAGATTTTTCTAACATTAAGGGCATGGAAAAGAGTTAATTCTCAAAAACTTGAATTTGATTTCTATTCCTGTACAAAAGAACAGAGGGATATTTGAGTCTCTTATGTTATCTAAATTTCATCCTTTTTTCCTCTGGAATAATAAGAAATGAATTGCTAATTATTGTCAACTTACAGAAAAAGAGAGGAGCACAATAATTTCTATAGAGTGCCTTGACATCATAGAAAGAAATGTAAAATGACAAATTTAAATAGATCTTAACGGAGCTTCTGGCACGCTTAGTCTCCAAATACAAAAGGATGCATTATTTATCTGTCTTTCCTATTAGTTATACTAAACATGTAAAAAATCAAGTAAAGGTTTTTAAGGGGAGCACTTAAAATGTAAATGATTGCTACTTAGCAAGAGCAAGAATGAGCCTTTGAAAGTGCTGGTCATGACCTTTATCTTGTCTTGGGTGTGGCTACATAAGTGCTTGTACTTGTAAGAAATAATTTTGAGTTGTGTACTTAAAATTTATATACTTTATCTTATCGTTCAGAAAAAAAGTTAAATTGGTAAGTAATCCTACCAATATGGTTTCTTAGTGAATAGTTTGAAGTCAGAGTGATATAATGGTTAACCCAATTCAGAAATAAGAACCAAGAAATTATTATTTGTGACTGTAAGCATAAATACCAGAGGTGAATCCTACAGACATTTCTCCTTTGCAAGCTCACTTGATGTTAGAGTTTGTCAATTTAAAAGATTGGAGGGATTCTAGAGAGCCAGAACAGCAGGGGCTTTGTTCCATTTCCAGAGTGTTGTTTTTCATGTGGCACTTAGCAGATTGGTGCCCAAGAATCTTGGTAGTATTCACCCCATGGTTTAGTTATAGCCTATAACTTTTGGTAAGATCCGCTGCCTTCCAGGGGACCACATCAGAGGACTGCCTGTAATATATACCCTCTGGAGTCTGTATACTCTAGAAAGTCTTTCTGTCTCCACCAGAGTTCCTGTGATAGCCACAACCTCTCCAAAGATGTCTGACTCTTAGACTTGGCGGTTGTGGGGGGAAGGGGGGTTTCCCTAAATTTATACATGCCTGCTTTGTTCATTCTCTCTCAGCTTCATAAGCAATAACTGTGTTCATAGGTGCTACTTCTGTACCACTGAACTACTCTCTGTTTCCTTCTTTTAGTAGTTAATTCCTTTTTCAATCAATTAATAATTTGTTATATTAACTTTTTCTTTTTCAAAGTACTGGTGAGTTTTGTCTCCTGATTGGACTCTGACTGATAAAGCCAATCTCCCCACATATTATATAGGGTTGCAAATTGAAGTTCACCCTGACTATATCTTTAATATCCCATTCTGAAGCATTGATTACACACTTAGGCTATAATACAATTTAGTTCATTTCTAAAATAAAGATGTTCACCTGTAAAATTGTTATAATAAGAATCTATAAAATCCCCTCAAACTCTCATTCTTTTACTCAGCAAGTAAATGGTATAGTTCAGTTTCTCTTTGTCACTTTTCGTGTCTAAACAAGGTGAGTGATCATATTTCTTGTGTAATTAATTACATTCATTTTGGCAATTTTATTGTAATTAAGTAGGCCTCTGTGGATGACTTCTTAAACTTCAGGTTTTTTTTCATTCCTTTCTGACTTTTAACAGGAGTTGAATTTAGACCATCTTCACTTCCACCACTGTTTAAATAAATAAAATAAGGAGTGTACTGATTAAAAATAATTTTATTTTCTGATAGTGAGGACTGTGGTCTCTATTGAAGAATAGGTGACTTAAATTCAGCTATGTTTATGTTTCTTTTTAAAAAAATACTAGAACATACCTAATTTTTTGTAGGTCTTTGCTATGTTTTACATTTCACTCTTTCTTTTGAAAACACAGTGTGATTTTATGCATATTGGATCACTGAGAGTGATGTCTAGTTTGCATTGGCCTAAGTTAAAGTACTTCCTCTCACTTCTTCTGAAGATTTATTACTTTCTCTCAGTCCTTGGAGTTGTCACCTACATCATCAACCATTTTCCTCTTCATTTTAAGGAAAGAAGCAGTCCTCTGCCTCTGATACTAAACATTTGTCTATAAGAGCACTTAAAAATGTATATGTACTAAAATATTACCAGTATTTCCACTCAGAAAGACCCATTTGAAGGAGCCTTCCTCTTAGAAATAGCTTATTTTTATCACTGGCAGTTGTGGTCACCCTTAAAGCCATGGTCTGAACTTCTTTTGGTGTACTTAGATTCTGTATGTAAGTGATATATGAAAAGAACATTTGAAACAAAGATTTGGGCCCTCATCCAGGTGCTGAAAGTATGGATGCATTGAGATATCAAACAAACAAGTCATATACTTGATAATAAAGAATAAAAGTCTCAGGAATCTCCATCAATCTATTTTTAAACATTGATACTAAAGTGTGGAAATATTTCCAGGGTATACTTTCAGGAATAGTTGAAAGCATTTGAGGATAGCTGTGGTACTATTTTCCAGGGATTTAAAAGCTGTGAAATGAATAATCAAAAGGCAACTGAAGGGTAAAGAAGGAGTAAAGATTAACTTACGAGCTTTGGTCTGCTTGTGATGCTGCTTGAGACAGACAGTGTGCCCTATGTGCTATCTTAGTGCCAGGACTTAGTACACTTGTCTCTCCTATAGCAGAGAGAGCACCGAAATTTGCTTCAAGAAACATAGGCATGTAACTGTAGTACACCTATTTACCACACATATAACCTTGGGATTAACCTCTCTGAGACAGATTTTACTGGTTTTATTTATCCTCTCAGTTTTGTGGAGTTTAAATGAAAAATGCTTGGGGCGCCTGGGTGGCTCAGCTGGTTGAGAGACTGCCTTCGGCTCAGGTCATGATCCTGGAGTCCCGGGATCGAGTCCCAAATCGGGCTCCCTGCTCTGAGAGGAGCTTGCTTCTCCCTCTGACCTCTCCCCTTTCATTCTCTCTCTCTCTCTCTCTCTCTGTCTCAATTAAATAGAATAAATCGTTAAAAAAAATTAAATGAAAATGCTTGAAGAGTGCATGATCCAAGTAAAAATGAATGAGTGGATGAATGAATGAATGAATGAATGAATATGCCAACACTGAGAAAGCAAGATGGAGGCTTATGTGAAGATTTAGAAGTGTTTAAGATGGGCAGAGGAGAGAAAAATTTGGGGTGGCTTTCAGTATTGTATTGCAGTGATACTCAATTAAATATGATCTGGAAAAAGCACATTTTATCCCAAGTAATTTTGTTAAAAAGGGGAATTTGGAAATGTCTCTTACTGGATATATATGATACCTTAGCAAACAAAATATTTGAGCACAGCTGTTCTAAGCCATAAAAAGCCAAATTAAATAGAATTTTAGCCTCTTTCACTTATTAAACAATGTAATTATGACTGAATTTAATGTTATATATTAAAATAGCACAATGATAAAAACTGCTCTGTGAATTACTAAGAGAATAAACTATGTGAAGATTCCTGGAAATATTATCAACTAACTTAGAGACTTTTTTATTGTTATAAACTTTTTATGCCTGCATTAATTTTTTCAATAAATATTTGATGATCACCTATTTTATGCTAACCTTGTTCTAGGCAC
Source organism: Nasua narica (assembly GCA_028533885.1). NCBI lineage: Eukaryota > Metazoa > Chordata > Mammalia > Carnivora > Procyonidae > Nasua > Nasua narica. The sequence goes on along the minus strand of CM052806.1, from coordinate 39,779,839 downwards.
CAGAGATAGCTTTGTTGATAAAAGTTCTGGCCACTGATTGTGCATTCTACTATGAATGACAGATGTTAGTCATAATAATAATAATAATAATGGGAGAACTACAAAGATGATTATAGTGTGAATTCAGAAACTGACAAAAGAAACCCTGTCCTTCGCATTTTCACTAACTCAGATTTCCATATTTCTGAATATACTGATTAATTTTTCTCAAAGCAATGTAGATAAAACAAATGGTGTTCTGTTTAAGATGCAGATGATGATAATAATAGTATTATAGCAATATTAATAATTAAAAGTAAACTATTACTGAAAGCTATTGGAGAATTTTTAAAAAGCATAGATTCTGGAGTCAGGTTATCTGAATGCAATTCCTGTTGTTGCTACTTCTTTACTGAGATTTGGGACAAGTTAATCTGTCTTAATTTCTTCATCTATTGAATGGAACTAATACTATACACATGATAGGGTTTTTATAAAACTTACATAAGTAAAAAGTTAGGAAAGTGATTTGTACATTGTAAATATTATTTGAGTATTAATATTATTATTGAATTAATTTTATTACATTGCTAGGTGCTAGATTAGGTGCTTTTTTTTATTTGACAGAGATCACAAGTAGGCAGAGACGCAGGCAGAGGGAGAGGGGGAAGCAGGCTCCCCGCTGAGCAGAGAGACTGATGTGGAGCTCGATCCCAGGACCCTGAGATCATGACCTGAGCTAAAGGCAGAGGCTTAACCCACTGAGTTGCCCTAGACAAGGTGCTTTATATTAATAATACATCATATTATATTATTTACTTCCCAGAACAGCCCTATGAGCTAGGTAGGCATTCGTTGTTCATCAGATATTAGGTAAGAAGCTACTGTATACTGGGAATTCTAATCATGGGGGATATAATAGTGAAAAATGCCAATGTCTTTGTGAAGTTTGCATTCTAATAGGGAAAGAAATCCAGATGTAAAACATATATAATATAATGCCAGGTAGTGAGGAGTGCGGTGGGATAGAGGGTGATGGGAACAGAAGTCTAGTAAGTCCTCTGTTGGGACTCGTAAAAGGTGATAGGTGGCATTTTAACAGGAGGCAAAGAGCTTTGCCTTTGAGGAAAGAGCTTTCTACACAGAGGAAAATGCTGATTCAAAGTACCTAACAAAGGAATATGCTGGGCAAATTTGCAAAATACAAAGAAGTCAAATTGGGGATCTGGAGGAAAGAGATTAAGGAGTTATTCAGGATTCTGGTCATATAGGATCCTGTAGACTGGCAGTAATAAAATTTGTAAGTCATTCTTCAGTTAAACTCCCTACTTTACCATACAGCCTATTTATTATGGATGTAATGTGAAGCCAGGAAGATTTTTAGGAGAGGAGTAACATTTATTTATTAATGTAAAAAATACTCCTTGAAGACCTATTTTATGCTTTCATTTTCATTGGCATATGTGATATATAGTCAAAATTCAAAACAGTCTTACGAAGGTTACTAATACAATGTCAGGGTGTGATATATGCAGTAAAATTAATAAAGCAGGTTAGGAGAAATAGAAAGTGTCAGATAGGTTTGAGTATTACAGTTTTATCTAGATGACCCTAAATATTTGTCTGATAAAGTGACTTTTTAAAAAGATTTTATTTATTTTTTTTATTTGACAGAGGAAGAGAGATCACAAGTAGGCAGAGAGGCAGGCAGAGAGAGGGGGGCAAGCAGGCTCCCCGTTGAGCAGAGACCTTATGCGGGACCTGATCCCAGGACCCTGAGATCATGACCTGAGCCAAAGGCAGAGGCTCTAACCCACTGAGCCATCCAGGTGCCCCTGATAAAGTGACTTTTGAGCACAGACCTAAAGCTTTTTGAGAGAATGAATCATATGATTCTGGGAAAAGAGAGTACCAGGAAGATAGACTAGCAAGTGCAAAGGCTCTGATGCAGAGAATACATGGCACAATTGAGGAAATGGAAGGAGATCACTGTGGCTGGAGGTATATGTGAGAGGATTAAAGTTGTAAGGGATGAGAAGCATCACAAATGTGAGGCAGTATGGGCAGATCATTCCAGACCTCAAACTACTATAAAGATATGGATTTTATTCAATGTGAATTGAGAAGTCACAATATGATTTATCTTTTAATAAATCATTGCTATAGTTCAGTGAATTTGAAACTTTCTATAGCAATTCACCATTAAGTTTTTTAGTAATTTTAGTAATTTTTATTACTTAATCTTTTAGTAATTTTTATTTCATTAAAAAATTCTATTTCATCATAGCTTATATTATAACTGGAAAAGGAAATATGAGGTATGCAGACTGAGAAGGAAGAAATAAAACTTTTTGTTTACAGATGGGATAATTGTATATATAGACAATCCAAGGGAATCAGCAATAACAACAAAAATCCTAAAAATAATAAGCAATTATAATAAGATTGCAGGATATAAGGTTAATATATAAGAGTCAGTAGTTTCCCTATAATGACAATGAATAAGTGAGATTTGAAACTAAAAACATAATACCATTGGGGCACCTGGGTGGCTCAGTAGGTTAAGTGTCCAAAACTTGATTTCAGCTTAGGTCATGACCTCAGGGTTATGAGATCAAGTCCCATGTCAGGCTCTGTGCTGGGCATGGAGCCTGCTTAAGATTTTCTCTCTTCTTCTCCCCCCTGCTGCCCAACCTGTATGCTCTCTCTCTCTCTCTCCTTCAAAACAAAAACAAAAACAAAACAAAAAATCATTTATATTAGTATCCAAAAAATAAAGTATTTATAAATCTGAGACATCTACAAGATCTATGTAGGGAACTCTACGGAATGCAATTAAAAAACTGAATAAGTGGAGAGATATTCCATGATCATAAACGGAAAGATCTGATATTATCAAGATGTCAGTTCTTTCCAACTTGATCTATAGATTCAGTGCCTCCCCTATTAAAATCCCAGAAAATTATTTTATGGATATTGATAGACTAAGTCTAAAGTTTATAAAGAGGCAAAATACCCAGAATGGCCAACATAATATTGAAGGAAAATGACAAAATTGAAGGTCTGACACTACTTAATTTTAAGACTGACTACAAAGCTACAGTAATCAAAATGGTGTGGTATTGGTGAAAGAATAGATGAATAGATTCAGGGACAGAATACAGAATGCAAAAATAGACTCACGTAAATATAGCCAGCTGATGTCTGACAAAGGAGCAAAGGGAATACAATGGAATCAAGATCGTCTTTTCAACACATAGTGCTGGAACAGTTGCACATCCACATGTAAAAAGCAATCTAGACACAGATTTTGAATTCACAAAAATTCACCCCAAATGCATTACTGACTTAAATGTAAAGTGCAAAACTATAAAACTACTAGAAATATCTCCTAGAAAATAATATAGGAGAAAACCTAGATGACCTTGGGTATGGCAAGGACTTTCTAGATATGATACCAAACACCTCATTCATGAAAGACTTGGCAAGCTGTACTTTATTAAAATTAAAAACTTCTGCTCTGTAAAAGACAATGTCAAGAGGGTGAGAAGAAAAGCCAAAGTGGTAGAAAACATTTGCAGAAGACGTATCTGAGGTGGGACTATTATCCAAAATATACAAAGAACTATTAAAAGTAGATAGTAAGAGAACAACAACCAAAGTGAAAGATGTGCCCTTGAACTTAATAGACACCTCGCCAAAGAATAATAGATGTCAAATAAGCATATGAAAAGATATTACACATCATGTAATCAGGGAAATGTAATTTACACAATAGTGAGATGCCACTGCACATCTATCAGAATGGCCCAAATCTGGAACATTTGTGACACCAACCACTGGCCAGGATGTGGAACAATAGGGATTCTCATTATTGCTAATGGAATGTAAAATGGTACAGCCACTTTAGAAGATAATTTTTCAGTTTCATAGAAAACTAAATACTCTAACCATATGAGCCAGCAATCGCACTCCTTGGGTATTTACACAAAGGATTTGAAAAATCATGTTCACACAAAAACTTGTGCATAGATGTTTAGAGCAGCTTTATTCAAATGTGCCAAAACCTGGAAGCAACCAAGATATCATTCAGTAGGTGAAAGGATAAATAAACTGTGGTACACCCAGACAATGGAATATTGTTCAGTGCTGGATAGAAATGAGCTATCAAGACATAAAAGACACGGAGGAAACAAATACATATATTAAATGGAAGAGTCCCGTATGAAAAGTCTACATACTCTATAGACAATCTAAAAAAGACAAAACTATGAAGACAGTGAATAGATAGATCAGTGGTTGCCAAACTTTCGGGGAAAAGGTGGGGTGAATAGGAGGGACACAGAATTTTTAGTGAAAATACTCTGCATGATACTATAATGTTGGATTTATGTCATTATACATCTACCCAAATTCATAAATTTTTATCAAGAGTGAGCCCTAATGTTAACTATGAAATTTAGAAGAATTTGTCATTACAGTTTTCTCAATTGCACCAAATGAATCACTCTGGTGAGGTAAGTTGATGATGGGGAAGGCTATTAATGTGTGAGGGCAGAGGCTACGCAGGTTATCTCTGTACCTTCTTCTCAGTTTTTGCTGTGAACTGAAAACTACTCTAAAAAATGAAGTCTTTAATTAATTCTATTTCCAATGCAATGGATTGATTCTATGTTATTTTTAGAAATATGTTTACTACTTGAAACAAATGTCTATAATTTCAAAGTTCCTGTGTTAATCCTTATAGATAACTTTCCAAACCAATATTTAATTATACCTTTTGTTTGGTGCCTCAGCATTTTTCACACTGCAGAGTAATGCACCATATTAAGGTATGTGACAACTTCCAAGGAAGATGGTGGAGTAGGAGGATCCTAAGCTCACGTCATCCCACAAATACAACTACACCCTTATTAGTGTAAGTAACTCAGAAAAACAACCCAAAGACTGGCAGAACAGTTTATCCACAGCTAAATGTAGAGAAGATGTCATATCAAAGAAGGTAGGAAGGATAGAGAAACAATTGGGAGACAAAGGGGCCACAGGACTATCTGCAGGAAGAAGAGACAAAAAGCATGTGGAAAGGGGAGAGTAGCAGACCGTTATACTAGGTACCCCAGGCATTGAAGACCCACATTGGGAAGGTGAATCCTTATAAAATTTGTGTTTGGAAACTAGAGGGGCCTAATTTTGCAAGTTCTCACAATCAGTAGGTCTTAACAGCTAGAATTTTGGAAATCGGGGGCTTGGCTCTGGGAGAGCTTGCAGGTGATAAGAAACTGAATCCTCACTCTTAGAGGGACGGCGCAACAAACAGCCTCACAGAGAACAACATAAAAGCAGCAGTTTGAATAACACTTGGGGTATACAGAAAGGTTTATTTATTAATCTCGGAGCATATACTGAAGGGGCAGGGATTTTTTGGAGACTTCTCCAAGAATGAAAGACCTAGTTAGTGCCATTTCCCTCTCCCCGCTTACCCCAGCCTAGATACCAGGACACCTGCAGGACTCAGCACAGGGCAACTCTCTCCACTTAGCTAGCTAATGGCACATCCCACCCCTGCATGCTTCTGCAGATCATGCAAATGGAAGTGAAAAGAAAGCCAGGATAGCAATATTTATATTGGACAAAATTGACTTTAAAACAAAGACTGTAACAAGAGACAAGGATACTACATAATCATTAAAGAAACAATCCAACAAGATAGTATAACAATTGGAAATATTTATGCACCCAACATTGGAGTACCCAGATACATAAAGCATCTAATAACAAACATAAAGGAAATAATCGATAGTAATATGATAGTAGTAGGGAACTTTAAAACCCCATTTACATCAATGGATAGATTATCCAAACAGAAAATCAACAAGGAAACAATGGCTTTGAATGACACATTGGGCCAGATGGTTCTAACAGACATAGAGCATTCCATCCTAAAACAGCAGAATATGCGTTCTTTTCAAGCACGCTTGAAACATTCTCTGGAATAGATCACAGGTTAGGCTACAAAACAAGTCTCAACAAGTTAAAAAAAAAAAAACTGAAGTCATACCAGGCATCTTTTCCAACTACAATATTATGAAACTAGAAATCAACCACAAGAAAAAATCTGGACGGAACACAAATACATGAGGTTCAATAGCATTCTACTAAATAATGAATGGATCAACCAAGAAATCAAAGTGGAAATTAAAAAATACATGGAGACAATTGAAAATGAAAACACAAGAGTCCAAAATGTTTTGGAGGTAGCAGAAACTGTTCTAAGAAAGAAGTATATAGCAATATGGGCCTCAAGAAGCAAGAAAATTGTCATATAAAAAATCTAACCTTAAACCTAAAGGAGCTAGAAAAAGAACAAACAAAACCCCAAACCAGTAAGAGGAAGGAAATAAAAGATTAGAACAGAAATAAACAGAATAGAAATTAAAAAAAAAAAAATAGAACAGATCAATGAAACCAGGAGCTGACTCTTTGAAAAGATAAAAAAAAAAAAAAATGAAACTGATAAATATTTAGCCAGACTCATCAAAAACAACAACAACAACAAAAAAAAAAGCCCCCCAAAAAACCCACAAAAAACAAAAACAGAGAGGACTCAAATAAAATCAGAAATGAAAGAGGAGAAATAACAACCAACACCACAGGGCAGTATGTCTGATGAAAATAGATGCAAAATTCTTCAGTAAAATATTAGCAAACCAAACCCAACCGTACGGTAAAAAAAAAAAAAAAAATCATTCACTGTGATCAAGTGGAATTTATTCCAGTAGGATGCATGGATGGCTCAACATTCATAAATCAGTCAACATGATAAATTGCATCAAGAAGAGAAAGGATAAAAACCATATGATCATTTCAGTAGATGCAGAAAAATTGTTTGACAAAGAGCAAAATATATTGATCATAAAACACCCACTAAAGTAGGTTTAGAGGGAATATAGCTCAGCAGAATATAGGTCATTTATGAAAAATACATAGCTAACATCATACTTAATGGTGAAAAGCTGAGAGCTTTCCACCTGAGGTCAGGAACAAGACAAGGATGTTCACTCTCACCACTTGGATTCAACATGGTACCAGAAGTCCTGTCACAGCCATCAAGCAGGAAGAAATAAAAGGCATCCAGAATGGTATGAAAGAGGTAAATATTTCACTATTTGCAGATGACATGATAGTATATTTAGAAAACCCTGAAGACTCCACCAAAAAACTACTAAAGCTAATAGATGAATTCAGGAAGGTCACAGGATACAAAATCAATATACAGAAAACCATTGCATATCTATACACTAATAATGAAGTAGGAGAAAGAGGAATTAAGAAAACAATCCCATTTACAATTGTACCATTTACAATTGCACCAATTAAAAACCTAGGAGTGAACTTGACCAAGAAGGTGAAAGATCCGATCTCTGAAAATTATAAAACATTGATCAAAGATATTGAAGATTACATAAGCAAAGTGAAAGATATTCTATGTTCATATATTGGAAGAACCAACATTGTTAAAATGTCCGTACTGCCCAAAGCAATCTACAGATTTAATACAATCCCTAGCAAAGTACCAACAGCATTTTTCACAGAACTAGAATAAGTAACCCCAAAACTTCAGTGGAACCACGCAAATCCTTAAATAGCCAAAGAAATCTTGAAAAAGAACAAAACTGGAGCTATCATAATCCAGTTATGATATTATCATATCATAATCCCAGATATCAAGATATACTATAGAGCTTTAGTAATATAATAGTATGGACCTGGCAGAAAAATAGACACATAAGATCAAGGGAACACAATAGAGAGCCCAGAAATAAACCCAGGATTATATGGTCAATTCATCTTCAACAAAGGAGGCAAGGACATGCGGTGCAAAAAAGACAATCTCTTTAACAAATGGTGTTGGCAAAGTTGGACAGCTACATGCAAAAGAATGAAACTGGACCACTTTCTTACACAATACACAAAGACAAATTCAGAATGATTTAAATACCTAAATATGAGACCTGAAACCATAAAAATTCTAGAAGAGCGCACAGGCAGTAAATTTCTCTGACATTGGCCATAGCAACTTCTTTGTAGTTATGTCTCCTCAGGCAAGGGAAACAAAAGCAAAAATAAACCATTGGAACTACTTAAAATAAAAGCTTCTTCACAGCAAAGGAAACAATCAACAAAACTAAAAGGCAACCTACTAAATGGGGGATGATACTTGCAAATGACATGTGCAATAAAGGGTTAGTATCCAAAATACATAAAGAACTTATATAATTCAACACCAAAAGCAAACAAACAAAACAAAACGAAAAACCCCAAATAATCTAATTTGAAGAAGGGCAAAAGACATGAACAGACATTTCCCCAAAGAAGACATACTGATGGCCAACAGACATAGGAAAAAATGCTCAACATCACTCATCATTAGGGAAATGGAAATCAAAACTACAATGAGATATCACCTTATACCTGTCACAATGACTAAAATAAAAAACACACCAACAACAAGTGTTGGTGAGGATGTGGGAAAAAAGGAACTATAGTGCACCAATGGTGGAAATGCAGACTGGTGCAGCCACTATGGAAAACACTATGGAGGTTCCTCAAAAATTAAAAATAGAATTACCATACAATCCAGTAATTCCACTACTGGGTATTTACCCAAAGAATACAAAACACTGATTCAAAAAGATATATGCATCCTTATATTTATTGCAGCATTATTTACAATAGACAAATTATGGAAGCAACTAGATGAGTAAAGAAAATGTGGAATAAACACACACACACACACGCACGCACGCACACACACGCAATGGAATATTACTCAGCCATGAAAAAGAACAAAATTTTATCACTGGCAACAACATGGGTGGAACTAGAGGGCATAATGCTGAGTGAAATGAGTCAGAGAAAGACAAATAACATGATTTTACTGATATGTGGAATTTAAGAAACAAAACAAAGAAAGAGACAAAACAAAAAACAGACTCTTAAATATAGAGAACAAATGGATGGTTACCAGAGGCAGAGTGGGTGGGAAGATTGGTGAAATAGGTCAAGGGGATTAAGAGTATGCTTTCCCTCATGAGCACTGAGTAATTAATAGTTTTGTTGAATCACTATATTATACACCTAAAATGAATGTAACACTGTTAACTATACTGGAATAAAAATAGAAATAAAAGTAAAAAAATTTTAAAAAGAGGTGGCTATGCTTTGGGTTTTTTTGATTCTGCTTTTGTTTTTGACTTGTTTTTTTGTACCATTTGAAAATATGTCTTACAGGGGAACCTGGGTGGCTCAGTGGGTTAAAGCCTCTGCTTTCAGCTCAGGTCATGCTCTCAGGGTCCTGGGATTGAGCCCCACATTGGGCTCTCTGCTCAGCAGGGAGCCTGCTCCCCCCTTTCTCTCTGCCTGCCTCTCTGCCTACTTGTGATCTCTGTCAAATAAATAAATAAAATCTTAAAAGAAAAAGAAAATACATCTTATGTATACAGATTTATTTTCAGGTAAGAGTTATTAAGATCATGTATATAGGGAATGGCACAATCTGAAAATTTATTCCTTAAAACCATGATTGCATTGGATAACCTTTGGGTTTTTTTGTGTTGCATACTACAATTTTAAAGGCTCTACCTTAGATTATGGTAGTATCAACAGAGGTGATGGAAATTGGTTAGATTCTGGATGTATTTTAAAGCTAATGCCAGTAGGATTTGCTGACATTTTTTATGTGAATTGTGTAGGAAAGAGGAAATTCATAAATGCTCCAAAAACTTGGCTGGAGAAAATGAGTGAACAGTGTCATTTATTTAAAAGGAAGATTTGTGGATTGAGTAGACTGGGACATGGGGCTGGGGATTGATTTACCAGTTCTATTCCTCCTATTTATAGAGAATAAAAAGAGGTCAAATAGTTAAGTAAAATGCCACAAAGCCAGTAAATTTTATGTCTGTTTTCAATCCAGTTTCAGTCTCACTAAAGTTGTGGGTTGTGAAAGAAATGAGATTCTCTCATACATTACATTTGTAGTTCTATGCAAAGAAAATATTGTGGGACCAGAGGAGAATAAGATTAACTAAAGCAGGACTCATGGCTGACTCTATAGACTGACTATCTTTAACACATTGGCCTACTGGCTTTCTCCCAATTTTAGAAGAGACCAGGGAAGAGATCTTTCTTCCCTTTTAGGACATTTGGACTCAGACTCGATTTTCTTGGTTGAATGTTTTGAGAGATTTTTCTGCTTCAAGTAATAAGAAAAAGATAACAGAATATTTCCTCACAATTCTAAGGGCTAGAAGTCTGAGATCAAGAGGTTAGCAGGATGGTTTCTTCTGAGACCTCTCTTCTTGGGTGATACATGGCCATCTTGTGGTCCTTGTGTGTGTGTGTGTGTGTGTGTGTGTGTGTGTGTGTGTGTGTGTTAAGACTTATTTTTTTTTAGAGATGAGGTGGGAAGTGGGGAGGAGAGGAAGAGAGAGAACCTCAAGCAGACTCCCTGTTGAGTGCAAAGCCCAACTTGGGGTTCAATATCATGACCCTGAGATCATGACCTGAGCTGAAATCAAGAGTCTGATGCTTAACTGACTGAGCTACCCAGGCACCCTAAAGTCCCTGTGTTTTTATGTCATCTTCCCTTTGTATATATATATGCCTGTGCCCTAATCTCCTTTATAAGAATATCAGCCATACTGGAGTAGGACCCACCCTAATTATCTCCTTTGAACATAATTAACTCTTTAAAGGCTCTATCTTCAAAAATAGTCACTTTCTGAAGTACTGGGGGTTAGGAGTTCAACATATAAATTTTGGGTGGATATAATTCATCCCATTAATAAATAAACTAGCTGAGAAAACAATGCTCATATTTCATGAATATACAGAGGGCAACTTCATTGGCTTGAGGAAGAGGCAGTGTTTGGTGGGGGGAAAAAGGCACATATAGAGTCAATGACACCTGGTTTCCAATCCACTTAATCTTGCTAAAGCTCAGTTTTCTCATTTGTGAAATGGAAATAATAATTCCTTCATTTTTGTGTGGTTATCAAGCTTGAATAAATAATGAATCATGCTACATCATAGAGCCGATACTAAATACTAAAACTCTCACACGAATTTTAGAGATCATATTTAAAGTACTCCAGATTTGTTCGTTGTTTTTTGTAAAACTTTTAAAAATATTATACTATATTTTCCATGTTTATACAAATTAGAAATTATGTATAGAAGTCAAAAGAATTAGTTTAAAATGTATAATTTTTGGAGTTTAATTCTCTAAGTTTTCTTCTATTTGTTCAAAATCAAACAAATTTATCATTTTAATCTCATTTTGTAATAAAAGTTTTTGTTATATAGTTTTTGGAATTTTAATTGTTTTATTCTGAAGGTACAAAGAGAAGGTGCTGTCAGAAGAAGTACAGCAGTAATATAAAAAATGAATAACTTATTTTTCTTATTCCAAAGCATTTGTAAGAAAAAAATACTGCAGGAAAAAAAGCACTGGGGTGCAAAAGATTGAAAATGAAATCTACCTTAACCCATTCCCCCAGAGACAGCCTCTGTAAGTACAATGTAATGAAAGGAACCTGGAACCAAATTGCCTGGGTTTCAACCTTAGTTTACCATTTTCTGTGTACTATTGAACAAGTTATACCTCTTTTTGTTTTCTTGTATTTGCAATACTAAATAACAATAGTAGAATCCACACTGGACCACTGTGAGATTTAAATGAATTACAATTGAGAAAGCACTTAGGGCAGAGCCTGACCCATGATAAGTAAAAAAAAAAAAAGAAAAGATTAACTGTTATGTTGTCTGGTATCTCTTTTTATATAATGTATTATCTATAATATAAGAATATAAAAATTATTATGTTTTCCTTAAATGGTAACTAATATGCTTGTTAAAATAATTACCTTTGTCAAAATGCAGTATTAAGTTTACTTATCCTCATACAAACATTTTTTTCTCGTTGTTACTTGGAAATAGCAATAGAACTTTATAAAGGATCTTAAAAGATGTATTACATAGCTGTATCATTGGGTATATGTACATATGTATTATATAATATAAACTATAGCTAGGGAATTTTGATTATATGAAACACATCATGTGGATTTCTATTTATTAAATTTTAATGAAATTGTCTTTATATTTAATAAGATTCATACATAGGAAAATGAACATTTTCGATATCAACACAGATGTGTAGGCAGTAGGGAACACTGAAAGGCTGTTTAAGGCTTGTACTCATATAGACAAGACATTAATGATCTTTCTTTAGATGAATAGTTGTCATCTATAATAAATAAAATTACAGAGTGCTTTTATTTTAAAATTGTTTCTTTTCCTCAAGTGAATATCATGTAATTTGAATTTTTTTTAGTAGGTCAGACTTATCACACTCCTTTTTCCTTCAAACTTCAATGTTTTATACCTTACACTTTTTAAAAATAGTGAAAATTTGGAAGAAACAACATCTATTAGAATTTGTACATTTTAACTACATTTTTAAGTTTCTTTTGTTGCCTTATTGGTTTAATTAAATATTAATTTGACAATAGGTTTAAGTAACTTGTACAACTCTCAGAGTTGATGTGCCAGAGTGTGGGTATTTTAACCAGAGGCCATTGATTTCAGTCTGTGGGCTTCGTCATTTCTTTAGCATCTTAATAACACTAAAATTTTTCATTACATACAACATATATGAATATCAACATCTATGCAATCTACCTGTTTTAGATTGTGTTGACATATATAAATCCTCAAGTATCTTGGCATGGAAGAAAATTTAAAGTTAGTGATTTGGTTGTTAATGTCAAAATTTTTACTGAAAATAAGGATTAAGCTGCATTAGGATAAGATCGAGTAGGATTCCTCTTTCTCTCCTCATGCAATGTTATATTCATATTGTAGTCCTTGAACCCAGACAGTGTTTGTTGGCTGATGGACTTGTGATGTGATAACTTTTTTTGGCTGTGCATCAGAATCCCCTTGGAAGCTTAAAAAAATTAATACCTAGATTATAAACAGAACCTCTGAAATGAGAAGCTCTAGGACTGGGGCCTGGATTTAATTGCTATTTTTGTTGTTGATGTTGTTTTAAGCCACCCAGTCACTTTATTTTATTTTATTTTATTTTATTTTATTTTATTTTTTAAACGACTTTTAAAATTCATTTGACAGAGAGAGAGCACAAGCAGGGGGAGCAGCAGGCGGGGGGAGAGAGAGATCCCTGCTGAGCAGGGAGTCTGTGCAATGCCAGGTTCCGTCCCAGGACCCTGGGATCATGACCTAAGTTGAAGGCAGACACCTAACCAATGGAGCCACCCAGGTGCCCCACCACCCAGTCACTTTAATGTGAATCTCAAATTAAGTAACACTGATTACTCACTAAAGATATTGACAGAGGGAATAAGCAACATGCTAGCTCTTTTGAAGATGAACTGACCATAATATATGTTTAAATAGTCTTAGATATAAATAAACAAATAAATAAATTCCTAAACAGTGTTCTGTGTGTATAGTTGACTAATTAAATGTATGTTGAAATGTAATTCTGCCCCAGATATTTCATGAATTGCTCATTTTAAGAACATTTTTTAATAAGATTGATATCCTTAAGAAATTGTACAATAAATCTGTTATATCATCTAATATTCGGTCAGTTCATTTTTTAATTCCCCTAATTATGTCAAGAATATCTTTTATGAAATTTTTAATTAAATCAAATCAGTACTTACCAAATAGCTTTTTTGTCTTTTTATTTTTGGTGCCTTTTGAGTTGAAACTGTCACCCCATTTTTTGTCACCCCATTTTTTAATGCCATTTATATCTGAAGTATCCAACCCAGTTGTCTTATAAAATGGTCCACATTCTAGATGTACCTAACTGTTATCTTCCAGTATTGCTTAACTTCACCCTCTGACCTCTGAGTTATCTGCAAGCTGAACGTTAGGTTTAGACTACAGATTGAATAGACTTAGGTAAATATTTCTGGCAAAAAGAGTTCATAAATAATGTTAGGTAATTGAGATTAGGATTTCCATAAAGCAGGCTGCCACACCATTATGTAAGATAATGAAAGATGATATTTGCTTTAGCCAAAACCCATTTAAGGTAATTTTCCCCTTAATGAGAAATCATTATAAAGGGGCACCTAGGTGGCTCAGTCAGTTAAGCATCTGCCTTTGCCTCAGGTCCTGATTCCAGGACCCTGGGATCAAGTCCTGCATCAGGCTCCCTGCCCAGTGGGGAGTCTGCTTCTCCCCCTGCTTGTTGCTCCCTTACTTGTACTCTCTCTCTCTCTCTGACAATAAATAAACAAAAAAACAAATAAATAAAATCTTTTTGGAAATCAATATATGTGTATATGTAATTGTATATATATCATATATGTGTGTAACATAACCAATTTCTAGAAAAAATTACATATCCAAACTGATTCAGTAACCTAAGAAAAATATGAATTTTCCTATTGACCATTACGAATTTATTCAGAGGGCATCTGGGTAGCTCAGTCAGTTAAGCATCTGCCTTTGGCTTAGGTCGCTCAGGTCATGTTGGGTCCTCCAACCGAACTGGGTGTTGGGCTCCCTGCTCAGCAGGAAGTCTGCTTCTCCTTCTGCTCCTCCTTCCTTTATTTGTGCTCTCTCTCTCTCTCTCAAATAAATAAAGTCTTCAAAAAAAATTCTAAAAGAATTCATTCAGTTGTCAAAAATTAGCAATTTTTGTATGTAATTGGCCTATACTTTGACACGAGTCTGTTCTATTCTTACCAAACCGTTCTTATAATGATTTTAGCTTCCATTTTTGAAAATTGCCTGAATTACTATATTATGGGGGTTGCAAAAATAATTTTTTAAAAATGCATTATTCCTTTTATAACCATTAGCTGGCATTTTTCTATGTGTTATAGTGAACATAGAATATGTGTATAGTATATATAATTTCACATTGATATCTCAAATTAAATTTTAGTATTTTAGTATTTTGCTCTTGACTTTTCGTATTTGTGTTTGTATTCTCTTAAACTGAAAATCTTGACTTATAATAATATTAATGTATTTACTTATCTGCTATAATATTAATGTGTTTACTTATTGCTAAACTAAACATTTACTGATAGATGTTTAAGATTTTTTTCAGTTTTTTTCTTTAAAATGTATTCCATTATGAATGTAATCAGAGAATTCTTCCAAAAATTACTTGAGGTAATTCTTTTCTCTGGTTATGGTAACAATTTGATATATGGTTAAATTAATTTGTTTCATTTTTTTTCAAGTGTTTATATTTACCTTTATTTTCATGGTACATAGAATAATCCAGAAGCATAAAAATATATACTCAGAAATACTATTTCCATCCTCCTTTCTTTTACCTATTGCAGCCACAGTATATAATTAACCATTTTTGTGACTAGTCTTTATTCTTCCTGTGCATTTTAATAAAAGCATAACTACATCCACCAATCCCCTCCCATGCACATAGACATATACAAACATGTATAAACATTTAAAACATACATATTTTTAAATATATAGCAAACAGTACATACACATGGCTAGAGACATAACTGAATATAACACATACATAGCAGTACACACACACACACACACACCGTGATTTCTTAATCACAAGTCACATCTCCTATTTTATTGTCCTTTTATTAAGAGATGTGTTAAACTCTTGCACTATGATTATAACATTTAGATTTTATTTATTTATTTGACAGAGAGAGTGATCACAAGTAGGTAGAGACGCAGGCAGAGGAAGAGGTGGAAGCAGGCTCCCTCCTGAGCAGAGAGCCCAATGCGGGACTCGATCCCAGGACCCTGAGATCATGACCTGAGCTGAAGGCAGAGGCTTTAACCCACTGAGCCACCCAGGCACCACTGATTATAACATTTAAAATGATCCTTGTGATTCTGTCAAGTGAGGCTGAGCTATTAGGTGTATACGCATTCAGAATCATTATATTTCCTTGATTGCTTGAAAATTTTAACATTATGAAGTGGGAGAGCCTTATCTTTTGAGAGTACAGATCTCCCACACTGGTGTGCAGGCTCCTTCTTTTCTATATTCAGATGGTATTTACTTTGTCAAGGAGAAGATGCTTGGTTAATAACTGAGTGGACAGTCAGTGTCTGTTTTTTTCATATGAAGTCTTTGTTCCTTGTTCTGTAGAAGCCAGTGTTAATGGAGCACATGCCCCTTATCCTCCCATAGTCCTTTCTCCAGGGCCAGAAGGAATTCAGACTGCTTATTTTTATACTTACTGGTATCCTGGGGAAAAAGGTAAAGAAGAGTTTATAAAACTTGGACAAAAGAAGGATGTAACTTTTTCAGTTCTCCCAAGGGCTGAATCTTGGCTGACATAACTGACAGTTTTTGGACATACAGAAGGAAATGATGAGTTGGGCTAAATGTCCAGATGTGTGCTCAACAGATGTATAAGGTTACATTTGAAAAGGCAAGGAATGCAATACCTGTATCTTTATAGAGGAAGTTGTAAATAGTAAACACATAACTCAGCTATCAACTGTAGTCTGATTTTTAAAGATTTTCAGAGTAACACATACTTTTCATCTCCTTAAAGCATTTTAGCAGTGCTTAAAAAAGTCCTTATATGTGTAAAATCAGTTCAAAAAAGATCATAAATTGAAGTAAATCAAATGGAGACTTAGATTATAATTCTTGCGTTGTCATTTTTAATATATGGTTGAGAATTTTTGATTAATTTATTTTTACCATAAAATTTTTTGTCTTTACTCATCTATACCTGGGAATTTCTTGCTCTTCTTAGTACTAAACATCTTCATAAACACCTTGCAAATATTCTATTACTCAGGCTAAGGAAAACTATTGAAGAAAAATAACACAATTACTCCATTTCTTTTCAATCCCATAGAACAGTGACATTTTTTTAGCAGTTTATTTCTCAATTCTCTGAAGACCCAAGATGAATAATGTCTTAAAATATCAAGCAAGAAAAGTATGGAGTCCTTTCTCCATGAGCGAGCTATTGTAGCACTATACTGGAATGCTCCAGTGTAGGATAGATACTGCCCTCATTCAAATATTCATTCAGGTACATCAAAATATTCTTTTATGTTCACATGGTTACCATGCCTTGCCTGCTCCTTAGAAGCCAAACATAGATCCAAGGGAATGACAACAAAGCACATCCTAATTTGGGAATTTTAAAGGCCTCTGGGATTTAAAGTTGACACTTCTTTGGCTGAGCTCCAACACACAACTGAACTGGGAAGAAGAAAGAAGCCATTTGGGTTCTGTGTTTCCCTCCATCTCATGTAGTTCTGGAGAAAAAAAAAATGATGTCCAAGGTAAAAGTACGTACTAAAGTAAGTAAAGTACTTACTTTACTGAGCAAGTAAAAGTGCTTGCTCAGGTAAAAAGACATTAATTTGAAATGAATTAAATAGGCAATCTTTAATAAAGAGAAAGTTGTCGGTGGAAATTCACCTAACAGTTGGACCAGTTGGATTATTAGTTGGACTACCTTGTAGTAGTCTCAGGAGCAGAGAAAGCAATTCTTCACATTGGAAGAGAAATTTAAAGACTCACAGCATTTCCTCTTCATCCTTTGTAAATGCAGGCATGGGATGAGCTACTTCTCTAAGATTTACCTTCTATTTCAGACAGGTGGTGGGAGGAAGAAGTGAGGAGGGAAACTGCTGAAAGAGGAGTCGAGCAGTGGGTAAGATGTTCAGGCAACTGGGGGTTCATTGACATCTCTCCTCTCCCAAGACAGCCTCCCAATCCTACATAGATGTTGCCTCCCTGAATTGTGTTTGAGTGCAGACACAGGAGGGAAGGGTGAGCAAGCTGCCAAAAAAGCTGAACTATCTCTGGAAAAGTATCTCCATTTCAATCACTACCTCCAAAGGCCATAAGGGAGAGATGGTTAGCTTAGTTATTCTTGCAAGATATACCACTACAAGTGTTTTTCTTCCCACGCTGACATTAAGTAGCTATGCAGATAGCAGGTTTTATTCATCAAGATATAAAAGCATTTCACACATTCATATGCTCTTTTAAGACATTCATTTAGTTTCTTTCCTAATCTTTAGATTTAATTTCCAGAGAGGCAGTTTCATCAAGAGGATAAGAGGAGAAATTTTAAAGTCAGACCAGATTTCAAATTCTAACTCTATCATCTATTAATTATTGTGACCTTGTACAAACTATCTCTTTTCTCTGAGTCTAAATTTATGAATTTTTAAAATGTGCATTAATATCACATACCTCTCAAAATGTGAGATTAAATGAAATAATGACCTCAAAGACTAGCACATAGCTGTGATCATTGTTTGAATTATTATTACTCATACATACAGTAAGAATGTGGTGACCATTCCAAGAATTCCAGAATTTCAGACTGTAAGAGTTAGTGCTCATTGTTTAAGATGCTTTGTCTCACTGGTACCACACAGCCTGAGAACTTTTTCTTAACAGAGTACTGTAAATGACTACTTCCAAGGATAGAACTTACATTCTATTACTTTACAAGAATATAAGATGAGAGAAGGGATCTTGTCTTACTTGTCTTTGAAAGGGTAACATCAAATACTGGTTGGTATATACTATATATTTTTAAGTTCTCTGTTAACTAATATTTTATATGAATACTAATAATTATACTACTTTGCATTTCCATTTTATCTTTCTTTAAAGATTAAAATAATGCCTTTCCCTTATATCTTCTGGTCTTGAATTGTTTAAGATATATAATTTAAATGAAATAATACTTATTTTTTAAATAATTGAAGAAATGCTATTTTCATTACAATGAAAAAATCAAATTTATTTTTACTCCTGAATATCTAGTTGAGAGAAGCAGGGTAGGTAGATCTAGTTAGTGAGCCAGGACTTTCTGAGTTCCATTTTGGACATGATAAAGTTGAGATACCTATTAGATCCTCAAGTGGAAATGTCAAGGAGCAAGTTTTATGTAAGATTGGCATTCAGGGAAGAGGTCCAGGCTGGAGATATAAATGAACACATCTTCAGCATATTGATGTTATTTTAAACTATGAGAGAGATTGAGATGCCAAAAAATGAGTCTAGAGAGAGAAAAATCTCCAAAAGCTGAGACTTGTGGTATTCCATTGTTTGTATTTAGAGCTACTAGGAGGAAGCAGCAAAGGCGATTGGAAAAGAAACAGAAAAATCACAGAAGGGTGTGGTGTATGGTCCTAAAAGAAAGTAAAGAAGTTGTTTCAAGGAGAAGCTCATGATGAAGTGTGTCCAATACTGCTGAGAAATTTCTGGTTTAGAAATAGTAGGCCAGGTTACTGGGGCTAACTAAGGGCAGCTAAAAACATCTGGATGAATATAGAAGCTGTCTTAATGTTTTTAGAGAGATACCCAAGTAGTGAGAATCACTGGGCCGAATTTTGAAGAGAGTAAGGACATAGAAAAAATAAGGTAGCATTCTAATCCACTTTTCTTGTGTAGGCATCTGGTAGTCTTGAAGAGAGTGTGAAAATGAGTGGCGATTTTGGTTATCTTTGGGAGCAAAGGAGTAGAAGTTAAGCTAAGACCTCGAAGAGTCAGGGTCAAACAGATACAAACTGATCCTGTCCCTCACACACTCACCAGAATGGGGGGAAAATTATCTTGATGCAAGGAAATAGAGGAAATAAAGAAATATAAGAGCAAAATTAGGCTCTAAGAGTTTGCAAATCACACACCAGCCCAAACAGATAATTACAGACAAAATGTACACCCCAGGTTTATCGAAGGCATTTAAGCCATGAATGTAGTGCAGAATGGTGCTCTAGATACCTGACGACAACTAACACAAATGCCTCTGGAAAAATAGTGATGCTTACCTATGCCTCAGTTAGGTTTTCAAAAGCAATGACCAGCACACACTAAAGAAAATCAGGCACACCAGGAAACAGTGATTATATTTAACAACTAGCAAAAACAAGAGACAAATGAGACTCCATTGCAGAGATTTTGGACATCTATAGTATCAGACACAGATTTTAGCAACTATGCTTAATATATTTGAAAAAATAAAAGAAAATCATGCAAATAAATAGACATATTAGGAAAATGATTTCAATTGACATTGCAGATTTTCAAAGAATATATAGAATTTCTAGAAATGCAAAATACAAAAATTGAAATTAAAAACTGAGTACTTAGATTTGATAGCAGATTGCATAAAGCAGGAGAAAAAAATTCCTCAATAGTAGATCAAAAGAAACTCCACAGAATGAAGGCTGGGCAGGGAGGGGGGGGACAGGGAAAGGATGGAAATTAAGGAAGAAAGGATAAATAACACAGACCAGAGCAAAAAAAGTGAAATTTCATAGATGTTGAAGAGTTCTGTTTCTTCAGGACTCCTTAGTCCCTGGACCCAATCTTAGCATTACTTCAAAATTTTTCTGAACAAATGAAAACATTATTGAAGTAGAAAAGGCCTTAGAAAATAATGTCTGAGGACCAGGCCTGTGAAATACTGATCCCAATTGGTCAATCTTATAAAATGGACGGGCAGAACTCTAGTTTACATGTTTCTCAGTTGAAAAATATCAAATTTCATCATAAGTGATTTATAATGAGAGAGACTGATGCTAATTTTATTTGAGAAGACAACAGAAGTGTTTCAAAGAGCATTAAATAGCGCGTTGTTCTGAGCGTGCAAAGTTCGGATGAATGATGTGTACTGCAGTCTCGGAAGTTCCGTTTAACTTATTTTTTGTCTTCATTTCCTTTTCTTAATCAGTAGTATCTATTTGCCCTTAAGTAGGTCACTTATTCTTTCAAGGTTCCCCTTTCCTTATCCAAAAATTTGAAATAGTACAACTATCTCCTTTTACCTTATTCGATTGTCCTGAGCGTCAACAAATGAGGTAATTTGTGTCAGACTGGCAAGGGCTCTGCAATTTTAAGTACTGATTTCACACAGAACTCCTGAAGCTCCCTCATCAGAAAGGTTCTTATGTCAATTTTTAGCATGATTGATGAAGTCTCCTTTTGTTATTCCTCCATCTTCTTCAAAGAAGAAGGAGGTATGTATTTTTTTTAAGAAGGAGGTATGTATTAAGACATTTTTAGGTTAAATTTTCATATATTATTTACATGACATAAGAAAATAGAAAGATGCCAAAAATGTGATCAATTTTTGTTTGCTCTTCTGTTATAAAAAAACAGACACTACCGTACTAAGTCCAGTCCGGTAAGAGGGTGGTGAGAAGTGTAAGCAATCTGCTGTTGTGTGAGGTGTACACAGGCTCTGGGTTGTGTTGGCGTTCTTGTTGGTGGGCTTTCCTTGGCATTTTTATCTCTTCCCTTGGAGCCTGGGTTCAGTTCCATCTTGGTACTTTATTCTTTATCTCTTCATCCATTTTTAGTTCCCTGTGTACGTTAACACCCACTTCCTAATGGGATGTGTTAACAGGACAAAAGAGGGTTTTTACTGCATCAAGCAGCTGCCTTACATGCATTTCAATAGTTAACACTATTTGTTTATACAAATAAATAAATAATCACTGTAGTATGTTTCAAGGAAAAGAGGAGGTTACTGTACAGATGGAAGCTTGCTTTCTTGATTCATTACAGCTGAATACAAATTAGTGCTTTTACCACTTCACAGATAATGCAAGAATCTTAGACTACTTCCATTAATCCTTCCGTCTTTTATTCATTTTTTGTCATGCATTTTCATTCTACGTGTATTTCAGCCCCATAAGACAATTATCTTAAACAGTATTCATTTAGATTTACTCACTTTTTACCTTCCCCGGGGACTTTCCTTCCTGTATTATTGTGTACTCATCTGGGATAACTTGCTTCTTGAAACTCTTTCTGTGCAGCTTTTAACACAGACCTGTGGGTAATGAATTCTCCTAGCTTTGGTTTGTTTGAAAAGGTCTTTATTTTATTTCCTGTTTTTGTTGTCAATTTTTAACAAAGACAAAAACAGGCATCTAGGACCCATCCTCTGCCTGAAGAGCCATCATCCATGACTGATCCTATCTCTTTCACACCCACATCCACACCCACAAAATCAGTGTAAAGCAAAACCTAGACATTGTATCAGTTCATTCATTTGATCCACTAATAATTTATTATACTATCTAAAGAACAAGCCTTTCTTTCCCTTTTGTATATTTAGCCTGCCAATGTCACATATAAAAAATGATTTAAAAAATTGCTTAGGGGTCCCTGGGGGACTCAGTCAGTTGACCATCCCACTCTTAATTTTGCTGAAGTTGTGATTTCAGGGTTGTAGGATCAAGGCCCAAATCATGGTCCATACTCAGCAGGGAGTCTGCCTGAGATTCTGTCCCTGTGCCTCTTCCCAGCCCTGCCCGACTCCCGCACACACATGCAGTCTCTCTCCATCTTTCTGTACCTAAAATAAATAAACACTTGATCTTAGCCAAAAGGCCGAGAAGCGATTAAAATAAATAAACAAAACAAATCTTTAAAAAAAAGAATTGCTTAATATCACAGGCTATTCAATGTTCAGATTTCTCATTGTCTTATAAATGTCATAACATTTTTACAGCTTAGTTTTTTAATAAAGATGCGGTAAAGTGCTTACCTTAGAGGGGTTACTTGGTTAAATCTCACTTAACTGCAAGGGCCACTTCTTATCGCTCCCTTTTTTTTCCTTGCAATTTATTTGTCAAAGGAATTGTGTCTCTCCTTCCCACATATATGCCTATCTGGGTTTGTTGATTGCATACCAGTGGTAACCTCTACCATAATCCTTTGTCTTCTGTAAGTCTTTATTTATTTGTTTGTTTATTTATTTAAATTCAATTAGCCAAAGTATAGTACCTGTGAATTACTGGTAGAATCCAAAGGCTGGATAAGATTCAAGTTTGGGGGGTGCCAGGGTGGCTCAGTGGGCTCAGGTCATGATCTCAGCGTCCTGGGATCGAGCCCCGCATTGGGCTCTCTGCTCAGCAGGAAGCCTGCTGCTCCCTCTCTCTCTGCCTGCCTCTCTGCAACTTGTGATCTCTCACTGTCAAATAAATAAATAAAATCTAAAAAGAAAAAAAAAGATTCAAGTTTGGTTTTGGGGACAAGATCACTTTATAAGTGGTTTTGTTTTCTGTTGTTAGGAGTAGCATGCTGTTGTTGTATTTTCTCTCTTTTTGTGTGGGTGGCACTGAGAACCAGTCCTTATATCAGTGTCTCTCCATTCATAATGGTTTTCTGCAGTTCTTCAGTAGATTACTCTAGGAACAATATTTCTCGACTTCTTGTGTGCTAACAGTGTGTCCTTGGCTTTTATACTTGAAAGTCAGTTGAGCTTTCTGTATAATCCTGGGCTTTCTTTCCTTGAGTATATTAAATATATTCTTCCTTTTTCCTTCTCTTTCTTTTTTCTTTAAATGAGTGAAATCAAGAGTGGGACTTCCAATAAATTGAATAGAAATTTTATTTCCTTTCCTTTTCAAGTGACCCAGTCAAATCTCTGGTATGTGAGACCATGATCCTTTTACTCATTTTATGGGAAACTAGTTTTCCTTAAATTTAGATGGAAGGGTTTGCTTACATTAGCTCTCCCAACTTCACAACACCTTTTTTTTTTAAATTAAATGTTAATGTAA
This sequence comes from Nasua narica, assembly GCA_028533885.1. Lineage (NCBI taxonomy): Eukaryota > Metazoa > Chordata > Mammalia > Carnivora > Procyonidae > Nasua > Nasua narica. Next base: position 39,756,247 of record CM052806.1, on the reverse strand, counting down.
TATATATTCCTTATATATTTATATATTAACATTTTATATATGTAATTTATATAATGACATACATATCATTTTATAGTTTTATATTTTATACTTTCTGAGATGTCCCGGCTCTATTTTCTTCTCCCACTTGTACCTGAATTTTTCATTTCCTTTGCTTTTACAGCAGTTTCTATATCTACAGCAGTATTGGAATTAATATGTAGATGAAGGAGACTATTTCAGGTACAATATTAGTACCAAATATTGTTTGAGAAACTTTAGTTTTGATTTTGTCTCGCAAACAAAGATAGGGGAGTAAATAGTGAATTAAGGTTCAGAACAGAAACAGGCTGAAGCACACGACTTACATTATCTGTGGTTCCCTAGCAACTCTCAGGGGAGGATGCATGCTTTCCAGTCATCTGGCCGCTGAGAACGGTAGTGTCAGAAGCATGCTATCAAAGAGCGCCAGTGGAGGACTGGTAACAGCACAGACTCAGGAATCCGACTCCTGGCACCTGAATCCCAGCTCTGTCACTTAGAATCTGCCCAACCTGGGCAAGTTTCTTAACCTCTTTATGACACTGTTTCCTCATTTGTAAAAATAAAGTAATCGTAGTTACCTACCTTTATATTATTTATATGCAGTTCCTGGCACCTAGTAAATACTCAGTTACTAAAACTTCATTCAGTTCATCTTCAGAGATTTTGAGGTAAATTCAAGTCTCAGAACTCAAAATTTCGTTCGGGGTAAGTTTGGTAATTTGACTTTACGTTTGAATGTAATAAAAATCAGACAAATCACAGTGAAAATGGAAATGAAATTCTGTCTAGGTAGTTTTGATCTTTATAAGATTAAAATTGTGTTTCCTGTGTTTTTATAATTTGCCATTGTGGTAGTCTAGACTTGGGCAGTTTGCCAAGTATGTAGGTGGATGCTTCATTTTAAAATCCTGAATTTTGTATCATGCTGAAGTTATTAAGCTTTAAAGTCATCAGGCAGCTCATCTGATAGTCATTTTTATTTTACTTCGTTAAAAACAGAAATAAAGAGTCTATTCAGAGTTCTTAGGCTTTGTTATTAATAATCGAAACAAGAAAAATATTTCCACAAATTATGAAGAGATGGGAATTATGTGAAATATTTTAAAGTTATAAACTGCATGGGGATTTAATATCAGTTAATTTTTACAGAAGTAGTCGTATTAATTATGTTTTATATCAACTCCTCCTCACCCCCTTCTTGCAACTCTGTAGCACAAGTAGCTGCCTGGTGCCTGTTTTTGTTTATTTTAGTACCATAAGCAGCTAATTGGAAGGAAGAATGACATAGTCCTGGTTCAGATGATATAGAAATAACATCTGCCTACTTGGGTGAAGTCGCAGAGAGTACTTTTAGCTATAGACTTGAGTAAGCACAGATATCTATAAATTCTGCTAAATTATTGATTGTACTTCAACCAGGAAAAACACATGGTAGCATTACATTATCTTCTATGAATACCAGGTCTGTGTCTTACTCTAGCTTGGTTGTATGGTCTATCCTCCATACTGCTCAAAAATCCTAATGACCTTGAGAAGAACAACAACAACAAAAAAGTACACAGCCTTTTCTCCTTTTATTTTAGATGGATACTTTCTCTCTTACACCGAGTATAACAAAGGAATCTGTTCATTGCTGTCTTCATTATGACATGACGAACAGTAGCAGTTTGGTAGTAGGGGATTTGATTTGAAGCATGGATAACCCAGAGATACAGCTCTGTGCCCATTGGGGATCATACTGGGGGAACTAGATTAATGTCTTATATAATAATCATGAAATTAGAATTGACATTATAAAATTGAGGCCGTGGAACACATAATAATCCTAGAAAAACAACTTCAGAGAGGAAGGAATGCTTCCTAATGATATTAGACACCCAGTAATCTTTTTTTTTTTAAGAGAAGAATATTGAACTGAGTATTTTGCATTTATTGAGGTAATATTAAGAAATGATTGCATCTCCAGTTCCAGGTTGGGGACTTTTTTCTGGGACCTATGACAGGATGTTTTCTCTTAGCCTTTTTTTTTTTTTTCCATTTTACCTAGAAAAGGAAAATCTTTCTTGCCAGATTTTTTTTAACTCTGTGTAAGTAATAAAATTATATCTAAGAATGTAGTTATTAGAAAGTACTGCTATCTATTTAAAACTTACGGAAACACTTAATTTTTAGGGCAACATTAACCAGGGTTGAATTATGGAGCAATTCCTCCGGAAGTTCATGTCAGAGGAATGTTATTGCCAAATAAATCCACTATGATCAGTTGAGCGACAGTGAATAGGAAAAGCACTTAAAATAATTGGACACTCAGGGGTACCTTTCCAAAGTCTGTTGTGACATGTTAGCTGTGTCACTCCCATTAAAACCAGTGGGGGTTTTGAGGTTGAAATTCATCTTTACAGATTAAAGCCTTCCTTCTTAACACGTGACACTGTAGAAACCATCAGAGAAGCCCAGGGTTGGAACATATCAAATGTTCTGTGGAAAGTAGCGATACTAATTTCTCCTCCTCACATTTGTCTTTATAAACTTTCTAAATTTTAATTCATTCAACTGATTATGGAAGGAGAAGATGTGTTTACACTAGAATTTATGCATTAAGCATCATTTTTATAGTTGATGTGTTGGGTCAGAAAATCACTCCTGCCTTTTAAAATGTTTTCTTATATTCCATCCAGAAACATAACCTTTTTAGATCTCCACTCCCTCTGCTGGTATTCAGATAGATGCCTAAATTTCTTCTAGGAAGGGTAGAGGGCTTTTACACAAACTGTGTAAATTGTCTCTATGATTGCTTTAGGGAGGATTGCAGAAGGAAAGAATGATTTTTAAGAGTAAAAAGAGCCAGTCTCCCTAGGTTATGTGAGAAATGAAAGTACGCTTATTTTACTTACTAGAAAGGAAAATATAATACAGTTCTTTTATTAGTTTTTTTGAATTGGGGGCAAGAAATGTGATTCATTTGCTATCATTGATTTTAGAGAAATTTTTGTGATGTCAGAGAATACTAATTAGTGTTTACGCTCCTTGCATGTCCTGATTCATGTACAAATAAATGGTGTTTCTTTTGTAAGTCTGTTTCAGGGGTACTCAGATACAATATTTAAGTGATATAATTCTTGAAAACTATATTAATTATTCAGTCAATAAATACTAGATAGAATAAGTGACTTTAGCCTCAAATCCCTATTTTGTCACTTAACAGTTGTATGCTAAGGATAATTTAATGTCTTTTATCTTACTTTGTTCATCTGTAAAATCATGGTAGTAGATTGCTATCAAGGTTGTATGAGCAGTAAACAACGGGTTGGATATTTACCACCAGCAATTTGTTTGTCTGTCTGTTACAGAGTAACAGATACACCTTCTAACCTGCCTCAAAGAACTAAATGAATAAGTAAATTGAGAGAATAAATGAATGACTTAGAAAGAGTGGACCATGATGGCTCTGATTTTTCCTGGTTTTCTGAATCAATACCTCAATTCCAAGAATAACACCAGTGATGGTGGGTGTAAGGCACAACGTGAAAAGGCAAGAGAAGGCATGTGAGGAAAGTTAGTCCTGTTATCATCACTTTATGTCCCTACATTTAAACCTCTAGTACTAGCACAGAGTCAGAAATATAATACATGGTAGGATTTCATTTTGAACACATATCTTCAGGCATCAAATTCAGTGTTGTTGTTGTTTTTCTATCACGCTTACGCTGCCCTGCCCATTAGTGACTAAATGCAAAAAGAAAATAACTTACTCTGTTTCTCTAAATATCTTTGCCTGGTTTGCTTTCCACATCTTTTGTTTCTGCCTAACATCGACCTACTAAACCATTGTTTTTCATCCTACTTGCCAAACTGAGGTCTTCCTTTCTGCAGTTCATCATTTATTCGTTAGAATAATTTGCCCTGGCATTTCCTAGGGTGGCCCTTACAGAATCCAGGGGAAGAGATGAGAAGGAACTTTATGAGGAGCAACACAGGATGCAAATGTTAGCCAGAGCCTTGAAGCCATCAGTGACTCTCTGGAGAACTGACCTGTGAGCTGAGGACCACTGCTTTGATAATTTTAAGAGGCCCATTGTTTATTATAAATTGTCTTTTTCTCCAACGTGACAGCAGCAGTATATATAATTATAAATTGCTTCCCAGCGTCCTGCCTCTGGCATTCGCCCATGCGGCCAGAATGTGTGTTGGTGGTGGGGGTGGGTAGTGAAAGAATGTTTAGAGATGAAGGAGGAGGGGCAGGGTTGGATACAGACTCTTCTAGTCTGAAACTGTGTAAAAGATCAGGGAATTTTGGAGAGGTGAAAAAAAAAAACTTGGTTATCTAATTACAGCATGTCAATTCTAAAACACTTAAGAGATCGTTTGATTTAAAACCCTCATTTGGCAGATGAGAAAATGCATGCCCAGAGAGGATAAGTGGATTAATCTGTCATCCAAAATCTGATATATGCTTAGATGCGTGAACTTTAAGACTTGAAACATCTTACTGCCTCTGACTTGTTCTTTCCATTTTATACTTGCTGAGTAGTTTTGACAAAATTGATTTCATATGCAAAATTAAATTACAGTATTAACTAAATATAGAATTAATTTAGCTCCACTTATAAGGAAAGCTTTTTGAAACCAGTTAGGGTCTTCTGCAGTTTGTTTTGATTTATTCCCTTGGGGTTATTTATTCTTGGATTATTGTGTTTTGACAGACTTTGTTTTTCAGAGTTTTCCCGTCTTTCTTCTTTTATGCTTTTTACTCTGTCCAATTACACTCACCTTCCTATTAAACACAGAATTACTATCTTAAGTCTATTCTTGATTTTAAAAATACATATGCTACTGATACCCTACCTTGTCCCCTACAAGTCTGCCACTTAACGCTCTCAGTGTGTGTTGTTGTGTGTCATTATTTCATCTCCCACCTTGCTCTATAGGATACAATAATGGAGTTCCTTGTTTATTAATTTAATTGGACCTAAAATTAATGATTAGAGTATAGGGTCATTAGTCACATACATTATTATTATTTTTTATGGAAAATTTAAAATATATGCAAAAGTGGAAAGAATACAGTAATAAACACCATTACCACTAAACTCATTACCCCGTCTCAGTATTACCAGCCTTCTGCCATTCTTACCTCATCCATCACAAGCACAATCTTTTTTGCCTGAAATAATGGTAAAACCAATCTGAAACATTGTATTTCAACTCTGAATATGTATTTGCAACTATAACAACACTTTTGTTTTAACATAATAACAATGCCAGGGCTCCTGAGTGGCTCAGGAAGTTGAACATGGGACTCTTGATTTCTCCTCTGAGCATGATCTCAGGGTCATGGGATCAAGCCCTAAGTGGAGCTCTGTGCCGAGTGTGGGGCCTTCTTGGGATTCTTTCTCCCTCTCCCTCTGTCCCTCCCCTCCCCAGCACAGGCTCTCTCTCTCTAAAAATAAACAAAAACTAAAAGAAAAAAAAACAAATAACAACAATGTCATTATTGCACAACCATGTATAATAATTTCTTAATAGCATCTACTGAACATTTTTGTTTTTTTTAACAGTTGATTGTTTGAATTAGGATCTAAACAGGGTCAAACAGTAGATTCGCATCAAATATCTTATATTTTTTTTAAATCTACCTAACAATCCCCCCTTTTCTTTCCATTTATCTGTTGAAAAAACATGTGATCTTTTTTATCTGAAGACCTGCTCATATTTAATTCTCTTAATGCCATGTAACTTTTATTTTCCATCACTGTAGTATTTCCTAAAGCCATAATTAGATATAGGGAATTGATTAGGTTCAAGTTGAATTTTGGGAGAGTGGGAAAAGGGCAAAGATACTTCCAAGATAGTGCTATCGACACTTAGGTAAACATATCATGACTGGTAGCAGGTTGACCCGTCTATTATGAAGGTCCACATCAACTATCAATCGAGTGATTGTAGTTCCTGGTGACAAACCTTTCTTAATTCATGATCTTATCAGGAATGCAAACAAAATTTTCTAAATATATTATTTCTTCTGCATGAAAGAAAAATTTCCCCTCACTATATATTCAATTAGCTAATCAGCTAGTGAATTAATTTAGGAAAGGCAGGGTAAAGGCTTGGTTTTTGCTGGTAGATTAATGAATATATTTTTTAAAAAGTTTATTTACTAATTTGACAGAGAGATACAGCATGAGAGCACAAGTGGAGGGAATGCCAGAGGGAGAGGGAGAAGCGGACTCCCCACTGAACAGAGAGCCCAATGTGGAGCTTGATCCCAGGACCCTGAGATCATGATCTGAGCTTAAGACAGACATATAACTGACTGAGTCACTCAGGTATCCCATGAGGTTTCTTAGCAAGGATGATTCACAAGTCCATTTTGCTTTTTGGAATATTATAATGAGATCTTGGCTTTATGAGCTTTCAAAAATGTATTTGTTGTGTTAAACCCTTTAGACTGATCATTCGTTTCCATATTTGAATATCCTGACCTTGATATGACCTTGTTAGTCTGGTAACTTTTTGTTAGGCAAGATAAGCTGTGCTAGCTTCATCATGTACATTTTCTGACCCAAACCTGGAATTAGCTATTTCTTTAAAAAGTTCTGATTTAATTTGAGGGGTAGCACTCCAGGTGCTTGGATGTACGTTGCTAGGAGAGTGTTGATGTTTATAGGCCATTTTAGTGGAAAAAAAACTATATTAAAGAATTATTTTTCTTTCTTTAAAAAATATGGGAAATTGTAAAAGGTTGATGGGATTTCCTTGTCCTATACTTGACTTTTTCTATGAATTTGGTATATTATTAGAATAAAATATAACACACACAAATATATGAACTTATACTGATACTTGCAAATAAATATAGCGTTTTTGTTTCTTGGGTTATTTTTAAAAATATTTTTTACTTGTGAAAATTTTGGTTCTTAAAGACATTAAGGTAGTTACTTGTCTGCTATATCCTCTCTAAAACTTACGCAATTTAATCTTGGACAGTTTTAAACTACTTTGTGGGTCTTTTTGTCCTTTGGATATGTCCTTTAGGGACAAACATGCGAAATACTCTATTTAAAATAACTAGAAAGAAGGCTTTTTTGGTATTCCATTAACAGGAAATTCAGTTAAGCCTACTTGTTAATTATTTTCAATTTCTCAGCTTTGCTTTTTGAAACTTTAAGCATGTTTATTACTTAATCTAAAGTCAAACTATAAGATAATATATATTTAGAGAGAATTTACTTTCATACACCCAATGTGTGTACCCACCTATTTCTTTCCTTTCTCATGTAACTAAACATTTTTATTGATTCTTATTTTCAAAGTTTAGTTGCTTCATTTTGGGAAAAAAAACATTTGTGTGCGTGTGTGTATGTGTATGTTTACACATATAATCTTTTTTCTTTGCAAAAATTGCAATGAACATAATTTTGTACATTTTTTCATTTAATAATATATCGTGGTGGCCAATTTGAAGAAGCATATCGAGATCTGCTTTGTTCAATTACAGTTGTAAAATACATTGTGGATGGATCATTGTGTATTCAGGCAGTTCACTATTGTCGGACATTTGGATTATCTCAGTTTTTGGCAACAATAAATAGTCTTGTTCATATATTCTTTATTATTTTTTGGCAGTACATATCTAAAATAGTTTTTTGAGGGGACCACAAAGGGAAAATGAATACGTATGTTTGATAGTTATTGCAAAATTCCATTACAGTGGCATTGATCCATTTTGTATACTCATCTGCCTTGTATGAGAACACCAGTTTCCTCATAACCTCGCCAAAAAGAGTGTATTGTCAAACTTCTAAATATTGGCTCATCTGATAGCATCTTAGTGTAATTTTAATGGCATAGAGACCTATTTGGAGTATCTCTTGCTGATAGAATAAGTGATCCTATATATTCTGATTTTTTTTTATGCAAACATACCTGCCTTTTTTATGCAACATACCTGTAGACCCTTTGTGAGATAAGCATTTGCTTCAAAGCTCTCTTCAGTTCTGTGTAACACAGAGGGAACACATAAAGGGAGAATCTGGAGTACATTCTTTTATAGATGGCTGCTGTGGAATAAAAGCCTTATTTGCATTGTTCTAAAATTCACCAGATTGGGGGGGGGGGGAGATCTGTTTTGCATTGAGATTTTTACTGATCACTTTCTAGGTGACCATTTAACAATGATCCTCTTTGAAAAGATGTAAGAACCATGACTTAAAATTTTATGTTATTCGTTTTTAAGCCCAAGAATAGGAGAATACTTATGATTCTATGTACCCTCATATTTTCCATCCTAAACACTTCATGGTTCATGCAACTTCATCTCTTTGTTGAGGATGACATGACTTTTTTATCAATCTAATTTTTTATTTAATTATCAGTAGTTTTTACAGTTTAGATGACTGTTGCAAAAGAGTTTAAAATTTATAAACAGTGCTGGGAAAATATACAGTAGATGTCTTTAAAAAGTACATTTCTCACTGTTTCTTATCTATATTCCAAAAACACAATGAAACAAGAACCAGACACCCTTTACATGTTTGTGCCTCTGATTAAATTAGACACTTGTGGTAAATCAAAATGTATTTTCTAAGTGAAGGAATGGGAAGCCAAATTGCTATTTGGGCTGGAAATTTTCTAGAGAAAAAAAAATAAGCACATTGTTTTGATTTGGTCAATGCATCAGTAAGTTTAATTTTCCAATTGACTAGAGAGATGCCGTAATACCTTCTACAAACATGATTTGTAACCTTCTAACCTCTTTCATTCTGAGCACACAAAATTAAACTATTTTTCATCTGTAACAAACTGCAGAAACATAAGCATGGAAAAGTCATTCTTTGTTCCTCTATGTATACAAGTGACTTAAGCAATATAAATAAGCAGAATAATATCTCCAAAAAAAGGCATTCATCAGTTTTCTGATGCAAAAATTAGAATTACACTCAAAACCATTAAATAGTCCCATTAGCTACCCTTTTTTAATATACAGAGTAAATTATCACTATCACATTTTCCCACCAGAGAAAAACTTTTGCAAGGAAAGAAGTTATAGAAATGTATTTTTTGAACTGCTAAGAAATCTTAGCTGTTTCTTTTTAAAAATTATCTTTTTGTACAGCTTGTATATTTTTTTTTTCTGTAGTAGGTACAGTTAACATTTAGATAGCCAAATAGTCTCTATAAGCTTGACATAGTATGTTTAATTAGTCTGATCTAATTTACTGAGAGCCGAGCAAACTTACTATATATAGGTAGGCTAAGTGTGTGTGTGTGTGTGTGTTGCGGGGAGGGCAACCAATGTGGCAAATTTGAAGAGTCTTCTTTCCACCAAATATTTCTCCCACCAAGCCTGATGGTGGAAAAAGAGTCTCTTTCTGGAAAAAGAGTTTCTTTTGGAAACTTTTTCTTTTGTTTAAGTCATTGGTCTTTAAATATATTGATCAAAATCTCTTAGTAAAGTTTCTAAAACTCTGTTGCTCAAGTGCCACCAGCTCACCCTTCAAGAATCTCCTGGGGGCTCCTGGGGGGCTCAGTGGGTTGAGGCCTCTGCCTTCAGCTCAGGTCGTGATCTCAGGGTCCTGGGATCGAGCCCCTGCATTGGGCTCTATGCTCAGCAGGGAGCCTGCTTCCCCCTCTCTCTGCCTGCCTCTCCATCTACTAGTGATCTCTCTCCTCTCTGTGAAATAATAAATAAAATCTTAAAAAAAAAAATAAGAATCTCCTAGAAATGGACTCAAGACCCAAGAATATTTTTTCTTTGTTTTAAATGTTGATTTTGACAGATTTTAAGTTTGGGAACCACTGAGTTAAGGAACTATAATCTTCACATTCTTCTGTTAAACTGAAATTGTCCTATGGTTGGAAACAATATATATTGGGATTCACAAGTCCGGTGAATCAGAAGTAGTAGTATTATGATTGTGGAAAAGATGTTTTTTTTGCAGTTCTTCTGGCTTCTCTGTGTTTTTATAAGTGTCCTGTCTCTTTAAGATTTCTCTCCATTATCAAAATATGATTTTAAAAAGAATCCAATAATTGTGAGCTTTAGAATTAATGCAGCTCAATGTGTGTGTATTCCAACTATTTGGGAATGTCAAAGGAATGGATGTCTAATGGTTAAATAAGGATATATTGTCTGAGACTTCCCTGTCATGAGATACGATGCCTTATTGTCAAAACCAGTTCAGAGATTCTTTACCCCTTGATGATATTTCTACCTGCATTTATAGAGTTCTTGGCTATTTAGTTATGTAGTTAGTTATTTTTAGAGTGAGATGGTAGGGAGGGGCAGAAGGAGAGGAAGGGAGAGAATCTTAAGGAGGTTCCATGCTGGATGAGACTTGATCTCACAATCCTGAGATCATGACCTTGAGATCATATCCTGAGCCAAAATTGAGAGTTAGACATTCAACCAACTGAGCCACCCAGGCACTCCCAGTCCTTTACTATTTACACTTATTCAACTGTGTTTTTTATTTGTTGCTTAAAACAAATTCATGTGAAATGGGATTGTAGAAACAAAGACATAAAGGGGATTGGAAGACAATACAAACAAGTGGTCACACTTTGAGGCTTTGGAGTGTGACAGATCGGGTTTCAAATCTTGGCTACATTTTAGAACCCTGAGCAAGATACTTGGTTTTTCTGACTCACCTTTTCTCATCTGTAAGATAGGAATAATAGTGTTGTTGTGAGGAATAAATATGTTAAAATGGTTTTAATAAACAACTTGGTGCTCAGTAAACAGGGGCTGTTTGCCAAGGATGTGGGACTACTGTGGTAAGGGTGGTGGTTCTCTGACATAGAGTTCATTGTTCTTTCCTCTTGAGAACACCTTAGATGCTCTCCATCAGATTCAATCCAGATTTACAGCTAGCAAACAGCTGGGCAAGAATAGACTATAACATGGAGAAATTTTGAGAGTAGAGAAATAGGCTCATGGCTAGGGACATTTTGAGGGACACAACTTAAATACCAATGAAGTTTGGGGTAACGGGGAATGTGATTCTTAATAAAAGAGTGAGTGACTATGAATAATGGGTATTACTCAAGGGCTGAGGTAACCAAAACGTGTCTTGCTAATTTTATTGAATTAAAAACTTCATAACCAGTATTTTATTATATATATTTTCAATCAAATAGAAAAATGGAAAGAATTGCCCCGTGAACATCCACATAAACATCCACTTACCATCTAGATCCTACAATTGACTTTTTGTTATAATTTGATCACATATCTGTCCATTTGTTCATCCTTCTCACAGCAATTGCATTAGTCAGAATATCAGCCTTTTCACTGGTTTCTTAAGCCTCTATTCTTATAAAACAATAGGAAGATTGGGTAAGGTAACATCACAGCTAACAGTGGTTTCCGTGACAGGACAGAAACCTTGATCTTAGGACACTCATGTTTTATATGATAGACAGAAAGCATCCCTTTCTTTTGCTATAAACTTAATCTCTGAGATGCAGTAATTTGCCATTTTGTTAACTTTGACTCTCAATGTGCCCTATAAGGCTTATGTGCAAAGCCAGTCATTTATGCAGTGATAGAACAAGGGATATGCTGATCAGGCGTATCTCAATTATGCTTTGTCAAATGCTTTTCTCGCTGCCCATGTTATTACCCCTTTGAGATAGCACAGCAGTATGATTACATGGGAACTGAAGTCTTTTCATTCATCCTCAGGATAGGTGTGATGATATTTGCAGGGCTGCTCAGTCTGTGCAAGGCAAAATGTAATAGTATTGCTTCTTTTTTTTTTTTTTAAAGATTTTTATTTATTTATTTGAGAGCGAGAGACTGAGAATGAGAGGGGAGAAAGTCAGAGGGAGAAGCAGACTTCCTGCAGAGCCAGGAGTCCGATATGGGACTCGATCCCGGGACTCCGGGATCATGACCTGAGCCGAAGGCAGTCGCTCAACCAACTGAGCCAGCCAGGCGCCCCAATAGTATTGCTTCTTTAATGTGTGTTTAGTATATCATGAATATTACAGACTGAACGTGGTTCATGGTTCAGTGGTTGCTTCCCCTAGCCTTGCCCCAATTCATATGTTGAAACTCTAATCCCTAATGTGATAGTTTTTGGAGATGGAGCCTTTGAGAGGGAATTAGATATATATTAGGTCATGAGGGTAGGAAACTTATCATGATATTAAAGCCTATGAAAAGAAGAGAGAGAACTCCCTCTTTCTCCCTGTCCATGTACATGCACCCAGGAAAGACCATGTGAGCACATAGTAAGAAGGCAGCTGTCTATAAGCTGGGAAGAGGACCTTTATCGATATCTGAATCTGCCAGCACCTTGAGCTTGGATTTCTCAGCCTCTAGAACTGTGAGAAGTAAATGTCTGTTGTCTAAGATGCCCTGTCTATGGCATTTTCTTACAGCATCCCAAGCAGACTAAGTAGATGTATTTAAAAATAGAGGTATTGGGAAGCTATGAGTTACAGTAATTTAAAGTCAAAACTACTTTCCCCCCTTAGATACTGTGTAAAGCCTATAAAATCCCCTCTTCCGTTATAAAGAGAAATGCTGGAAGATCTTGTTTGGTAAGACAACTTGGGTGTCAAGTAATTCTAAGCAAACAATATTTTGATGGCATAAGACTAGAGGAATCAGAAATATATGGGCCATATTATCTCTAAAATACTTAAGAGCACATACATGAGGGAGAAGGGGTAGTCCCCGGAAGGGTGCCAAATCCTATTAGTACTGCCAAAGCTGTTAGTTTGAGAAGAAGGGCATTTTACAACTTCAGGGGGGCAACCAGAGCCTTTGAGTCCTGGAATTTAAGGTGATAAAATCTTAAAAATCTAAAGCATAGGGCAGAATGCTGTGAGGCCAGTGTTTACTCGCAGAGGCTCCAATGGTGGGCGATTTTACTTTTGCTTCTAAGAGTTATATTTGCCAAAGTTTTCTTTTTTGTTGTTGTTTTTTATTTTTTTTTCCCCTAAAGCAATGGAAATGAAAATTCATACTTTGGGTTATACTGGCATGGTAAAATTTCTAAGGTTCTAGGGTCATCAAATTCAAGGCAATACCAGTTAGAATGTATTTATAGTTAGTGACAGCTGCCTGTTCATCCAACTTGTAAATATTGGTTAAGAGACTTGCAAGAATGACTGTATCGGTGTGACAGTTTCTTCCGAACACTGTTTGGTCTGGTAAGTTGGGACTGTAATTCTATGCGCCTATAAAATGGAGCTCTTTTTTTTTTTAAGATTTTATTTATTTATTTGAGAGAGAGAGAATGAGAGAGAGGGAGAGGTCAGACGGAGAAGCAGACTCCCCACTGAGGAGGGAGCCCAACACGGGATTCGATCCCGGGAGTCCAGGATCATGACCTGAGCCGAAGGCAGTTGCCAACAACTGAGCCACCCAGGCGCCACTTAAATGGAGCTCTTGAGTTCAGGTCTTTTCCATAATACTTAAGAGGATATTCATGCACTAGGCTGTAAACTGGCTACTTATCATAATTATCAAGACTGATGAGGAAAAAGGCAACCTTTTCTCTGCTCAGACCCTCAAGCACAGTGAACATGCTTCTCCCACATGACACTTGTTCTAGGAGCTATTTTGCTAGATGGGCTGTGAACAGCTTCACTGGGCACTTGTGTAAATGTTCACTACAGCTGTTTCAGCTGACACAAGATAATTAGTATAAACACTCTACAACATCATTTCACGTATTTATACTATAATTGCACATTTTAATTTCAGTCATTAAACATATTAAGAGTGCATTAATTTTAAAATGAAGTAATTACTTTAATTGTACAGCATGAATATAATCCACCATAATGTACTAGATCTCGTACTAAATTCAGTTTTACTATGTGCTTCAGACTATGAAGAGCTGTGCTCAAATATCCTGAACTTATGTTTTAATTTTGATAAGCCTCTATTTTCAAATCAAAACTTAGTTGAGGAGCTCCTCCTGAAAACCCTATCCTTGTCTTAAATTATCAGGAAATATTTACTTAGTCTCCGTTATTTGTAATATTCTGAGCCAGATTCTGAAGGTAGAAGGTGCTGTGGGACTTATTCATTGAACTAAGGAGCATTAATTTAGTGTTGAAGAGGAAATAAGAAATACGCATTACAAATAAATACCCGAAAAACCATACCCTGATCTTGACCATTGTACTGGGGTTATGTAAGTAAATATCCTGGTCCTTAGGAAATACACAGGAAAGGATTTAGGAGTAAAGGAACCTGAGGCTTCTAAGTTACTAACAAATAGTCAAAAAATATTCCATAATATGTGTATGTGTGCGCATGTGTGCATGTGTGTCTAGAAGATAGGAAAGGGAATAATAAAACAAATGGGGCAAAATGCACCAAAAAATGGGTGAATTGGGTAACAATTATATGGGAGTTCCTTGTACCTTGTTTGCAACTTTTAAGTAAGCTTGAAGTTATATAAAAACAGACGTAAATAAAGCTCTGATATAAGCCTGTATTAGAACAATTTGGCCATATCTTAATCTAGATCCTTCAGATGTTTATACATAAAGTTTGAAGCAAAAATTTCACTCTTAAGAATCTATTTTAGAGAAATAATTGGAACATTATTTACTGCAGCATTGGCTATCATAGCAAAGACTTCTAAACACCTAAATATCTCATATTAAGAGAAGAAATTGGTGAGGTCAGAAATGGCAAATTAATTTAAGATGTAGAAGGCAAAGGAGCTGGCAAAACAAAACAAAAACAAAACAGGAGCAGAAGGAAAAGTTGTAAAAGGACCAGGATCAAGACAGAGTTGTAGAAGCAGTCTCTTCCTTGTACCTCTCTCCTTCCTTCCTTCCTTCCTTCCTTCCTTCCTTCCTTCCTTCCTTCCTTCCTTCCTTCCTTCCTTCCTTCCTTCCTTCCTTCCTCTTTCATGTATGAATTCAACATGTGTTTTTGCATACCTACTAAGTCCCAAGCACTTTATAAGTATTTGGGAAATAATGATGGACTAGGTAAAGAATGTCCTTGCCTTTTACTGAGCTTATGGTCTAGTAAAATAATGACAACAACTACAAAAGAAGGAGGTGATAAAAATTGCTTAATTATATAAAAACTTTGAATGTGAAAGAACATAAAGAAGATCAGAAGTATTTGTGTTCAAGCCCATTTAGGGGGTATGGGGGATTAAAAAGGAAGGGATATTCAATGCAAGTACATTTGAATTGAAGTTTTACATGTAAACATACTCTATTTTTGTTAAAAGAAAAAGATAATCTAGTTTTTCACAAGCTCAACATCTAGTACTTTATGAAAGACTAGAAAATAATGTAATAAAGTCAGAATCTCTTCTATTCTTCATTTTGCAAAGGTATGTCCTTTCCTTAATAAAGGAAACTGAAGAAGCCATTTACTGAGACATTCAGATATTTTTTCTAGAATGGAAATTCCCAAACTTTCTTGGCCTATGATGCTTTTAGTGTCTCAGTACTTTTTCATAGCATCTTAGGCCAGGAGAAATATCCATCAGTTCTGTGTATTAGGCATTTAGGTCAAGTCAACTTAAAAGTATTTATGTCCTAACAACTTAGTAGCTGTTTGAAAAAATAAGACATATAAATTGAAAACATTTATTTCATTCTTAAACAACCACAATTACTTCCTAATGGGATATTGTGTCTGTTGGGCACTGCACAGTTACTCAAATCTGGAAATCAGATTGTACACCAATGCTCTCATTTCCTCTCCTGCATTGCATTAACCATGGTATTTTATGAAGCCCCCACTTCACCAAGACAGGATGTCTTAGAAATAAATGTAGTGCTTTGTAATGTTGGAATTGTGAACACTTTGAGCTAGTAATTTTTGTAGTTTTAGATTGACATTAAGCATACCTGTGAAGGGCACTAGGGTACCTAAGGACACAATTTGGGAACTACAGTTCTAGAAGATTTCGTTTCTGGCCTGCCACAGAACTTGTATAGCCCTGTGGAAAACGAGGTCGTTTCCACTGCCAGCACGTGAATTTATTAACAGTAGTAGTGGTATTGGGCCTCAGAAGGACTTGCTATGGGGCTTGTAGTAAGTTGCATTTATCTGCTTTTAGTAGCCCAGCAGAAGGACCTGGCACAGAGTAGAGTGTCAGAAAGGTCTAGACTTCTTTGACAGTTGGATTCTAGCTGTATATTAAGCAAGGCATTTCAGTTCACAGAATTTCAGTTTCCTCAAAATTTGAAGCATATCTTGTTCCATTTACAATCCTAGAATGAGTATCAAAAGAGGTGTTAACGTTTGAAAGTACTTTAGAACACAGAAAATGCTCCGAAAGTATGATGTTTTCATGTTGCCACAGCTGTTGGTATTGCCACTATGTAAAGTCCTAATGGGGTAGAGACTTTATTCTAGAATTGCGCTGCCGATATTTCTAGCTTTAGTCTAACTAGAGCAATTGCTGTGAAGCCAGGACAACATTGCTCCTCCCCAACCAGTTGAAACATAATAGACTTTAGTCTCTCTGAAGTTAGGATTCAGAAAATGGCTAGTTAGTTCTGCTGCAAAGATCTATATAGTATCTATTTACTACAAATATATAAAAAATAACAAAAAATAATTGTCCTGAGAAAGTCTTTTGTCCCATCTTGTATATTTCCCTTGGTGTACTCTTTGATCCCCACAGATACAGAAGTGTGAATTTTATATGAACAAATTATTGCTATGCCTTTAAAATGTGTTATATGATAATTTGTTTTCTCTTCGGGATATCATCCCTGGCTGTGCCATAGCCTTAGGACATGGTACTTTATTTTTTTGTTACTGGTATGATGATGTGTTTTGAATGATTTAATATCCTTAAAGTTTTTAGAGCATTATATATAGTGCTTACTTTGTGGTATGGCACATAATAAGTACTATATTTAAGTGTTTAATGGTAAAAATATGAGTGAATTTACTTATTTTCAGTCTTGGAACAAATGGAGAACAATAGAATAAATACTAGTATGAGATTAATTCAACAAGTCACGTTAAAATCATTCTGGGGCCAAGACTGTTCCTCGGCAATGCTTCTCCCTTACCTCCCGGTGTAGTTTTTGTTTTTGTTTTTATATTTGCACACGTGAAATTGAATAATTATTGCTTCTTGCATGTTTGTTCCCCAACCAAACCACAACATGATGGCTAGTAGGGACTTTTTCTCTATCATTTCTTCTGTATCTTCCAGGGCCTGGACATACAGTAGTTGTTTGCTACATTTTTGTTGATAAATGGGCTGAGAAGTTAATAAAACAGTAAATACATGTAATATAACCTAATCATAAGATTGAACAGATTAGAATCCTCAGACTTCTAGATGTTAAACCATCAGGACTCTCTTCTATGCTTCCACCTAACATAAATCATAATGGTAGGTGACATTCTTATCAAAATATTGATTCTTGAGCTATGCTATATTGATGACTAGTAAACTATATTGATGACTCATTTCACCAATATAGCTGGTTACTTATTGCCCTCAAGCATTTTATAACAATCAATATTTAAATTATAAGTCTTCTTTAAAGGGTTTCTGATGAGCTCAAAGTTTATGGGTTTCTGATGAGCTCAAAGTTTATGGCAGACAATAGGTATTCTATATCCCCCCAACTTATTTTGTATATGAAATAGTGAGATTATTTTTTTATTTTCTTGTATTGATTTCCTTCTTTACTTGATTTAAATTCCTTATGGTCTCTGCATTTAGGATTGTCTATTACTAAAATGTTCCTTGCAGATTGTTCAGTTTATGGTGCACAATATTACTTTTTCATTGGTAATTGCGCTGCAGATTATTATATGAAAAAAGATCCATTCTTTTCTTGAGGCATAAAACCAAGTTCCTGTCTGTATTGCGGATGTTAAAAATCCCAAGACACCTAAGGAAGAAGAGTGGGAGTATTAACTCTAGAAAAAAAAATCTTTGGCCAAATACCCATGAAAAGACTCTCTCATCACAGCACAGGGGACTAAGATTGTTCTTTCTGAGAAAACTACTTTATGTAATTACAATAAAATATTGAGCATTTCTTTGGATTTTATGCACATTTCTTTCCAAGAGGAAATCCCAAAACGTTTTGTAAAATCTTACAAATTTATACTACCAGAAAATAAAATGAATGATTTAAATAAATTATCAACATTTCAGGCACGATAGTTTAGTTCATTCATAAAATATCCTCAATGCCAAATTGGTAAAAGTGGAGTGAGTTTTTCCCATGAAAAATTATGTAACGTTTATAACTCAGAAGCCTATTTTTATATAACTCTAATATTTTTAAATAGCTTAGGGAGGACTCCTGAAGCCTAACAAAGATTATATTTTAATAACTTACTGGTAAGTATTCTCAAATTAGACCTCTTTCAGTTCCGAGTTTTGTAGTGTTTTGTGTCCATTGTGTTTTGGGGTCATTTACTCATGATTCTGTTGAAATATGTTTTCTTTTGTTGCAAATTCTTCTTAAAACTCACTGTCTTAATATTGAAATGCAAACCCTATCAACCTTTTGAAGTGAACACACAATTTGACCAATTCGTTACCTTAGATGACATCAGGTTGAAAGACCACAGGAGTCTGAGCTACTGTGCCCAGTAGAATTGATGACTGCACTCCTTGCAACTGGGGGCTTTGAATGTGCACTGGTTGTTAAGATAAACACAAAATGTTAGTGCCAAGAGAGTTGGCCCAACAGAGCTGTAGATGGATGTTATTATTTTTATGAAGAAGGCCTCTGGTGATAAAACAGGGTTGACCCTGTTAGTGGGAGCTCCATAAATCTTTCCTGGCTGAAGGTTCCTGGCCGTGCAGGTTGGAGGGTGGACAAAAGAATCAAAAGATTCAGGATGTACTGTACATGTGAGGATTGCCTATGGGACTTTGCAATAATACAACAATAGCCAAGACTGCAAGGCACAGCTTCAGTTCCTGCCTGCTTTCAACTGCTTCTAATAACAGTTTTAATTTTAGAGTCTTCTTTTTCTACAGCGTTAAAGAAAATTCTTAAAGTTATACCAATTTTTATCATCGTTTAGGGTTTTCTTCCAGCAGTAAAAGGCTACCCATGATTTTTACAAGTCTTATAATAAAGATTAGTTATGTTATTGCTGTTATGGAAGAATGTTTTTCCGTAATTTATGTCGGACACGTTCAAGAGCCTTTCCTAAACTTAAAAACAATCACTAAAAACTATAGACTTCACTTTTTTTTAGAGCAGTAGTCATAGTTTGAAGACAGAGTATGTAATTTGTTGGAATCTTCATATTTTATTAGTTATTACAAATGAAAGTAAGGATAAATTACTTATGTTATATTGTAACATTTCCCAAACTGTTCTATTTGAGTAGTAATCTTTATCTTTAATAAAACAACTCAACACATAATCAATTTACTAAATATTGTCATTTTTATGTTGATTTTTTTAAAATAACAAGTTATTATTTCAAATCATATTTCCTTTATTGTGTACATATAGTATAAGGGTCACAATAGCATGTGTTTCTGTGTACCTGTTGTTGGACATGAAGAGGTCAAAGATACAGTCTTTCTTGCTGGTGGTTCTAAACTGTCCTGAGAATAGTTTATGAGAATAAAAGTTTAATGATCTTTACATATTTATTAAGTACCTACCAACTGTTTAGCACTATTAGGTGTTTTGTGATTTAAATGGTATATGTGATATGAACCTTGATGATTTTCTAGGTTTAGACCAAAGCCCAATATTTTCCCATACTTTGAGAAATAGATGATAAAAGAAGGTCTATGTTATATGATCCATGATAATGTCAAGAATGGGCTTCTTTAAAATTTACTGAGTCTGTTTGCTTAAAGTCCTTTTCAAATACTACCGTGGAGATAGAGCATATGACACAGGTCAACTGTCCCTTGGTATGTTTCCCTAGAAAAGCAAAACAACAAAACAAAGCAAAATTCTTCTTTTGCTATATGGTTTCTGGCTCTTTGTACACACTGTAATGATCAAAGAGTTGAAAGCATTTTTTTTAATCATTTCCCTGGGAAATTACACTTCCAAAGAACATCTTTAATAACGAAGGCTAGCCAGAGTCACTCGGAGTATGATATTAAAAAACTGCCTTCTATTTCTTTTAAGCTGAAGCTCAGGTTGAACAGCTTTTGAAAAGTTGGGGAAAATATGTTCCACATTTCAATAAACCTAGTGACTTTATACCTTGCTCCTTCTGCGTATGGGCCAACAATAAAATGTGCCATTTCCTTTCCTTTTTAGAAACTCAGCTTCATCTAAATAGATATAGGGAAAAATTATACATCTATCATTAAAGAAGGAAACCCCTGAAAACTTAATTCTGAATTCTTATTTTTTTTTGAGATTTTTGATTTGTTAGGTCCTTCTCAGAAGCTGAAGCTCTGTTTCCTGCGTCTGTTCTAATCATATTGTAGGGGAAAATATATTTTAGTTGTCACTGACATTCCAAGAATTTCTGAATGTTTTCAAATATTTTTAAGGGCTCTGAATATTACTTTGGAAAACCATGCCCATTTTATGTACTTTTTTCCTCTAAATGTCTGACATCATTTGGCAAAATAGTGTGAAGTAAAATAAAATATGTGATTATGAAACATGTTGAAATAATATGCTAAAGTTTCTAATCAGTTTTCATAGTGTTCAGGGAAAGAATAGACTCTTGTGTGGTTAGGAAGTTAGCAATTTATATATATATATATATTTTAAAGTAGTCATATATCTAAGTAAATTGAGAACATGCTGTATAGACACAATCGCTTTCCAGTTCATTGGATATTAAAATTATTATGAAAGTAAAATGATAGTCTTTAATTTTATCAATTTAAGCATGTTATTTAATTTTACCTAATATATTCACATATCCTCCAAATTAAATTTGCAAGCACAAGAGGTGATAAGATGCTACAGTTACAAAGCTATGACTATATATGACTTTTGACCTGCTTACCTGTGTACCTCCATGGTTTCTAACTCCTGTTATAATTTACATATCTAGTTATTTATTTCGTTTCTTACAATTTACTTTGAATCTTTTTTTTTACTAAAAATTGGAGCATAAAATACAATTTTATATTTAAAATCTTTGTAAAAAAGCAGTAATCCACCATTATTTTAAGTGTAAGAGATGAGTCAGTTTTGAATAAATAATTCCATGTTTTTTTCATTAAGTCTTTACTTTCCTTCATTTATTCAGGCTGACAGGGGTTTGACAGATCTTCTTTACAGGATGGGAGGGATGGAGGAGGTGCCTGGTGGTTATCAAGACAACAGGGGAGCAAAGAAAGACACTGTTGCTAGTGGTTCTTGGTTTTTGTCTCATTTGCAAATTTTTTGTGGAGCATAGGATAGAGAAAATAACTTGCTTTTAGCAAAATAATTCTGCCCATTTTTTCCCCAGTGGGTAAGAAACTTTCCCCATTAAGAACATATTTTAGTCCAAATAACCATAATTTTTAAAATAAAATAAAATATAAAGAAGTTTTATCATATTGGTTCAGAAATCCCAAGTGAACATTGTGAATTTTATTTGCCATGACAATAAAATCACTATTAAGTGCAGAGTATATTGTGCCTGGGTTCTTATAATTTAGCTTAGGTTTCCTTAAATTAATTGCAGCACTATTTCTTTTAAACTACCACATTTTGTCAGTCTCTCTATATTCAGCTATTCCTTTTAGAAAACTTATTTTTTTGTCCTTATGCATTTATTTAGGATGGTTTACAAAAAAATCAGGAATCGTTGGAGTATTTTGTTCTGTCAAGCAAAATCGCCATTTGTTCCCATTTCCTAGATGTTGTCAGCTTCTTAGGCTTGTTTATTTTCAATTCATGAGAAAGTATTCTTCATAAGCCCAGGGTCATAGGTTTGAACTTCGCAGAGACCACATCACTTCCTGGAAATAATATTCTGTCTCCTAAATCGAAATTATACCCCTGGCTTTCTAGAGATTTTTGTATTGATGTGGTCCTAGAGACTGCTAAGATTGGGCGATGTAGTCTAGATACTGAATGACACTCTTGGACCCCATATCTGCTGGAAGATATTTAATAGCAACACCTCTGTACTCTCGAAGGGTGGTTTGTGTTGTCTACAGATGACATAGCAAAAGTCCAATGCGTGGGTTGCATAGTGCAGTAGAAAAAGCCGTTGATTGCAATCATCTCTTCTGAATGTGAAATCCAGAACTGCTGCTGACATTTCTTAATCCCCAAAACACAAAAATGGTACAAATGCAGTGAAGTAGAATAGAGCTCCACTTACCAACACTACCAAAAAATGACTCCGCAGCTCTACCAATAGCTTTAGAATATTTCAGACCCGGGAGCCACAGATAAGGCCTATGTATAGAAGAGGAACTGATAGGAATAAAGCACATTTCCCTGAAAAGGTAGCCTTGTTTGTAAACAAAGAATTACTCCCACTTGATCATAAGAATAGTGAGACGGAGTAACACAATCCTGGTAATGATCACGAGGGCACCGTGTGAAGAAAGTGAAGCCTGTAATCTGTCATCTACATTTTCTTCCGAGGCTGCCATCAATCTCCATCAGGCCCCAACTTCTTGCTTACCCCCCACCAAAGTGGGAGAAATGTCTCTGTTATGCTTTAAGAAATGAGTTACAATGTGCATTTGTTAACACTGAGCAGAGTTCCCCGACCGCCAAGGTACAAACCACCCCAGAGACCTCAACTGAACCTGCGAAAATTGATGAAGCCTGTTCACGTACTCATGACCACAGACACAAGTAATCTGGGTTTCTTGGTTCTGTTTCTATCTTCTGAGCCAACATTTTCCCTATCACTTTTGTATCTCTCTCTTTTTAAAAACTTTTCTCTCATTTTCCTATACTTAAAAACAAAACAGCTTTTTAAATCACTTTTTTTTACTTCTCTGTGCTTAACACTATCTTATATCCACATCTCACTTCTTTTGACCTGCCAGTCTTTAAAATTTCTTATTCACCTTGTGCATATTTCATTCATGTATAAATCTAGCTGAACAGAAAGCATAAGAACTTTTAAAGAGGTTGGTCCTCAGTAACATTTTTAAATAGGTGATGATTTCTTTTCTCCAGGTCTGAGACATCTCATATTTTCACAACAGATACTACTCTATCATTTTCCTTGTTTATCATTTCATTTTCAGAGTTTGGTATAACAGAAGTTCTAGGCACAGAATAGAGATGTCTTGTTTTTCTGGAATATGAAAGTGTTTAAATTTGGCATTTCTTACTCACTGTTGGATGAATTCATAGATGAAAACATCTGGGTCTACATGCTTAGTTTAAGACAGTTTCTAATTTAATTTATTTAGGAAATATACCACTATACAGATTTTCTAATTGTTGTTTCCTTTTTTATAAGTTTTTGCTTGTAGGTACTTGTCCAACTTAGCTACTTTTCAAATGTTTGGCATGAAATTGTTTATAATGTCATTCTATAAATTTTTTCTTACAGCCTGTAAGATTTATAATGATATCTACATTTTATTTCTTATATAGATAATGCATGCCTTCCTTATATTTTTCTTGATCAGTCTTATCAGTTTTTTCTGTTCTTTCGAAAAACCGTCTTTTACTTTGGTTGAGCCTCTCTATTATACATTTATTTTCTACTTCTTTTATTATTTCCTTTGTTCTCCTCTCTTTAGATTTAATTTAATTTTTTAACTTTTTAATATTCACATTTATATCATTGATTTTTCAAACTTCTTTTTTTTTAAACTTCTTCTTTTTAAACATGTGTGCTAAGACTATAAAGTACCCTCAAACCACAGCTTTATATACATCTTGCAATTTGTCGTGTTTTCATTATCACTTAATTTGTTGGAACTTCTTGCACTACTGTGTCATTTACAATTGTATCACTTTATTTCCATACATTTAGGTGTTTTCTAGTTGGATTTTTCCTCTTGAGTTGCTAGCTTAATTCCATTATGTTTAGAGAACGTAATCTGAAGTACTTCAATATTTTGAAATTTATTAAACTTGATAATGGTCCAGCATTTAGCCCAAAAATTGTGACAGGAATACTTGAAAAAAAATGGAATTCTATAAACCACACAATTAACAAATATAACCTAATTTCTATACCCTTACTAGCTTTTTTGGTCTACTTGTCTTACCAGTTATTGAGATATATTGTTTCCTCTGTTAGTTCTGTCATATTTTTTGCTTAAAATTTTTGAAGCTATGATATTAGGTATATATAATTGAGATAGTATATAGTTTTGTCACAGATTGAACTTTTTTATCATTAAGAATATTCCTTTTCATTGTTAGAGATGCTTTGTGCCTTTCCAGAATCAAAGAAACTGTCCAGCTCTTCTTCATGTTAAGCTATGATGTTTTTGGCAGAGATTCAAGGACTGGGTGGTAACTCGCAACACTTAGTCATTCTCAAAGTGTTCCCAAAGTTGTTTGCTACTGACAAAGATTCCACTGCACTTTTCTAGAGCCCAATATTAGGAACTGTGGATAGGATTTCTCCAATAAAATATTTTGTATTAATAATTGTTATCTTTCTTATTTTTTGTCTTATTTTCTTTTCCTTTTTTTACGCTACTATTTCTCTTTAAAGCAGCAAAGAGAGACTGGTATAATCTAGAAGTAATATTTTTTGACCCCATAGTCCTATAATGATGTGGCAAATAAATATTAATGTCATAGCTCTTCCATTCTTTCTGATACCTAAGAAGCTATAACTGTTAGTGTTTCTTTTCATTAATCAATCATCATGGCCAATACACACTTAATTCTCATTTATTTTAACCTGAGGTGGGGCTTCAACCAATCATCATCACTTTCCTGTGGCAATAACAGGTGACTTTTCCAATAATTTTCTTCATATAATAACAAAGACAACTATAAACTATAAGACCCAAACTATAAAATTTTCTTATGAAATCAGAGGAATGGGATAAAGAAAAATCCATGCCAAAGTGTGCTGCACTTTAATGCTGAAGATGTCAGCTAATTTTGGTAAGTGTCTGAATTAGATCAGAGTCAGAAGGAGAATTCCAGCCCAAATTAGGTCAGTTTAGAAACTAATCTCATCATACCCTGCTTATGATATCCTGTTACTGATTTGCTACTTAGTGGTAGGAAATGCTACAAGTCCTTTTTCTATGAAGTTATATGATTTTATCCTTATCTTGCTTTTAGTGCTCTCCCCTTACCTGTCCCACTGTGGCATCACCTACATTCTCAGTTCCCCATTTCTACTCTATCCTCCATTTTAAACTTCAGAAAGTTAGAGTCAACTGACTCAAGAAATCTTTACCTTTCTCATAAAACATCAAACTGGAGATGTCCTGAGCAGAACTCCTCTGTACTCATAAACCCATACTTAACTCCCACATGACTAGGCCCCCATACTCTAATGTGGAAAACTGAGTAATCCTTTATTATATGCACCAGCAATTTGTAATCACTTTCTAATTACTACTTGAGACTAATATTTCTGTCTCAAAAATAACTAGTAAATCAAACACTTCTATGTTTTATATCAGGTTTACCATCTTTTCAAGCTGTGTAACTGTTTCTGATTAGGTTACCCTCTCTCCCCTTTTCTTACCTATTTACTTCAATAAACTGGAGTAATATTCCTAAAATAAACCCATTCATGTCACTTTTTGTGCTTAAAGTCATCCACATACTCTTGGTTGCCATAAAATAGTTTAAAATCCTTACCAAGAACACCTTCTTTATGATGTGGCTCCACCTTAGTTCCAGCCCTATTGCTAACCTCTCACTGCCACTCATACCATAGATATATTTTTTTCAGCCATATGTACATGGTTGGCCCCTTTACCAGAGAGGAAACACCCTAACATAGGGTAGTCCCTTGGTATAGATGGGATGCAGGAATGCATGATGCATGAGAAGGAAGGTGAATGTTTAGTTACATGATTCTTACTAAACTATGTTTGCAAGTGTTAACCTAAACCACCACAGCTTCTCATTTTCATCCTGTGAAAGATGATGAAAAAAAAATAATCTCTTTCAAAATTGAACCATCTCTACTCAGGGCAAATTCTAAATAATCTAAAACTGTAGCTCTGGGATACAGTGGAAAGAACATTGGATCAGGAGTCTGGAGATCTTAGTTCTACTATGAAATTCAGGAATGTTACCTAATCTCTCAGTGACTCATTTCCTTGCATGTTGTATTTCTCAGGTCTTGTCAACTATAGAATCCTATGAGCATGGAATGGTCTTCGCATCACCTATGTTTGTGTTCTGTCCATTCTATCTTTCTGCATTCTCATTGGCTTCTTCCCTTTTTAGGCTCTGCCTCATTTTACTTTTGTCACTTCAAACTCTTATCACAAACATAAAAGGGCTTCTTATTTCAAGATATCCCCTCTTTTTCATGCTAATGGCATGTTGTTTTAATGGCTATCACTTCTCTATAACAAATAATTAAGTAAAACAATGCAACCTTTCTTTATCTATGCAGATTTTTATTTAAATCTTATTTTTTTAAAGATTGTATTTATTTTTTTTAAGATTCTATTTATTTATTTGTTCATTTATTTATTTAGAGAGAGAGTGAGCATGAGCAGGGGGAGGGGCAGAGGGAGCAGGGAGCTCAATGTGAGGCTTGACATGGGGCTCGATGTGGGGCTCAGTCCCAGGACCCTGAGATCATGACCTGAGCCAAAGCTAGACACTTAACCAACTTAGCCCCCCAGGTACCCCCAACTTTGCAGATTTTTATATTGATTCTAATGAAAAGTATGCATGAGCAATCAAATGTCTAAATTATTCAGTCTCAAAGCTGTGTCACTTACAGGTGCAATGTTTATTAGCTCATTTGTCTGAAATAACATGATATAAAGTTACTGTGCAAGATTATATTTCCAGTACCTATCCCAGATGATGAATGGCATGATAGATTGGGGTTCTAGGGCACCAAATATAGGATAAAGCTGGTTATCTGAAGTGTCTATTTTTCAAACCAAATCATTAACTTGAAAATAAAAGAGACCTTGATGAAGTCAAAATAATTGCTTAAGATCTGATCTGATCTGAACAGCCTTTCCTTTAATGTACATAACAGACTCTCTGGCTGGTCCCGGAGTGAGAACAGGAACAAGATCAGCGATGACAACACATGACATGGCTGGTGTCTGAGGTTCCCATCGTTATGTGTGGTGTCCTGTTCAGTTCAGCAAATTCCACAGGATTTTGCACCCCATTGACTGTACTAGTGACAAGATCTGATATCTGTCAGCAGACAGGAAAGTCACAGTCATGTTGTATTCATGTGTTGGACTCACTCTCCTGGCTTTTGTAAAGTGCGTTACCTGGTTTGCTTCAGTGATCACTTTACAGTCTGATCCATGGTGAGATTGGGAAGGAAAAAGCAGTTAAACATTTCTCCTATACTTCAGCATATTTTCAGTGATACTTGAGAGATGTGGTCCTTCTTTTCCAAGACGCACTTTTGGAGATTACCAAATCGTAATTTTTCATTTTATGGACAAGGGAATTAAAGGCTTGTGGGATTAAATGACACAATCATGGTCATATATCAAATTAGGGAATGTATTAGGTACATGAATTCAACTTTTCCTTATTCCTGGTCTAGGAATTTCCCACTCTTCTAAGCTTGTTTCCATTTAAGACTATATTATATCATAAGTATCATAAGCTATATTATATCATAAGTATGATTCAACCATTGGTACAAACAGGCTTTATTTTTCTGTACCCAAAAATGGATGGTAGGTAGCTGATCAAAGAACATTTCTCTGAAGAGTATGTGTCTCTTTAACATGCACTGGGGAAAGGCACAAAAGTTCACCCTCTCATATATTGGGATTCCCTACGAATAAGAAAAATGTGTGGTTTCAAGGTGGCCCCAAATTAAACAAATGTCCAGCATAGAAGTCTTTCTAAAATTTGGCTGGCTCTCAGAATCACCAAAGGTTATATGATTATTTATTTTCTCTTCTGTTTTATTTTATATTTTCATAATAATTCATAAGTATTAGAACAGAACAACAGTATCAAAATCTCTGTTGGTGAGATCAGTAAATCAGATTTAGTTCTGAGGTGAGTCTGACTTTTAGTCAGGTTTCAGACTTAGAGTTCTGATGGAAGGGGCTCTCAGCCCCCTTCTGTGGTTTTCTGCTTTAGCATAGCCTTTCCAACTCTACACTATGACTGAAAATGTTTAAGTCATGTAACACCTTACAATAAAGTTTGGAAAGCTTGCTCTACATTGACAAGTCCATACATTTAGATAGTAACGCTTTCCTGGCCTATTCATGAGGCATTATTATTTCTATAATATGCAAATAAACAGCCAGCAGGAATGGACAGGTGTATTTTAGGACTAAATCATACATTAGAAGTGTAGAAAATCTTTCTCTCTTCTGACCTTTTTGTCCTAACCTGAGAGGCAGCAACATCACTTGGAACTGTTTTAGCTTTTTAAAGATGTGTAAAAGAATAATTTCAAACTTTGAAGTACCACACAGAAATTCTACAGAAGCAAAGCTTTAGGTTATCAATCTATAAACGTGTCTTTACATACTGTTCATGATAATTCCTACACTTCACCACAGTTTCAGGCATGGGTTTCAAGTGAGAATTCTGACTTTCAAAGGAGGGATGGGAAAGTGATCGAACAAATGTGTGCGTTATTTTAAAAAGAAGATAACTGTGGAAAAATGGGTAAAAACTTACAAAACTTAATATCAATTAAATTTGTAAACTGTAGGTATATTTGCCTTTTCACTCTTTTAGACTTTTGACAAAAATAGGAAATTGACTTAATCATTCTATTGCCTTCATATATAAAAAAACAGTTTTATAGCAGTGATTCTGAAGAGGTACAAAATTAGAAAAGAAAGGCAACATTACTTTTGAGTATTTGGAGTAGCAAGGCAGTACTATTTCTTGTAATAACTGATCAATTTGGAGTGCAAAATTTTGAATCTAGGAAGGAAAAAAGGCTATTTCACTGGCTTTGAGCATCAGGGAACTGTTGGCACTTCTTTGGTGTTTTAGCTACCAGCTACATAAAAATACTAGGTAGCCCACAAAAATTGCCTAATTTTTTCTTTCAAAGTTTGTAAACTAAACAATAGAAAGGAAAAGCTTTAAAAAAATTTTGCTGGAAAATATATAATCTTTTAATATTCCCCTACCCCAAGTTCTCATTCTTTTACATTCATTATATACTGCTTTGCTAAACATAGTTACACCTGGGAATGTGGTAGGATTTCACAAGACAGAGAATGTATATGTGACAGTTATTTGTTGAGAGCATATGCTTTGTCTATAGGACAGGTTTTATAATCCAATTTTCTTATGTGTTTCTGTGTTACTATATTCAAGAGATCCTTTCTTATTTATATAGTGCTAGATGTTGTTTTTGTTCTTCAGTGCTTTATTTCAAAGTTTCACTCATTCCTTTAATCCGAGATTATCACTTTTAACACTCTAAAGCAGTTTTGAGAACTTGTCTTTTTTTATAAAATGGCATTTTATAGAATGCATGTTTATTGACAACATATTGCTTTTGCTGTACATACATACTTGATGTATTTCAATTAAAAATAAAAGCACTTCCTGGGCGCCTGGGTGGCTCAGTTGGTTAAGCAACTGCCTTCGGCTCAGGTCATGATCCTGGAGTTACGGGATTGAGTCCCGCATAGGGCTTCCAGCTCCATGGGGAGTCTGCTTCTCCCTCTGACCTGCTCTCTCTCACTTTCTCTCTCTCTCTCTCTCAAATAAATAAATAAAATATTAAAAAAATAAAAGCACTTCCATATTATTGGTGGGGGGTGGTTTTGTGCAGGTGTCTGCTCAGGTAAGAAATAGATCACAGTAGTGAAGACATGGTCTCTAGACTCAGAATGTTAGAGTTTGAGCCCCAGGTCAACTGGCAATTTACTTTAACTGTCCATTTCCATTTCCTTATCCACAAAATTGAGTGACTGATAACAAAATTAACCAAGAAAAGCATTTTTAATAATTAAATTCTGGGGGCACCTGGGTGGTGGATTAGGTCAAGTGCCAAACTTGGTTTCAGCTCAGGTTGTGATCTATGGGTGTTGAGATCCAGCCCTGTGTTGGGTCAGGCTCCAGTGCGGAGGGACTCCCAGCTGTTTGGTGTCCAGAGTCAGCTAAAGACTATCTCTCCTGTAGGGGTGCCTGGGTGGCTCAGTGGGTTAAGCCTCTGCCTTTGGCTCGGGTCGTGATCTCAGGGTCCTGGGATTGAGCCCTGCATCGAGCCCTGCAATGGGCTCTCTGCTAAGCAGGGAGCCTGCTTCCTCCTCTCTCTCTCCCTGCCTCTCTGCCTACTTGTGATCTCTCTCTCTCTCTGTCAAATAAATAAATAAATAAAAATCTTAAAAGACTATCTCTCCTGGAAATAAAGATTAAATTCCACCCTTTCCTTTAAAAAACAAAAACAAAAACAAAAAAGTCTCCCTCTGCCTCTCCCCCCATGCTCATGTTCTCCTGTTCTCTCTCTCTCTCTCTCAAATAAATAAATAAATCTTTAAAAAATTAAATTCTGTGACATATAAAGGCCTTCAGATGGTCAAAATTCACTCATTTTGTTTACATGTGTTTTGCAATATTTGAAGATGTGTCTCAAGTGTTTTAAAGTCCAATTTTATCAGCAACTTTCAAAGCCTGATCGAAAGAAAAAGGCTTATTTGGTTCTTTCACACTTTGCCCTCATCTGGGAGACTACACAATGACAAATAGAAAGATCTCTTCACAAAAAGAAAAGGATAAAACTCCACCACTACAAATCCAGATTTGTATTTTTCCCAATTTTGAAGAGACTCTAATTAGATGTATAAAGCTATAAAGGTGATGACTCTTACTTTATGTCCAAAGGAAGATGAAGGCAAAACAACAATCTCCCTTATCCATGTCCTGCTCTTCCCCCTACCCCGTTTAGAACTTCTTGTCAAATAAATGCACGTTGGTGTATGAAGAAGCATTCCATGGAAAGAATATCTTCAGAGACTGAATTTTTCATGGATGTTGTAGTTTACTACTTTCAGTAAAATGTCAAGAATGATATAATCCATATGTGGATTAATGTAACCTCACGGAAATCTTTGAAATCTGAGATGCTGTTTTGGAAAACTGTTACCTTGGTTTCCACAATTCTTTCTTCATATCCTCTGCTTACTCAAACAGCATCAAACAGCAATTATTTTTGATACCCAAGGTCATCTTCCATTCCTTAAGGATAAAAGCAAACTAGAAGTGAAATTAGATTTCCACCTCAGAGTGGGTTCCCACTTTGTACATATTTGTATCAGTAAGCTTCCACTTAAAGTGACACTCCTTCGTTTACTTGCCCAAAAGTTTTGTACAAGTCCAAGTTGAATCAGATTCAACCTTTCACTTACTTTGGTGCTTAAACTCCAGTTCATTGCTAATTCTCTATTATATGATGATGACTTGGAAGCATTTCTACCATAGCATTTGAAAATTAAAGCACACATGGAAAATGCAACCATTTATATTTATAACTCATTTAAAACCTCTTTAAATCCTGCTTCTCGAATCATTTTACTTCTTTCTTTTTAGCCTATAGTCATGTCTAGCTGAGTTACATTAAAAATTCTAAATAAGGTGGAAAGGCATTGATACTACATTTAACAAACTTAATTTTTATCTTGGTAAGTATACTTGTATACTTACAGATTCTTGATATTTTACATTGAAGAAAATTAGGATGACCATGTTAATGAGAAACATGACAAAAATATAAAGAGTTCAGTGTGAAGCTATAAAAATAGGATGGCACATTTGCTATTCCTCAGTCTCCTACTCATGTTTGCTCTAAATGTACAGTCAAAAGTGACTTTTAGGTCTACTCTTAATCACTTTGAACATGCGCAATTATTTTATAAACTAATTAATTCACATAGAAAGATGAAATGCTTGGTTTGATAATATATTTTTACAGAATAAAAACACTTTTGTTTTTGACATATGTGATATTATGGCTAATATCACCACGATGAAGTTCCTTTACATGTTATCAAGAAATATGGTCACATTTGAGTTATTAAGCATCAAACAAATACATTTTTCAGAATAAAAATATTTTTAAATCACTCATGGCATTGGGTTCTTACCATGATTTTGTAGTAGAACTGTGTGACCTTTCTCAAGTCAGCACTACATTTTACTTTCTTATGTATAAAATTGAGGGTTTAGACAGGGTGACATCTAAGGTTTCTTTCAGTTCTAAAATATTATGATTTTAGAGTGTTTCAGTGTGTTAAATGGACCTCCCATATTTGGTTCTATATTTTCATTTCACAGAGGGGAAATGGGTTAAAATAATTTGCTAATTGCATACATCTGAGTTTAAGTACAGATCCTTCCTGTTAAGAAACACATTTCCATTCAGCTTTTTGAAAATATTCCTGGAATGTATAGCAAATGACTCTTCTTAATGAATTAATGAGAAAGTTGATCATAGTGTGGGACTTTTGGACACCATGATTATTGCTAACATAAATGTGTTTTCTCTGAGCCAGAAATTCACCCCCTCAAAAAGACCGAAGGTGGCCCACAGCACTGACTACTACTCGGGTTAAGGGTACTTGAGATTTACTGAAATTTAGGGATTTGAGTAGTCATAATCCTTAACCTCAAAGAATTGAAAATTTTCTATAAGCTGCTAAAATTCAATACATCTTTCAAAACTTGTCAGAAGAATTTGTAGGCTCCACCATTTTTAATAACTAGATCACTCAGAATCAGGCTCATATTTATTGTTAGGATTCTTCTTAATACTAAATTACTTGTTTTTATGTTCCAGTCTCTGGGCAGCCAAGTCACCCTGCTAATCAGTCTATACTTC
Organism: Nasua narica; assembly: GCA_028533885.1. NCBI lineage: Eukaryota > Metazoa > Chordata > Mammalia > Carnivora > Procyonidae > Nasua > Nasua narica. The sequence goes on along the minus strand of CM052806.1, from coordinate 39,723,378 downwards.
CACAACTTCCAAAAGTGCAAACTAAACTGCTTCTTTTCCTCCTCAGAGATTTGCTGTCCCATTTGTTTTTAAGCTTTTTGAAAGAAAAAAAAAATCTTGGCTTTACATAAGAGCTGTGCCTTGTGGAAGTTTTGGAAATTTTAAATTGCAGTCAAGATCCCCACTCACAGGTGAAACATTATCTGGTCATCTTGTCATTAGTGCTGACAGTTTTGGCTGAGGTTGAAGTTAAGAAAAATGCTGGAATGAACCTGGAAACAGTCATATGTTCCTCATCCATCACCTCATTAATCACAAAGTTAACATTGTCTCTGAAACAATGCTGCTTTATTGTGGGGTAATTCTCATTTATAGTTAGAGCTACTAAACAATATTCAAGTTCCAGATTCTTCTCCATACCCTGCCAAGTATGGCGAAGAAATGACAATCATGACATTATTCACTGATAATTAAAGCAGAAAGACAGATCCTGGGCAATGATCTCATTCTTAGAGTTATACAGAATGGAATATGCTCGTAAGAGATTCCATGTAGACCCATAAATATTATTTTGCCTTTTTTTTATTATTCACATCATAGTTTATTGCTAACTATACAGTGAAGTCAGAAAATATTAAATTTAAAGCTCTGTCCCTTCAGTGTATTATCTCTGTTTACTAATGGCCACAATATTTAATATCTCATCTCTAGCTTGCAGAGTTGTGAGATCATACCAGTGTGTGATATCAATACAAAGAATTATGAAGGAAATGGAGAAATGATAATGATGACAGTTGGGTACAATTCTGATTTATGTGCACATTATTTTAGAGGTATAAATAAACCACTTAGGGAAATGTGTTCATCATAATGTGTTGGAGTTGTAATATATCATTAAATCCAGAGAGCAAATGTATCTCCATGAGTACTTAATTTTTATTCACAGGCAGCCAGTTGTCCCAGATGGATCTGATTGTTGTTGTTGTTGTTGTTGTTTAACATCTAATTTAGGTCTAAGATTATGGATGTATTTCATTATTCATAAAAAATATACATGACATGCAATAGAGAAAAAAGAAATTTGTTACCTATTCACTCTCCATAAAGAAAAGGGAACATTTGAAATAAATATTTGTGTTTATGGGTATACTAAAAAGGATGTGAAGTTTGTTGTACTTTTTTTCTACCAAGCTCTTTAAGCCTGTAAAAGTAAATGTTAATGTTCCTATAGTTGGCTGTCCTTGAGAATTAAAAAAATAAACAATTAGGAAGAAAATAACAAAATATTTAAGTGATCTAAGATTACATACAGTTTAATTTTGGTATTATTTGTGTTAAAGAAGAAAAGATCCACTTAGATCATGAGACTCTTCTGGACTTTTTCCATGTTTAATTTACAACGACTTCAAATTGGGATTCAATTCGTGAAGGTCAATCTATTAAGGTTCTAATTGTGGATACTCAGAGTTGCAAAATTTTAGAAATAGATTGAATCTATTAGTTATTTTTGTTAAAAGAGTTATAAGCCCATGTAACAGTAAAACTAAAAAATGTTGAAAAACCTGAAGTTGTAATACTGCAGTATGACTATGTTGACTATTCATGTTGTCTTACCCTCACTTTGAGATTTTTGCTATTTACTCTTCAAAGCTGTTCAACATAGCTTCTGTTTCTAAAGGTCTACAAGAACTCTTAACCTGTGAAGGTTAAATGTAGTCTCCTAATGATTAAGTTATATAGCATACTTCCAGACCTTATTTTATTTCACCTCTTTACATACTACCCCATCCTTCATGAATGTCTGCCTTCTATTGTGAGACCTCTTCTGAATCTTTGACATTGACCATCCTTTCTCAGTCATTCACCCATTCCTCTTTTTCAGCTTAGACCTTAAAAATTGCTTCTACTAGGTTTTTGTTATTTGTAAGTCGGCCATAAGTCAGCTTTCCTGTAAGTCAGCTATTACCAAATGAGATCATCCAATCTTTTGTTTTTCTTTAGATGCCTCTCCAAGTATGATGGACAGGATGGTCGTCCAAATCCTCACCTGACCTTTCTCTCCTGAGATCTAGATTTCTATTTCTGACTGTAACTGTATCTAGTAAACATTTCTTCCCAGATATCTCCTAGCTTGCTCAAAATTAACCTTTCATTAAGATGAAATCCTTTCCCATCTGGGCTCTCCTCGTGTTCTATAATTCCATTAATGATATTGCCTTCTCATAACCATCTATAGATCATTGACTTCTTTTCTCTAATTCCCTTTCAGATTCAGCCAGTCAAAAAATCATATCAGTTTACTACTTAAATGGTCTTGAGTCTTCCCATTGCTTTTCATTCCTACTGTCCTATTGTGTTGCCATAAAACATGAGGAGCTCAGTTCAACCAAGGGTCCATAGCGTCTCAGGTGACCAAACTTCAGAGAGTCTCTGACTCCTAGTTATTTATTCAGATAATGAATAATGTAATCCATTGGTTTATTTTGTTAAAATTAGTGTTTTTTCTTTTTTTAAGATTTATTTATTTATTTTAGAGAGAGAGAGTGCATGTGCTCACACATGAGTTGGGGAGGGATAAAGAGAGAGGGAGAGAGAAAATCCTCAAGCTGACTCACCGCTGAGCATGGAACCCAATGCAGGGCTTGATCTCATGACCCACGACATCATGACCTGAGCTGAAACCAGGAGTCTGATGCTTAACTGACTGAACCACCCAGGTGCCCCTATTTTGTTGAAATTATTTTTGGGGTGCCTGGGTGGCTCAGTCAGTTGAGTGACCAAATCTTGGTTTCAGCTCAGGTCATGATCTCTGGTTCATGAGATGGAGCCCCATATTGGGCTCTGTGCTCAGCAGAGAGTCGGCTTCCCCCTTCCCTCAGCCCCTACCCCACCTGCGGGCACTCGCCCTCTCTGTCAAAATAAATAAATAAATTTATTCTAAAACAAATTAGTTTTTTGTTGCTGTTGTCTTTCAAATATGCTTTTACTTAATTAATACCTGTGTTAGACATTATGGATAAAATTTTAACTGACTTTCCTTAGCTATTGTAAATGAAGATAATGTGATATCAGTTCATTATTTTATCAGAAGGTCCATCTCCCTAGCTTTTAATGAGAAAAATTAACTACCCATTCATATATGAGATTTTCAAACCAGACTTCCTATAGACACAACAAAAGTGATAAGATAATTAAAATAGCTAATAAAAAAGTTCTCTTTGAGATGAGATGGCGAGATTGAAAGAAAACATTATTTTGCAAAACAGCAGTGGTGCTGTTCCTGCCAGGAGTACTTTCCAGAAGCACAGAGCTATTCTAGAGCATGTGTGAGACTTGGATCAAGGTCACCATGATTTCACATTGTGGTAATTTATCAAAACAAGTCATATTATCCTCACATTGTTACATGCAAAGAAAACAACCCATATTCCTACTTGAAAAGTTTACTCTCTAAATATGTCCTGAGTTTACATTTACATAAATTGAGAAGAAAAGGAAAACAGCAATCAGCCTATAATGCAAGTGGAATATATACTAAGAAGTATATTTGTTATTATTGTGATATTTTTATTGATATAAAATTGATATTGGATATATAAACATGGTAGCATTTTAGTCATTTTGCTCCTCAATTCACAGCAATAGTATTGAGATATTAGAAAAAAATCGAATATTAAAATCATCTGTCTCTATCCATTTAATGCAATCCCCAAACCTGTGTAAGCCTCAGCTAATATTTGACAAGCAAGTCAAATATAACCTCTTGTTGATAAGAATTCATATAAATACACACACATATATATTATTTATATAAAATGTATATAAATTGTGCCTCTATATGTAAAATATAAATATATGTATATATTCAAAGATAATATGAATTTATACCTCTGAGAAACTTTATCTTCTCAAGTGTAGAAAATCACCCACATACACACATAGAAATTATTGTATACATATATATAATCTGTATACATAAACACATGCACACATATATGTATAAATACTGAATACATATGTGTAATTGTTACATGTGTTCAATACTCATATATATCATCCATGTACATATAATTATACAATTGGCAACACTACACATTTTCCCCACAGTGAAATTGTTAGGCGATATAGGAAATTATTTTTTCAGAACGTCCATCTCCCTAGCCTTTTACAAGAAAAATTAGCTACACATTCATATATGAGAATGAGCTTGCCTTTGAATCTTCATAAAAATAATTCTTATATAGAAAATACACCATTGGTGTGGTCATTTTGATACCAGTGTCTGGTACTGTCATTATTCCGGGCAACAATAAAAACAAGAAATCTTTGCATTGTGTTGCCATTTATAAGAATATTACAAGGGGTGTAACACTTAACAGTATTTTTACCATTACCATTTTGGATTAGTGACTCTAGCCAGTACTTAAGATTCTTCTTGATGGGACATCCCAAAAGTGTATGAGAATTTAATGAATTGCCCACCTTGTTCAGTTAGGAAGCGGGAGGAGAGCTACTGTGAGCAGATCTGTTAGAATATCTTGGTAAGGGACAAGAGGAAGAGCTACAAATGAGAAACAGACTAGTAGGTCTGCTGAGGTCAAAGGAGAGGCTGAGTTTGTGTGGGAGGTGGTGGGGCCTTACAGGGGTCAAGGGTGGGACACATCTTTCACGTAGCCTCTCAGGGTCATGCTGTAGTGAATGATGAACACTTCCTAAGACAGGGACACATAAAATCATTCTTCTAAAAAATTAAATATCTCTATCTTCAATTATTTTTCCTTAAAATTGTGAATAAGATTTAATGAATTCAAATATAAATTTATTTAACAAATCCCATACTGCCTCAGAAATAATATCCAAAAACTACAGATACCTGTTATTTAATACGGTGCAAATACCCTGTGTAAAATTCTGGATTTTCTATTTGCCTGGAAGAGCCATTATAGATACAGTGTTGGGGTGTAAATATTTTCAGGAATCCTGCTATTATTAAATTTCCATGCACTGTTGTGAAGTTTTATTCATTTTATATATATTTAAAATGTTTTTTATTCTGGTTTTTGTTTTGTTTTATTTGTTTGTTTAGAAAAGGAAGAACACTCACAATGCCTTCAATTAAAACAACTTTAAGGAACACCTATGTTGAAACAAGTAAAAATACTGTAACTATTTATATTGTCAGGACAAATATTGTAGCTGCCATGAATTAAGCCTAATGTGTCTGGCCAAGTTTTGCTCCAACAGAATCCCCTTACTTTTAAGCCTTTAACATTCCAGAAATATGCCCTTTTGCTGTTCACTATGTTCCACATGTCCGCATGAAATCAGGGGAGCCCTAGTAAATCCAATACATCTATTAGCTAAGTAGGAACACAACATTTCATTGTTGTCTGGATCGTGCTTTCCACGTAAAATCCCCTGAGTAACTATTACATTGAGTAGGATTTATATTCTTCCACCCTTTGTTATATGTTTTTTTAATTTAGTAGGACTGTAAACGGTATTACCCATATTTGAAAATATTATTGCAACAGTATTTGAGAATCAACAGGGCCATCCTACTAAAGGCAATTTTACACCTCTACTTTGTAATCTTGCTAAGTCATTCCTAATCATTGTCCTCCTTTTCATTCCCAGGTAACTTTATCTGCTACAGTTTACCTGTTAAAAGAATAGTGCATATAACGTTTGGGATATGGATACAGAATTTTGTTTGAAACTGACTTTATCCTTTATCAAATGTTTACACAGTACCTAAAATGGAAGTACTTAAAACTGCTTAAAATGCTTTACAGATACTAACTTATTTAATCCTGTAGCAATACTGTGAGGGAGGATGCAATTAGTAGTCCATTTCTCAGATGAAATTCTATCACAGAGAGTTCCATAACAGAGCAAGAATTTAAATTTAGGCAGTTTAGTTGTGAAGTCAGCTTTCTTAAATCATTCCATATTGCCTCTCTATTTTTATGACGTCGGGCAATTTCCTTAACCTTTCTCAGTTTTTCTTCATCTATAAAATGGGACTACTCATGATATCGAGTTCAGAGACTTGTGATGGTTAGGTGTGTAATAGCAGTAATCTTGCCTCGAGAGTTAACTCTTGTTATTTTTAACATCATTTGCCCTCCTGACCATTTTTATTTCTTCAGAAACACTATGCTTCTGCTCTAGTCAGAACTTTGCATGCAAGACGGAATTCTCCCCTTTCCCCCATCTCTAATCAGTCTATGCACTGATAATGTCAGTACAAAGGTAGCTTTCTCAGGGGACCTTTTCTGACCTTCACACTAGGTGAGCACTCCTTAACCCTTAGCCTTGGCTCCCTAGGAAATAGAGCCTGACGCCAAAACATACGCTTTTTCACTTTGGCAGGACATTTTCCCGGGAAGTACAATCCTAGGGAAGTGGGAGTGAGAAAAATGAAAGCCAGGCATTAAAGGAAAGAGATAGTAAATGCAAAGGAGTACATTACTCAGTTGGCCCCAGCTTCTTGACAAGCTGATTGCTCCTTCCCCTACTGCATCTTCCAAGAGTCCTGATAAGCTCTCTGAGTTGTCCATCAGGGTTAGGAAGGGAAAAGAATTGATTCAGCTGGCTCTTGGTTCCCATTAGTCAAAGGTGCTCCATGCAGCTTTAACCCCTCCATGCTTTTGTGTGATGCCTGGATGCCAAGCAGATCCACCACAGCTCTTACTTTGAAGGTAGCAACAAATCCACAAGGTGAGGGGTTAGAGGTATTTTGCGAAACCCAGAGCTAAGACCCAGTTCATAGGTGCTCTTGAGTCACATGCGGACTGAGCAGCCACCACTGCTGTCCCTGAGTGTGTGATGGGGACTGTAGGTGTTTGTGGTAGCAGCAGTTTAGCTTCATGAATTCAGAAAGAGCACAGATCGGATATCACAGGTTATAAAGCAAGCCGAGTGTGGAAGCTGAGTGGGGTGGTGCAAATTCCAGGCCAGTGTACCCTGTTGTTCACATTTATAATTTTAGGTCTCTTTGCTTTACGGTTTTGATTGTAGTTTAAAATTATTTATTTATGAGATTATTTACATTAACTGTAGTCTCCCCCACTAGAATGAAAGAGTCCTTAAGGGTAGGAAAGGAGCAAAAGGTTCAGATTACCTAGATTTGAATCCTGGCCCCGCTAATTAGTAACTCTTTATTTTGGGACAGGTTGCTTTGCTTCTCTGAGCCCCATATCTGTACTTGTACATCAGGATAAAGATGTAAATGCTCCAAATATTAAAAGAGATACAATCAGTAGGTATAAGCTATTATCACGGTCATAACCATCATTGCCATCACACCCGCAGTCATTAGCACAGTGCTTGCTAAATAGGCTCGAGAGTAATAGAGCTTGAGGTCAGAGAGGACTGAGATTCAGTCTTTTCCGTTCATTGTTGTGCCTGCAACTCATAAAGGAGATTTAGAAACAGAGAGGTGTTTCAGTAAGTTCAGAATGATTAGATGAAGGAGAGAATACATGACAGTAAATGTTTCCATTTGTTTTCTTGAAAGCCTATCTTATACTGATTTAGGAGAGGTTTTTTTTATAACAGCAAACCACTAATTTTTGTTGTATAGTTGCCTTGGTTGACCTTTAGGAGACATCTATAAAGAAAGAAAGATAAACAATATTGGTAGCATAGATTGACTACTAACTATATGAGACTGAGTATTTCCTGTTTTAAAAATGAATGTTTTGGGGCAAATTATAAAGTTCAGTGTTACTAAGTCTCCTTCTTTGAATTAATAAGGTGAAAAACTTTGGTCCGTCTTGAATAAAGACTGATACAAATTGAAGTGCGGCATTTTCCAACGTTAATATATGCCTTAATAACGTCAGATTTCTGCTGTTTCATCTAGTACTGAGCCATGTAATTAAGTGTTTTAGATTACCTGGTGTGCCCTTTTTTGATGATGACTCTTCTACAAGCATTCAAATCATGAGGAGAGGTTGACATTTCACAGATTCTGTTTTTCTGTCATGCTTTCAAGTATTTCATCACTGAATGATGGGTACTCGCAAAGAAGGCCTCCTGACAGATCACATTGAATATTGCGAAGAGCCTAATGAAAGACCTGAACCAAACAGACCGTAACTACATGCTATGGAAAATAGTTTTTCACATTGCCGTTTATTACCTGGGGTATCTTGGTAGTTTTATTTTATTCTTTGAAACTCAACTTACTCTTCTGTAAAACTCAACTTATTCTTCTTACACCAATACTAATCTCATGGTGATATTTTGACTATTACGTGAAATAAAATATTTTTACCTGTGTAATGTCAGATCCAACATACAAACCTCTAATTAATGTGGGAAGATTTATTTATTCATTCTGATTTAAGATCCAAAACAGTGGGGTTTTTTTTTTGTTTATTTGTTTGTTTGTTTCTATAAAACAGCAGTGAGAAGAGAAGGAAAGATGTCTCAGGAAGAGGGAGGAGCAAAGTTGGTCCCAGTGACCCCACACCTAGTAGATTTGGCTCACAAAGGCATATACTCAACCCATCAAATTTACAGATATGAAGTGAGTCGGTAAAAAGATATGGTACATATACAATAGAATATTATTCAGCCATGAGAAAGGAAGATATCTTCTCATTTGTGAGCCCTTGAGCACATTAAATTGAGCAAAATAAGACAGACAGAGAGAGACAAGTACCATCTGATATCACTGATATGTGGAATCTAAAAAAAGTAAACCTCCGAAAAACAGAGAATAAAATGGTGGTTACCAGAGGATGGGGGGGGATAAGAGTGATGGTGTTTAAGGGTACAAACTTGTAATGAAAAGTAAATAATGATGAATCACAGACGTGTACCCTGGGGCAAATAATACATTCTATGTTAATAAAAAAATTTTAAAAAAAGAAAAGTAAATCAGCCATAGAGATCTAAAGCAAAGTACAATGAATATAGAAAATAATATTGTGGGGGCGCCTGGGTGGCTCAGTGGGTTAAAGCCTCTGCCTTCGGCTCGGGTCATGATCTCAGGGTCCTGGGATCGAGCCCCACATCGGGCTCTCTGCTCAGCAGGGAGCCTGCTTCCTCCTCTCTCTCTGCCTGCCTCTCTGCCTCCTTGTGATCTCTCTCTCTCTCTGTGTCAAATAAATAAATGAAATCTTTAAAAAAATAAAAAAAGAAAATAATATTGTGTTATAATGATGTAATGTGATAAATCTTGCTACCTCAGCAATCATAATATATAAATATCAAAGTGACAGTACACCTCATACTTACAGTATGTCACCTGTAAAATCTGTTCCCAAAAAACCCCAAAAGTAAAGACAGTTTTTCTGGGGTCATAATAAATAAAAGGCACTGTTGCCTGAGCTACTTTGTCTAATTATAGGAAGAAGAAGAAAAAGAAAAGACATGACGATGTAGATTCAGTGATGTGCAAAGTAGTCCTTTGACTTCTGGTCTGTGCTTGCAAATGACAACAAACATAGAGGGCTTCTTTTTGCCAAAGTTGCCTCATTTTATGTTATTGATTACAAAATGGTGAGTTATGATTTTCTATTGGAGAGTTATTGTCCTAGGGATCCATAAGTCCACAATCAATCGTTTTAGCTTAGTCTATAGTTGGTGACTTCTTCTTAAGAAAAAAGTCTGCCTACCAATACAACACAATGCATAATACTTCTAACTGCTCTCTTGTCTACAATTAGTACCACCATCTGAAACAACCAGGAGTCTTACTGTAGATTTCCTAGGCCCATTTCTCTGAATGTTTTTATATTAGAGGATGTTCCTCCTAGGTGATTCAGCTAACTCTTTTTGAGACTTTCTTGGCCATTGCCTTTCATGGATTGTGGCAGAAGTGTAATAATAGAGAAACTACCAGAAGAATTAAGTAATTCACAAACATTGGTATGATTTACCTGCTTAAAAAATTTTATGAGGAGTTTTTTATTTCCACATGTACCATACCACATTAGAGATTAATTTTGCCTAAAAGGATTAGCTAAAGTCTGTATTTTAAACTGTAGAATTATTTTAATATTTAAAAAACCATCAGCAGCCAAGTGCATAATTTATTTATGGCAAGTGACCAAGTAGCTCTGGTGACGATCGTGTGTTTTTATGGAGGGAGGAGCTGAAAGCCTCTGGTAAACTCCAGTTTCCATTCCAGCTCAATCAGAACAATTCACAAAAATGAACTCTAATGTATCTACGTTCATCTCACTTTTGCTTGAAGAATCAATGAAAAAGGCCTTCACTAAGGGATCAGAATTGTATCTTTTCTTCGTTAAGCAAACAAGTAGAAAGATTAAGGAATCCCCTTGGCAATTATTGGAAGGAATTGATCCACAGTTTTCTCATGGGTTGGTATACCAAATTATGCCCTAAAATTCAGTCAGCTCTGCTGAAATACTCTGAGGATGATTTTTCAAACTTGCATCAAAGAGTTTCATCCAGCTTTAGAACTAAAAACATTCAAATACAGTTTCACGGTGTTTCTTCTATTGTTACAGCTACAGTTGTTTGAAATGGTCATAGTGTTCCTATACATGCACACTCAAACTATAGTTTCTCCATTATTTTAACATTTCTGTATACTTAAGACAAATGTAATTATTCTTGTTTTACTGAATGTTTCTTTTGTGTCTTCACTGCTCATTTTTTTCTCCCTATCTAGAATGCCTTCCTTTCCTCTGTTCCTGAGGAAGAGGCTTAACTCAAATTTGGTTACTGCTCTACTGCTTTCCAAAATATTATTGCATTGTCCAGTTTCACACAGCTAGATAGAGGTATTGGTTCAAGGAGTCCACTGAAAATATGCCCAGATAAACTTCTTGAAGAAGAGAAAGGACCCTATCTGTTTTTCCCCTTGGATCTCCAGTGTTGAACCTATTATGTGCTCAAGAAATACTTGTTAATTCTTCTCTTCAAATTAAACAGAACTAAAGTAAAATTATAGAATCCTAAGGACAACCCAATTTGTGTGTGTGTGTGTGTGTGTGTGTGTGTGTTGTCGATAGGAGTGGGATATAGAAGATAGGTGGTGGAGGAAGCTCTGATCTTTTTTCCTTCAAGCAACTGTAGTGAAGTGAATACAGTTCAGCTTGCTGGACTACAGTAGGAAAAGGAGATAAGTAAATATGAAGTAAGACTATGTAATTTGTTTGTAGTGAGCAAATTTCTAGTATATTCTCACTGCTTCTAATATGCCTCCTAATTAAGGTCCATGTCCATTGCCTCTACTTAAAAAAAAAAAAGTACCTCTCCCAGAAATCTTATCTTTTGTACTTATTCTTTTTGTATATTCTAAATACTCCCTGTGTAGTGGTAAATGACTACATCCCAAATAGGCACACCAAATTTGTACCCAATGATTCAGAAATAAAGGAGAGTAGCATGTTCTTCCTTTTTATAACTTATTCCAATTACCTAATTCATAGTAATCTGACACTCCAGATGTTCCCATCCAGTTAACTTCATTCACATCCTATAGTAAAGCTCTGTGAAAGTAGACCTTTTCAGGCAATCTGACAGCCTGTCATCCTGTAATTTATGCCTGCTTCATTCTACCCTCTAGGAAATTGGGCTCTGAGGTTTTTTGTTTTTTGTTTTTTTTGTTTGGTTTTTTTTGGCTCTGAGTTTTAGAAGAATCCTTTGGAGGAGACAGAAGTGACTACAGTTTGTAATGTAGATCATTTTTTTTCTTTTCTTATTTTGCTTGGACTCTTATAAATCATTATCATTCTATATTATATTGATTGGATATGTGAAATGTTCATATAGAAGGTTTTGGCCAATCACGTGATGCAGCTTAATTTCTCCTTGTACCTGTAATGGAGTTCTGTAAAGAGAAAATTACAGTTTTTAGCAGTTAGTGAACCACACAGGAGGCAGATTAGATAGTGTTGATAAAGATCTAGAGTTCCTACATGTCCTGCAACTCACATGATTGTGATTGAGCCATGCCTATTAACTTTAATTTTAGTGTTCAGTAGTCAAAACTTATTTACCTATAGGAAGTATGGTTTCTTTTACGTTATCCTTCTGTATATTTTAGCAATTAATCATATATTTTAATTTGTAGAACTTTTATGATAATAGTATACCATAGAAGGACATCAATGACATTAGTAGAATTGATTTTCCATCAAACTAATAAATAATCTTGAAGACTTATAATTGATGGAAAAATGATATAAAATACTTATTTCATCTTTACAGTCTTGAAACCTTCCATCTTTTTCAGAACATCAAATAAATTAGAAAAGAATAACTTCACCTTACAGAAATTTTATAATACATCAATGCTAACTGATATTTATTGAACTCAGATAGTATGTTAAGAATAATTTAAGGTACTGGGGAATACATAGAATTGAAACTAGCTTTCTGATATTCTTTAAAACTTACCTTACTTAGAAATTCTATGTTGATGTAGGTGATAATATTGATCTATAGTATCATACATATTTTGTGTGTTATTTTTGCATTAGAAAACTTTTTACCTTTTCCAAGTAGGATTCTTCTGAGTCTAACTTAATATCACTCAGCCTTAATTTTGTGGACCTGTGGTCATTTGCAGAACTATTATGAATTATTTAAAACATTTGTGGTGCATAAGTAAAGGTCTCATTTCATTTATTTCAGTGTTTGTAATATTTGTCTATCATGACGTTGAATCTCTAGTCCTTTTGCCAAATATAACCACAAAACAGTATTCTTATTTTCCTGAGAGTCCTGGGAATTTGTACCACACTTCTTCAAGTAAATACATGTGTAAATATGTGAGTTTCTTAGCCCCCCAAAGACTCTGGTTTTCCTTTCTTGGCAAGGGAAGTGAATTCTAAGATCCTGAATCATTTACTGAGTATGCTTTCCTTCTGATCTCCCAGAGGTCTGATCAACAAAGTGCCAAAAGACATCCTCATTCTAGAGAGACCGGCAGCCCAGGTCTCTGCAGGAGGATTTGATGAATGTTAATGAAAACCCCTACTGCTCAGATACGGACAAGTTAGAGCTCTGGTAAAATAGACCCTCCGTGGTTATCCTAATATCTAAGTAAATCACCATGTTCTGTAGCTTTTTACCGAAGCTCATTGTGCTTGACCTTAAGTGTAACCCAGTATGGTTGTTATTACTATCCAGAGGTGGTAAAGATGAAGTTGTAACACAGAGAGGAAATATGAATAATACTGTTTCTCTACAAGCTTTATTTAACGTGAGTTTTGTGAAAACAAGAAGGGGCAATGAAGATATGTTTACAAAAACGGGGTTAAAATGGAGTATTGGAAAGTTTTAAAGAAATATTATGCTGATCTCAAAAGCATACAGCAATGTAGCAAAAATTGTGTAGCAAAAATTTCCAACTACTTTGAAGCAATGACTTTTTGTTTGATGACCTATGCTTTTAGCTGGAGATATGCTCTTATCTCTGGGCACTTAAATAACATTCACTTCCTTTGTTCAATATTAGGCTCCATTGGAGCAGGGACCACCTCTATCTTCTTCAGTGCTGGGCGTATCACACAGTAGGCCCACAATAAATGTCTATTGCATGGATTGTTAGACCATTCCTTATTATAATTCAGTAAAGAAATTATACACTAATAAATCACAATCTATATTTTACCAATTATAATATCAATTATTTTAACTCTCTCAAAAACTCAGTTTAATTTCCAATTTAGAATCATAAATTATTTCTTGTTAGTCGTATTTTATCTAAAATACTTTATTACAGAAACTTACTTTTGTTCCAAATATCTCCAATCAGCTTCCTATAAAAGTTCCTAATATGTGTCTGTTACTTTTTCACTAATAACCTTATTTTTTTTTAAAGATTTTATTTATTTATTTATTTATTTATTAGGAAAGAGAGAGAGAGTGAGAGAGAGCATGAGAAGGGAGGTCAGAGTGAGAAGCGGACTCCCCATGGAGCTGGGAGCCCGATGTGGGACTCGATCTCGGGACTCCGGGATCATGACCTGAGCCGAAGGCAGTTGCTTAACCAACTGAGCCACCCAGGCGCCCAATAACCTTATTTTTTTAATAATCTTATTTTTAAATCATGTCAATGTGAGTTGAAAATCTTATTTTTAAATTGGCATAAGGCCTAGGTCAATATTTAATTTCTCAGATCTCATTAAACAGCATATTAAAATTAAATTATTTTTAAATTCTTATTTTTTATTTTTAAATTATTTTTAAATCTATTTACATCATATATGTTTTTTGATATAGCAAGTATAATTGAACACAACCCAATTTAAATAAGAGGAAATATTTTCCATAATCATGATGACTGTACTTTTCAGAAACTCTTCATAAAGAAACATTATTGGGAGAAAGTTGGTTGTGGATATTGTCTATGAAAGTCTTTTAAAAAATGGGGACTTTCATCTAAGGTTTGACACACAAGTTTCACTCAAAGAAATAGTGAAATTAGGGTTGCCTGGGTGGCTCAGTGGGTTAAGCCTCTGCCTTCTGCCCAGGTCATGATCCCAGGGTCCTGGGATAGAGCCCAGCATCGGGCTCTCTGCTCAGCAGGGAGTCTGCTTCCCTGCCTGCCTCTCTGCCTATTTGTGATCTCTCTCTCTGTCAAATAAATAAATAAAATCTTAAAAGAAAAAGAAAAAGAAATAGTGAAATTAGATAAATAGCTATTTAAAAACCTCATGTATTCTTTTTGTTCCCTGTTGTATTCCGAGGGCTACAAAGTACCTGAAAATCTTCATATAGCCACAGTGAGCACTCAGAAGGTATTTAGTTGTGAACAAATAAAATTTAATCAGTGAATGAATTAAATAATGAGTGAAAATTCTTAACAGATTCTAATCACTAATCATAGTTTAAAATTCAGTATTGCTCATGTATTATGGAACATTTTCTCCACCTGATAGAACCTAGAATGATTAAGGAGACCACCTCAGTCTTAAACAGTAATTGTTATATTTTGCCTTGTCAAATAGCTTGATATATAGGCATCTTGCTCTTCTTACTGATATTTTTCTGAGTTTAAACCAGGTGAAATTATACATTTAAAAAAAAACATTACTTTGTTTAGAACCATTATAAATTCTATGGACACAGGTTATTAAATTCATGGCTTGGTCAGTATGATTTTTTTTTTCCTGAAATGACTAACAGTCACATTTTTTTAAAAAAAGAAAGATCAATCCTAAATTTTACCCATCTCTTAAAAGTTGAAAAAGAATTATTTTAGGATTCAGAAAAGTTCATTCCGGGACCTTTTATGATATCTATGCCTCCCTGGGGAGAGGGCAGGAAATGAGAGCATTCTGAACATGACCACTCTTCCCCTCCTCTCAGATCCTGAGGCCACGCAAAGGGCCTCTGTCATCTGAGAACTCCCTCGAACCCCTGCCCACAAGCACCTTTTCTCACTGCATCACTTATACTGTTTTTACACAAATGAACCCTTTCAACTAACTTTATTGATTTATTCATTGAAAAATAAAAACAAATAATTTTTAGCCAAAGCAACCCATTGGATGATTTTATTTGCATTGGCTGAACTAAGTTAATCAAACTGACAAAACTAGTGTGTGTGCGTTAGACGTGGCTTCAGTTGCTAGAATGGATGTTTAAAAAGAAAAAAGAAAAACACTAAATTTTTATGGTAGAGTTTTAAAGCAGGGACACTTACATGTGAGCAGTGTTGCAAATTATCAAATATCTGTACAGGGATCCATTACGTATTGGATTGAAGTATGTGAAATTGCTGATATTCCCCTGCTTCTGACCTGAAAAAAAAAACAAAAACAAAACCTGTGCTTCAGTCTAACATGTGATGCTAAATAACTCCCAATATAACCTGATGTTTCATCAAGTTTGGAGTTATGTTAAGCTAATTAAAAGAAGGAAGAACATGTCACAGGGGTGATAGAAGGGAGTGTCCCCTTTTGGATTTGGAAGCAGGGGTCCATACTTGGCTCTCTTATTTAGTAGTTGTGTAGTCTTAGGCAATTCACTAATCCCTTTTGGTTTTTAGTTTTCTCTTAGATAAAGCATAGATATTAATAACACCCTCAACAGTTGTTCCAGGGATTAAAGGAGGTGACGTATGTGAAAGTGCTTTGAAAACCATAGAGAACCATAAAATCCAAGATAGTATGCAGACTTCTGTTTAATACTGTCTAGCAAAAGTAAGATGAATAATGAGAAAAGCAAGAAAACTTTTCTCTTGTATAATAACTGATTCCTTTCATAAAATGAAAAAATGTAAAATATTATACTTATTGCTTTGTAAGACAGACATCCCATGTGCATTTTAAAGCTATGATATCTGCCAATAAAATTTCCAGGCTAAGCCATTCCTTTCCTATGAAAGCAAGTCACACCACTCCCAAGCTTCATGCAAACTGTCAGTACCATCTAAAAATACTCCTGCATCTTATGAATTAATGCTTCCCACTTTGACATTACAGTATCGTTTTTATATACTCTTTCAGTGCTTTTCTCCAAGCATGATTTTATTAATGCTCATTTTTGGTACAAGACAAAAATCGTTGCAAATATTTGTTTTTGTTTTTCTTTGGAACTGTGAGAGGAGACTGCTGGCTGTTAAAGGAGGGACAGGATGTCTGTTTTGGGCTGTAGTTGTATTTGGCTTGACCCACTGAAGGAGAGACGGTGCTCTTAGGTGCCAATATTTGGTTAAGAGCTCACAGCAGAAAAATAGTTACTTTGGTAATAAGTGACACTTCCCTGTAGGCAAGCAAGAGAGTACGCAGCCCTATGAGCTAAATAACCCTTTTTTCCCATTCTTTTCCTACCTCTGAATAGTTACTATATAAATTTAACCCAATTTTACTTCATTATAGACTACATAATTAAATAACAATTTTGAGTGTGACCAGCAGGTTAGATTTTCAGCTTTTGTGTATCTGTGCTAAAGAGTAAAACAGCGAGAGAATGATTTTTGTATTACCTATAGAGCTAGCTTAAACTGTATAGATGGCAGGCATAATTTATTCTTCGTAATTGTGTATTCTGCATAAAATATAACTGTCACACGTGATAACTGTAGTCCAAATATTAATGATAATACTGTTATTATATATCCATGGATATCCAGTTCACTATAGCTCTTTTCTAACACATCCAAAAGGAATGGTAATAATTGAAGCAGACAGTAATTACACATTATGTTTGTGACAGCTGTGACAAGGTAAATATTAAGCCTGCAGCAGAGTTTCTCAGAGTGTATTTCACAGTACAATTATTCTACCTTTTGCAATTTTACTTGGAATTTTGCAGGAACATCATCAAATTGTGAGATAAGTTTAGGAAACACAAGTTTAAACAAAGTTAAGTGTGTTTCTTTAATCTGAACCTTTGGTGTCTTGATAAGCAGCATGTATCTCTAAGCAGCATGTAAATATAAATTTACATTTATAAAATTACGTGACCACTGAATAGCTGGTAGACTTCAGAAAACATTGATTTTGAAATATAATATGCAAAAGGAGTCACTATTTCAAATTCTTTGTTGAAAAAATTGATAGCGTTGAGTAAAAATCCCGAACTTTCATTGCAACAACAAAGTTTATTTTTTAAATGACTGAATATTGGTTGCTACAGCATTAAGTAGCATGAAAAGATCATAGATTGCTTACCAGCTTATAGTACAAAACCGTGGATATTTGCTTTTACTTCAACGTGGTGGCCTGACCACTTGCATTGATCTCTCTGCTTCTTCAAGAAGCCTCTTGAAAATTGTAGTAATATAATGGACAGAGTTAGCCATAAGCCCTAAAAATATTGAGCAATAAGTAGAGGGTTCTCCAGCAAAACTTGAAAACTGAAAATTGTTGGACAAGAATTTAACAATTTAAATTAACAAGTTAGCTGAACCAAGAAGGCTGAAACCTAAGCTTACAGAGTATGGGGCCAAGAACAAAGATAGTCTATACCAGAGAAAGTCTCCCTAGAAAGTCTTAAGAGTTAGAGATAGTAAGAGCATCTGAAGAGGGTGGATAGTTGGAGTTGTGTTAGTTTTTTACTAGAACTCAAGGCATTTAAAATCTTGTACTTTTTGCATTATTAGGAAATCCTTATTTCCTTATCTGGATTAGTGTTGCTATGTCCACAAATCCTCTTTGAAAGTGAAAATAGTTCCTTATAATTATCCCTAAGAGCATAGTTCCAAGAGGTCAGTGGTTATACAGGAGGAGAGCTCCCCAAGAGGTCCCTGGGGAGAGAGGGAAGAAAGGAAGGAAGGAAAGGAGGAAGGGAGGAAGAAAGGAAGGGATTTTCTGAAAATTGAGAAAGATTTAATTATCTCAGTTTTGTTTCATGAGGCCAATGTCAATCTAATTCTCCAAAAACTGATAATTCATGAGTCGCATTTCTCTATTAACCAGAATATGTAAGTATACACAACTCCTCATCGCTTATTTTAGGAAGAGTATTTGAGTTACTCTTATCTTTTTAAAATATAGGCAACGCATTATAAACATTGTCTTCCTTGGAATTTATAGATTCCATTATAGTGAAAATAATTTTATATCATATCGGATTTCTTTTTCATTAAAAATTATGTATAACTGTCTACAAAATTGCTTGCTTTCCCTAACAAAGAGGCTACAAAAGCCCAACTAAAACTTTAGATAACAAGAGATGAGATTTGTATTTCCCTGATGACAAGTGATGTGGATATTTTTTCATGTGTCTGTTGGTCATTTGTGTGTCTTCGTTGGAGAAATATTTATTCATGTCTTCTGCTCATTTCTTGACTGGATTATTTGGGTTTTGGGGGTTGAGTTTGAGAAGTTCTTTATAGATCTTGGATACTAGCCCTTTATCTGATATGTCATTTGCGAATATCTTGTCATCAGGGAGATACAATTCAAAACCACAATGAGATACCACCTTATACCAGTTAGAATGGCTAAAGTTGACAAGACAGGAAATAACAAGTGTTGGCGAGGATGTGGAGAAAGGGGAACACTCTTACACTGTTGGTGAGAAAGCAAGCTGGTATAGCCACTCTGGAAAATAGTATGGAGGTTCCTCAATATGTTAAAAATAGAGCTACCCTACAACCCAGCAATTGCACTACTGGGTATTTACTCCTAAGATGCAGATGTAGTGAAGAGAAGGGGCATCTAAACCCCAATATTCTTAGCAGCAATGTCCACAATAGCCGAGTTGTGGAAGGAGCTGAGATGTCCTTCAACAAATGAATGGATAAAGAAGATGTGGTTCATATATAGACTGGAACATTACTCAGCCATCAGAAAGGATGAATACCTACCATATACAGGGACATGGATAGAATTTGAGGGTGTTATGCTGAAAGAAATAAGTCAGTCAGAGAAAGACAATTATTATATGTTTCACTCCTATGTGGAACATAAGGAATAGCATGGAGGAAAATAGGGGAAGGGAGGGAAAACTGAAGAGGAAGAAATCAGAGAAGGAGACAAACCATGAGACACTATTGACTCTGAGAACCAAACTGAGGGTTGCTGAAGGGAAGGTGGGGGGATGGGGTAACTGTGTGATGGGCATTAAGGAGGGCAGGTGATGTGATGAGCTCTGGATGTTATATGCAACTGATGAATTATTGAACACTACATCAGAAACTAATGATGTACTCCATGTTGGCTAATTTAATTTAAAAAAAAAAAAGATGAGAAGTTTGAGTGAGACATCCTCTGGTGAAATTTTTATTTTGTTTTAGTTAAATATGATGCTAGATAATTTTCCTAACATATTTAGCTTCATTTCTCACTGAAATAAAACACTGTAATTGAACAACATAATAGTCAACATTATCTGTTAATTTTTTTTAATTTTGGTTCTAATTTTATTTTTGCCCCTTCTAAAGTATTGCAAAAGAGCATGTATTTAATTTTTCTTGTCGGGATTTCATGTTTTGATTCCTAAGTATCTATTTCAAATAAAAGTAAGAAATTTGCGAAATGGGTTGGTTCTACTAAAAGAGAGGGTATCAGTCAGCAAAAGGCCTTTCACTAAAGCCAAAGAAAGTAACATATATTCATGGGCCTTTTATTGAGAAGAGCATATTTTATTGCTAAAAATGTACAGAGACCAATAGCTTAATGCATTGATGATAATATCAGACACTGTATTTGCTTTGTGTGTATGTATGTGTGTGTGGTTGTGAATAGAGTAACCAAGATTAATAATCTCATTTATGTAAATATTCACTCTGAAATCCACAGAAGGACTTGTTTCTTTCTGGGTTTTTTTTTTAGTATATTTAAATAAATAAGTACTTCTGGTGAAATTTTTAAGACAGCAGCACAAATACTTTGAGCAAAAAATAGAATTTTCTGTAAATTTAATTAATTGAAGTAGAACTTTAAAGTGTTCCACTGGTAAACAAGAGAATATTGGTGATATTTTACTAAAACCTCTGGAAGTTTTTAAAGAAAAATTAAGCTTCCTAATTATGTAAATTAAGTTGGGGAAAGACTTGAGCAAAAATTCATTTAAGTTTCTATGTCATAAAATTATGTGTTGTAAAATATGAGGAAAGGGGCTTTTAAGATGTGATGAAGTGTTAAGAGGTTCTTTTTTATTCAAAAGAAGTGATACTTGAATTCTATTTTCCTTTCTTAAATGGAAAATTATTAAATTGTTTTTGTTTTTTAGACTTCACTTTAAGCATTAGTAATAGTTCCTAAAACTGCACATAAAATGAATTGTTAAATCAAATAGTACTTAACTTTTAAGTCAAATGCTATTTTAAACTCTCATTTTTCACCTTTTTTGAAACGAAGTAGTACTTTGTAAAAGTAAAAATATACATCAATGCCCGTGTTTTGAATTTGTTTTAAAGGAAGGCATACTGTAAGAATTATTTTGCATTGTTTATATATATATATTTATAATAGAGAAAATTATGCTCTTAATATGCTAAACACCAGCCTTCTAGGAAATTATTATTTTAACATTCAGGCAGAGCTGCCACCCTAGCCTTTTCTGAGGTTTTAACCTGACTAATCAGGACCCAGCTATATTGTTCTTTCCCTGATCTCCATTACAAGCAATGTTTACACAACTAATATGGCACTAGTGGTTTCCTATTTTCCATTTATTTTTTTTCATAGGAATGTCTTCTCTGTCTAAAGAACACACTTTTTAAAGCAGTCACTATGCATCACTCACCTGGATGTTCAACTCATGCAGAGCTATGCACATTAACCAATTTCAGATTTTAGGCAAGAGTATGGGCTCTGAGACCAGAAAGGCCTAGATTTAAGTTCTGGCTCTCCCACTTTATAGCTATGATCTGGAAAAGGTTTGCCTCAATTTTCTCTTCTTTAAAATAGCAAGAAAATAAGAAATCACTGTTAAGATTAGAGAAGATAGTCCCCAAAACATGACCAGCCCTCTAAATATTTTGGTTCTTCAATGTATATTTTTTAATTCTCTTCCTAACTACCTTCATCTCTCTTCACAATTGCTTGCAAGAATCTTTTTTTTTTTTTGTCTTTACTTCCTTCCCCTGCCTCATTTTTCTTTCCTTCCTTTCTTTTTTTTATTTTATTAATGGTTCCTTTTTGGTGTCCCTAATTCAAAAACAGCATAAAAGAGCTGGTAGAATTTTAATTACATTTGAAAAAGTCTTGGCAGTGACCTAGGCAGAAATTAAAAACAGAAAAACCAAAACACAACTTGCACTTACTAGAAAAATCACTCATGGTTGTTAGGATCAGTTTGAGATCTTATGCTTAATGGTTTTACTTGCAAAATATTGAATGTTTATTTCAATGAATAGTTCAAAGAATTAGGTCATTTGATTAAAGAATGGATATAATAAGACCAAGGTGGTAGGCCAAATCATTATGCGGTAGGTTGGTTTCACTGGATTCAGTGGCTTTAACTATATTTGTAACCTAAAGCAATCAAATGAGGAACCTCTTTATCTCGATCCGAATCCAACACTATCTATAAAAAAGAAAAGCCCACATTCTCTTCCTGCTTGATATTGTGAATGTAGCCACATTTTTCTTCCTGAAAAGCAATACCTTAACTCAGTCGTGTTGATGGAAACGTTGGGAACTCTAAATGACTGCCATGATCACACAGCTTCTGAATGTCCTGCTTCCACAGTGTCACTTTTTTCACCCACTAAGGAGCTCATTGTTTCTTTCACACCTGTTTTATGTCATCTTATATAAATTCCTCTCATTTTACTTACATTGCAAAGTGTTCCCTCCTATTGCTCTACTCTCCATAGGGGAGAAGGTATAGCTGGAACATGTTATATTGTGGAAATGACTTCTAAAAAAGCACACTGACAATTGTTATTATTAACACAATTGATCACTAAGCTCTTATGTCTGGAAAAAGAGGGTCAAGACATTGTTAAACAGATCCAGATTCTACCAGGCTATTGTGAAGATGAAATTTTGGTGAAAAGCGTTATGGTAGAGGAAATTCTGGATCTCTTTCAGCATTGGTTAGATAAATAGCGTTAGAACCTGTCGGCTAACTTATCCATTTATCCACTTTAGTCCCACCATTTGTTGCCTCAGCTTCCAACCACTAAGTTTTGCGTATTGTGGGAAAGGTTTCGTTGGCATCACTTATTGCCATTAAAGCACTTCCCTTCTGATTTTTGGCTGCCAAAGTATGTGGTATCCTGTGGAGCAAGAGGATGAGGACATAGATTGCAGTGAGGCTGAACAGTTTGCACTTCCTAGCAGTGACACCAGACATCAATCTTTCCTAAAGACAGCCGAGAACACATGAATATAAGAACTCTTTAAAAAGAACAAGCGAGGCATTATCCAACCAAAAAAAAAAAAAAATGCCACCAAAGCATTTTCCTAGTAAGTTTCTCAAGGATGAAAATGCATTGAAATTATTTTACATTGTCATGTTGGTTGTTTCAAGAAACAAATTAAAATCAATCTCTGTAAGGTAGATATTTATGAGGTTGAAATTCTTGATGCTGTAGTGTTTGAGAATCATTAATTGCATCTCAAAGTGTGTGTTGCATGTTTTACATGTGCACATCAGCTGGCCTTACAAAAGAATACTAATTTGGTCACAGTTAATCTGTTTCACATGGTCTGCAACATCAAACGTGACATCATTATAGGAAATCACTTTATGCAACTCTGCAACACTAGGAGATTTTTTTTTTTTTTTTGGTCATTTGACAAGGTTCAGACAAGGCGATCACAAGAAAAGAGAGAATTACTGGGAGGAATGTATTAAGATCATTGTTTTGACCTATACAAATTTGTTATGTTATCTAATATATTTGCGGCCCCTCAAATTCACAATGCACTGCAAAAAATCAGAGATTAAGGCAAGTTACTGTGGACTCCTGGGTGTCAGACTCTACTGAGAAATGTCCAATATGAGCTGTAAATTTAGATAATATTTTGCTTCATGTCATTTTACCTTTTACCAATTTAAGTCATCTTCATTGCATGCAGAGTAATTTCAAAAATAATAGTTTCTGATACTAATGGCATTATAAGATATTTCTAACAACTTGTTTTTGAAATTATATTTAAATACAGTGTTACTGCTAGAGAGTTTTTTCAGTAAAATATATTGTTCTTTGTATTTGACCAGAAAAATTAAGACCAGTTCACAGTATAGCCACAAATATTTGGAATAATGGAAGAGAAGGAGAAAGAAGGATGCATGGAAGCTTTGACTGACTTCCTTTGGATTTTACTAACAAGTTGAATAACACTGCAGAAGAACCACATGGCTAGCCCTGTGTTTTGTCCATTTTTCGGTTTTCTATTTGGGTATTTAAAAATATTCAGGGAGTTTTGTGTAGCTATATTATTTTGTTTTTGTTTTAATTGTTTGAGGCTTCTGAAAGGAAATTATGACAAAGTGATATATCACATTCATATTCTCCCAGCCTCAAAAGTTTATCAAAATATATATCTTCAAGTAGAGATTAATTTTGTGATGAGTTAAGCTCAAGTATGAGCAAGTGGGATAGTTTTAGTGGTGATATTCTGCAAGTGGTTAAGAAGTTGAAAAACAGCACTACAGTGGATGGATTCCAAGTTTGGTATTCTAACTTTAGGACCAGAGGGACAGCAATACACCATATGATAATATTGAATAACTTTGAGAAACTAGAGGAGAATGTCCTTTAGTATGAAAGCTATCTTACTATGTAAGTATTTGACTATGTCAAATATAGTTTTTAAATTTCTCCATGCACTCTCCACTGTAATTTTTCTAAAATGTCAAAACTTTAAAAAAAGAGTATCTTCCATTTTATTATTGACATTCACAAGTAATAATGTTCTGTGTTATCTTTGCCATTCAACATTTTTCTTCATATTTTCTCACAACTCTCACCAACTCTTAGGCCTGCTTACTACAATGTATTAGAAGAAAATATCACAGGCTTATGTGAAGTCATTTTAAAAATTTTATTTATGCAGAAATATTGGTTTTTGTCCTGATTATATGTTAAGCCCTGCATAACTATCTAAAGAGAGGTCAAAAGGATACAAAAAGACACTGAGATCTGCTTTTGCTTTGAGGTCTTTTTGGGCTATTTACTCTCCTTGCCAAGATGATGGTGATACCATTAAGAAGGAAAGGACAGCAGGAGACAGAAAACAAGACAATGACATAGATTCAAATCATAATATGTGTGGAATTTCCCCCAAAGGAATTCAGCCCCAGAAGTCAAATAGACCTGTAGACTGAAGGATTTGGAAGCCATAAATTTTTGGATAAGTGGTTAGTGAAGTAATTTTAGGTTATAGCACACCATGAAAAATGAGTGTGAAGAGCAAAAAATGGGTGAGTAAAGGGGAAGAGGTCTGGCCTGAAAAAAGAAAAAAGAGAATGGGGAGCAAGGAGGAACGAAAGCCAAAGGAAGAAGTTTTCAAGACAGATGCAGTGGTCAAAGATTTCAGAAAATTCAAATAGAATGACACCTAAAAGAAGTCTAGTTTTGACAAAAAAGAGGCCAATAAGGATTTTGGAAAGAATTAAGTGATATTAAGAATGAGCTGAAGAATGAATGGGTGGTAAGGAAGTAAATAAACTGCTCTTTTAAGATGTTTGAGGTAAAAACAAATTAAAGAAATGGAAGATCAAGGGATCATGTTTTACAAACTGGAATGTTTCATTATGATTGAAATTAGGGAAAAGGGATAAGTATAAAGGGAAAGGAAAATTTTAACAAGTATTGATTTTACTAATGAAAATACATATATTTAGCAAATAAAATAGTGACGTGTCTAGTGATTATTCAAATGAGCCAATCTTTTATAAACACAGGTTTAATAATAAATATATTGGTGTCTACTATGCAAAGACAGAATGAGGTGCTGTAGAAAATACAAAGATGGACAAATTAATCTCTCTCTCTATAAGAAGCCTATAAAAAAGAAGAGGATGCGGGCGCCTGGGTGGCTCAGTTGTTAAGCAACTGCCTTCGGCTCAGGTCATGATCCTGGAGTCCCTGGATCGAGTCCCGCATCAGGCTCCCTCCTCAGCAGGGAGTCTGCTTCTCCATCTGACCTCTTCCCCTCTCTCATTCTCTCTCTCTCTCTCTCTCAAATAAATAAATAAATAAATAAATAAATAAATAAATAAATAAATAAAGAAGAGGATGCAAAACAGGAGGGTATTTG
Source organism: Nasua narica (assembly GCA_028533885.1). Taxonomy (NCBI): domain Eukaryota; kingdom Metazoa; phylum Chordata; class Mammalia; order Carnivora; family Procyonidae; genus Nasua; species Nasua narica. The sequence continues at coordinate 39,697,789 of CM052806.1, read as the reverse complement.
TGACATTAGAGACCTAGGAATAATAAATATTGTTTAATAATTGTGGCCAGGAGGGCAAGAAAATGACATAGGCATTGGTCCTTGAGAGATGAAGAATATTTTGACAGGTCCTGGAAAGATAGGGGACTGTGAAAGTGCTCAGGGTGTTCAAGCCCAGAGAATGAAGGGAACACAAGAAAGAGAAAGGGGAAACTACATATTTTTTCATGCAATATTCGCTTGTCACAAACTGTTACTCTTCTGATTTTACTTTAGTCATTTCAGATATGTAAAAACCATTCTTAGTTTGTTGGCTCAACAAAGCAGATTGTGGGCTGGATTTGGCCCACAAATTAATGCTGACCCTTAAAGAAAAATGTGAATGATCTAAGGGCAGCATATCTTATACATAGATGTCACACAGTGAATATTTCCCAAGTGTACTGAGCCACTGAGGCCTCAGACAAGGAAATCAGGAATGGATTATGAAAGAGAGGAAGCAGGTGGTACAGTAGATTGATGGGAAGTCCAAAGTGGAATCTCAATATGGCGACAGTAGGGAGGAGAAAGTCATGATCAAAGGGACAATAATTGTATTATAAGTTCAGAAACAGGAATTATGGGCAGAAAACAATGAATTCAGTTAAGAGACAGCGTTTGGGTTTGAAAGCCATGTAGCAAGGGGGCCATGATTAGGGAATCTAAGGGGTAGACTATGAGATTACCCCATCAGAACAGTAGGGGATATGCTCCCACATAACCACTTCCATCTTTTAGTGCCCAAATGTCTGAGAATATTACATGAACCTCTTTCTCCAGTATTAATGGGACAAAGTAGTCCTTGGTATCCTCCCAAATCAGACATACATTCAGATTTAAGGGGTATTTTGAAGGGAAGAGAGAAAAGAACAAAATAATTGGTCAGAGTAACAACATTCAGTGTCAAGATGTGTCAACAAGTGGTAATAACAGAGTAAGGAACAAAGTTCCAATGTACAAAAGAAAATCTGTCAGGTATATACTGTGTCCTCAAAAACCAGTGACAATGGTAAGGTATGTCAGAATGACATCATTCACAAAGGATAAACTGACTTGCTCCAGTTGGGACATTCAGTTTGGATTCAATCTGTCACCTTCATTGTACACCATAGTATTTCTTGTATGTCCAGTGGTATTAAAAGTTTCTAACATAAAAATCATACTCATTGCTATGCCACAGTAAAGATTAGTTGGAAAACATAAAGGTGAATAGTAAGACCAATAGAAAGCTCTTATTATCGGCGAAGAGGTACTGGTAGGTTTTTGTTGTTGAAAGGTAATCTATATTTACTCATGGGGTTTATCAGACAGAGCGAATGAAGACAGATTGAAACCACTTTCTAACTACTGACTTCAATGCCATTTTTCCTGGTTTCCTGTCTTTTCCTGACAATCCCTGGTTGCTTTTCCTCCCTATTCACTTCTTATGTTGCTCTCTTTTTAAACTTTGGAGGTTATTTGTTCTTAGATTCTGTGACTTGTAGATACAAATTATATAAATCATTGTTCCAAACATAATACAGCCAGAGTTCATTGTATCTCACCACAGGCAAGCGTTAACTGAACAGAAGGAGCATCATGGAGAGCTTGCCAATCCTAGCTAACTCTATTGGTGTAAAGAGAGCTCTTCTCCCATGATTTTTGCACCCTGACTGTGCTAGTTGGTGTATTATGAATGCCAAATATATGTCCTTAAATACTCTGGAAAATTTCTTGGTTTTAATTTATGAAAGTGTGTACCTTTCTTAGAATCTGAATAAATTTTAAGAATCTCATAATAAAATCACTAATTTCACCAAAACTCAAGTCATGATATTAATGTGGCTGCTGACAGGACCCTCGGGCATCAGAATTTGGTTTTATTCAATGGATAAATAATTTTCGTGAGACATAAGCATTGTCAAATTCGTAATTATTTTGAAATGTACTACTGTTAACTTTTATTTCAAAGGATTTTTATCTAATTCTGCTAACTTTTTCAGGTAGGGATAGTTTCCTTATGAACATGGCTAATTTTCCACATAGGTTGAAAGATATGGGAATCTCTCTTAACCAAAAATATCTCTTCATTGGCCTCATATTTCTGGAAATTTCAGTATGCATGCACTTAAGAATATCTTAGTTCAATGATATGTTTTCTACTGAGTGAGGAAAAGCTCTTTCCATGTATCAGCAGTGATATAAATCAGGATTCTGTAGCAGATTACCCAGCCCATGGCCTAGGGCTAGGGAAATACAAGTTTTAACTGAAAGAAATCTAGGTGGTTACTTAGTCTTGACCAATATCTACATACAAACTGACAAGGAGTAGAGAAATGTAAGTGGAGAATGATAGAGCTTAGAGAAGGAAAAAGGTACATTGTCTTATTATAGCATTACTTTCAGGCAGCCTTGCATATAACCTTGTAACAGAATGGATAGTAAAGTTATGAGAATGAAGTTAGGGATGATTCCAGGTGGCAGAGGAAAGAGAGAAAAAACCACATGATATGATCTGGATTTCCTATAACCATCTCTTTTAAGCGGTCATTTTGGAAGTTTAGTGATAATAAAATACATTACCTTGAGCTACTCTAGTTGAAGGTTGTATTTAGAAACATAAGTACCAGTTTGCTCAGTGTGCTATGGAGTACTTTCCCCATAGAAGTGAGTCTGTAGGAAGAACTGAGTACTGGAGAACATAGCTTTGTAGTAAGGTCAATGGCATTGTTGGTAACCACATCACATTCATTTGCAATGACAGCAAAAGTTACTAGTGGGCATGTAGTAGAGTTAGTTCACTGAGTTACAACAAATCCAAGTGACTTAAAGCAATAAGGATTTATTTCTCACTCACATTCTGGTTAAGTATGGATGAGGGAGGCACCCTACTCCATTCTATAATTCAGAAATCGAACATCCTCCCAGCTTTTCTTTGTCTTTGCATATAGAGCCCAGAGCACCAGCATCCTCTGCTGAATATTCTGTATGTTGTTGCAGTTGAAAGGGAGCAGAGAGAGTGGAGGAGGCACAGCCATTCTTTACCTCATCCCAAGGTTACATACAGTATTTCTACTCACACTGCATCACTGAGAATCAGTCACGACACTCACTGAAGTGCAGTGGGGGTAGAAAATATTGCTTATGCAATAAAACAAAAATAATTAATAAGAATAACAATCATTACTTAGGCAAGTTATTAAATCCATTGTATCTCCATTTCCTCATCTATAAAATGGAAACCATACAATTATCTATTTATCTTCTAATGTAGCTGTTAGTAACATATGAGTTAGTACATGTAAAGTGATTAAATATTGCCTAGTACATGCTAAGCACTTTTATGAGTTTATAACCATTGCTGTTAATATTATTTGTATTATAACTGTAATTAACCAATCTCATCTTTGACTAAAAACAGGAAGGGACTTTTATGACAGTTTAGTTGAGCAGGCAATGATCAAAAGTTGAATTGCATGAGATACTGTGAAATTTCATTTTGGGACCATTTTAAGAATAGAAAATAAAGGGAGGTAGAGAATTGGTCAGTCACAAACAGAGGGAAGGTAATACCTTCTTACATTCCATAGAAACCCTGGTTATGATAATCTTTAAAAAGTTTTTATAAAATGTCGACTACAAAGTGATGCAGACCATGGGCAATTTACAGAGAATTATATTTATTTTAAGGTATGTAAAACTTTCTTGGACCAGTCAGTCCCTTCTATAACTTTTTAAAAATTTCTGTTTGGTTGCAGATTCTTTGAGGGATTTTTTTTTTTCCATTTTGCACTTTGATCTATCAGAATACCTAAACAAATATTTGTACATAGTTGAGATTTAATAGATTAGTTCTAAATAAGTCCTTATTTTTAAAAATCTACAATTAAAATGTAACCTTATTAAATTTAATCTTAATTCTTAGACTTTCCCAAATGGATTTAAAAGAATATAACTGACATAAATGTGGACATATCAAAATTCTAAAATTTTAAAATTATATTTCTTATTTGTAATGCAAGTGAATGTGGTAGGTAGTAATAACATACTTAGCAATATGATTTTAATTAACATTACCATTTTGTTCAATTAAGTCAGTAATAAGTATTACATTATTTTTTGCTTATGCATTATATAGAAACAGAAGTTTGGATTGGAAAAATAATGTAAATTCTTATAGATTTTTTCTTTTTTTACTTCATACTGAGAAACTGTATCTGCTTTTTTGCTTTTTTGCTTGGTTTACATTTGTAAAGAATATATAAACATATAAATGGAGAATTCTCATCCTAAAACTCTACATGATAGCATTTAAAAGCTTCCATTTGAATATATATTCTTTGAAAAGTATTAAAGTTTTGATTCCTAGAAAGATTAGCATGACTATTTAGTGTTTGTGATAATTTTAGTAACATCATATTGCCTCCTCTAAAGAAATGATTTAATATCTACATGTTGCCAAACATTCAGATAAGAAGAGGAAAATGTGGTCAGTTGCCACATATGAACAGTTTCTCTGATGCTAAACATCTGGATATATGCAAAATGTGTTGAACAAAAATATGGAGGTCCAGCCAACTTGTCAATTTTATTCTCATTGATTTGACATTTTTAGATATACTTAGCAATTTGTGTTTTGGTATTAAGTGGGAAAGGACAGATGAGAATAAAATACAGTGAAGAATATCAGTCTCATTGAATGAACTGGTATTGTCATCAGTTTTATCATCACAATTTCATATGCTGCTATAGGAAGAGTATAAGTTGTATTGATAAAATTGATAATATTGGTCATTCATTCAGTGAGTGGAGAAAGGAAAGTAAGTGTGGGCATGTTCATTGTTATTCAGTAGCTATTATATTTTCATTAGACTTCAGTTTAGTAGCTTGAGTCTGTTACTTTCTATTTTCTTAGCTCAGTTAATTTCTTGAAATAGTTTATCAATCATGTTTATCTGTTGGGAAAAGATCAGATAAACTTTTAAAGAATTTTTTTTCATTTTAAAAATGGGAAAATTCAGTGTTTTATAGTGTTAGATTTCTTATTAAAGGGGATAGGCAGTTGTCGTATCCAACATCATCATTTAATACTGCATTTTGAATTTCTTAATGTCCTTTACTTATTGGAAAGTATCATCTGAGGCCCAGAAAATATTTGGACCCAGTTACTACCATTACTGATGTGAAAAAAAAAAAAAAAATCCAAGGATGTGAATATATTAAGTAAATCAGTTTGAAAGAGAAGGGAAAACAATTCCTTTACCTTCTTTAGTGAAACTGTTTTTCCTTCACCCTTTCTATTTCACTTTTATCATTTATAAAACTAAAAAAATTTTTTTAAAGATTCCATCTATTTATTTGACAGAGAGAGATCACAGGCAGGCAGAGAGGCAGGCAGAGATAGAGGGAGAAGCAGGCTCCCCGCCGAGCAGAGAGCCCGATGCAGGGCTCGATCCCAGGACCCCGAGATCATGACCTGAGCCGAAGGCAGAGGCTTTAACCCACCGAGCCACCCAGGCGCCCCTAAAAATTTAAACTAAGCAATTCCATGAGACTGTTTAAAGTTCTCAACTTCCAGAATAATGAAATACGCTGAATGTTGCATAAAAGGTCACTCTCAACCCTTTCTGGGTGCCAGTCATCACTGACATTTTACAAATATGCCTGCTACATTTCTGCCTTCATAACTTGAGGACTTTCCAAATTATAAGTGAAGACATCATCATCACCCCCTAAGGATGCCCCAAGACTCTCTGGCCTGTTCACTAATGAAGATTAAATAGCTATCCTGTACCTGTGAAAATTTCTTACAGACCTATGCTTATGTCTCAGATTAATCTACAGGGTTATTCTCTCCATCCATAGGTGACAAGACACTTATTTAGACAAGAGACTTATTGAGATACATTTTCAGTGTTTCACACACATAGACTCTGTTAGCTTCTATACACAAATTTCTCATCATTCTGAAAATTTGATCCAAAGTAACCTCTGTTCTTTATTATATAGGGTGAAAATGTCTTTTTTAAAACTCTCAAGAATTTACATTGGGTTTCATCCAAATTAAAACTTTTGTTCTTCATAAGACACCGTTAAAAAATGAAGTCAAGCCATAGTGTAGGAGAAAATGTTTGCAAATCATGTATCTAATAAAAGACTTATGTGAAGAATATACAAGATTTCTGAAAGCTCAAGAGTAAGAAAATAACTAAAATGTGAGCACAAATTTTGAATAGATAGTTCAAGGAAAATACGCAGATGGCAAATAACCACATGGAAAGATAATCGTAGTCATTAGTTATATTTCAATGAAAATTAAAACTTCTGTTTGATACAAATACATAGCTTTTAGAATCCTATGAAATAAATGAATTAAAAATAAAATTAATAATGCCAAGTGTTTCCAGAGATACGGAGCACACAAACACACATATTATATTAAATTTGGGCCAAATTGATTTGTCAATGTATTAATAAAATATATATATTATGTAAATCTTTATGTTAACACTAGGAAGTGGCATAACTATTTCTAACTATATCATTGAAAAGCCATAATAACATAACGTATGCTTGTATAATCAATAATTCTCTTGTAGGAAAATAAAATGGTTATGTACTATGACTAATTACATTAGCTCTTTGATAGATGTTCATTCTTAAAATACTATTTTTTTCTCTTTAATATTTGTTTTTATCCTTATAACAGATAATTCAAATATTAGGGAAAATGAACATATTTGTAAATGCAGTATTAATTTTTCATTTTGTTTACAAAATAACTATTGAAACAATTTTCTATAAAAAGCATTTTTATACTCACTTTGGAAATGATTTACTTAAAGTAAGTTGTGTAAACTGTGGGGGAAAAAATCTTATATTTTTTCTTGTTTTTCCTAGTTCTGAAAAGTGGCAGAGGTAAGGCAGTAGGGTCCAGTTACTGTACCCTGTTTATACAGCTGTACCTCATTGAATGAAGGCTTGTGTTACACACAGTTTGTCATAGGAAGTAAATGCTTTTAAAACAACTAAAGAGATAGGTCTTTAACCTCCACCTTTGTGGATCCTTTGTTCCACCATTTAGCTTCTGTGGAAGTTATAGTATGTAATTTAAATATATGTCATTACTCTCTCATTGGACTTCATCTGTTTAGCTTATCCCTTTCTGAACTTGTAGTGAGGATGCCTTTTGATAAATTTTTAAAGCAAATCCGGAAAAGTCCAACAAAAGGGACAATGAAGTTTTTTGTAATGAAGTTTGTAAGTAATAGGTCCTAAAATGTTTAATAATGGGTATGTTCTCAAGAGAAAAGGGTGTTTGGATTATTTCAAAACTCTGTAAGGAGTTTTATAAGACTTAATGAGATTCAACAAATTTATTACCTCTTAATAAACTTTCATACAATAGTGCCACGGGATTCTTGGTTTATCTCTTATTTGTAGCTGTATAAACAATCCAACAAACCAGAGATTAAGGTTCTAGGTTATTTCAAGGATTATACCTGGGAAGTTAGAGGTCATTATGGTCAAGTAGTTTTCATTTCTGTAAGAGCAATTTCCTTAATTGCTTGGGTAAAAATATAGGGTCATTACTAGGAATGATTAAAATGTCAACCAGTCAGAATCTAAGTTACATATAAACTTATGGCATATGAAAATACTTGCCCACTCTTGAAAATATATAACTTTAGACTTCTGATGGGGCCCTCTATTCATAATTCTGCTCATAATCTTTCCATTTTCACATTATTAAGTCCTTCTTATATCTGAGCTATCATTTATTTACCAAAATTCAATTGCAGATTTTGCTTGGTAACTTCCTGCATAGATTGTCCAGAGAGCTTTCATTTCCTAAATGAATGGCAGAGAAGTCATCCAGATTGGTGCAGGAGGGAGTTTGTTTGTTTGTTTGTTTATATCTATATAAATTTATATATTTATATCTCCATGATTTTCATAAAATCCCCTAACAAATTATCCTACCATGTGCTAGCTATTTTAACTACTAGTATGTGGCAACTGTAAAGACCAGTAGCCAGGGCACCTGTGTGGCTTAGTTTGTTAAACACCTGACTCTTGATTTTGGTTCAGATCATGATCTCAGGGTCCTTAGATCAAGCCCAGAGTTAGGCTCCATGCTGAATGTGGAGCCTGTTTAAGAGTCCTTCTCTCCCTTTTCCTCTGCCCTTCCTCTTTGCCTACTCCCATAGCTCATGTGAACCTGTGTCCATATTCTCTCTTAAAAAAAAAAAAAGGACCAATAACCCATCAATTATTTCCACTCTTAGGTTCATTGTTCAGTCCCCATGCATGCAAAACTAAAAGATTTAATTTCTAATCTATACTGGCATGGATACAGTGATCATGCCACACAATTAATTCTATCTCCTTTATTTGTAGTAAAGAACACAATTACAGTTAGTTTAGCTAAAAACATACTATCTTTCAACTGAATATAGTGTGGTATCTGTAATTCTGATAAGAAAAAATATTCACAAAATGAAAAATGTGGGCTTTTTCTATGTACTTAGGAGATCAGCATAGTGGCATATTGTAGAAAAAACAACTATTACTTTGGGATGTAAATGAATTGCAAGGCAGTTTGTGGGCAATCTGCATAATACTTGATGAAAATAACTTATATTTCCTTTTTTATTATAAGGATGAACAGCAATTATGTGGGAGAACTTTAGAAATGGTAGTGTTTTGGTAATGTACAGGAAGAGCTGTATGTATTAGCTAATATATTTCTGTAAGTAAAAATGAAATGTTGAGAAAAAAAATGAAATGTTAAGTCTTAGAACCAAATATTACTCTGCTTTGCCTTTTATTCCAATAGACAGATTTTGAGACTTCTTAAAAAGCCACCAGGAAGGAATTTTATGTAATATTTCATTCTAAAATTTATGTACCAATTTTTCCCATCACATTACTCTTCCTTAATTATAAATACATTATCAAATACTGAAAAATCATCACTATCCATTGACCGTATTGTTACAACATTGATAGCTTTTATGATTTGTCATATTATAATACATTGGTAATTATAGATTTTGGAAGTCATTTTAGCTTCCTGGAGGCATTTAATTATATCATATACACTATACACACTTATTTGCTATGTTTCAGTTTTCTTATTTGTAATTTATACCCTCTGTTTCCAAAAGTCATTTGATACAGCTTATGTTAATTATAATTATATTGGCTAGGTTTTTCAGAGATGTTCCAGATTTTTCTTCCTCACTTAACAAGAGCAGCAGACACAAGTGGAAATGGAAGTTGCTTTGTTCTCATTCTCATGGCTCATTTCAAATTTCGTGTTTTGCAGAGGTTAATATCATGTGGGCTGGACACCAAACCCACCACAGTTCTGAAGACTATAACTTATCCACAGCCCTAAGACAGTCCGTTTTGCAAATATATACTTCCTGGGTAAGTTGTATAAAATTGGATAAATGTGATAAAATAATACACTTTTTAAAGTCTCAGTTGTTCCTAGTTCTTCCAACTACAGTAAAAAAAAAAGTGTTTTACTAAAAGACTTTTTCTCCTTCAATAAGGCAAGACACATATGAAGCAAGTGATGTTTTGATAGTCTTTTATTTGATAAAACAAAGCAAAACAACAAAAAACCAACATTGCCTTGAGGTATAAAGCAAGGTGATAAATTTGCTATTTTTTTATTTACTATAACGAACGAGAATAATTATGTAGACAATGTATCTCAGTTCAAATATATGCAAAGATTTCATTTGAAACTTAAAAGCGGTTTTTAAAAATCCGATTCCCATTTCTGCATGCCCAAGTGAAATCTACTTAAATTCTTTGCTTTTCATTTACATATTAGAGCAGTTAATATGATGC
>CM052806.1:39667323-39687425 GCA_028533885.1 Nasua narica | reverse complement strand
AAATTTGCTATTTTTTTATTTACTATAACGAACGAGAATAATTATGTAGACAATGTATCTCAGTTCAAATATATGCAAAGATTTCATTTGAAACTTAAAAGCGGTTTTTAAAAATCCGATTCCCATTTCTGCATGCCCAAGTGAAATCTACTTAAATTCTTTGCTTTTCATTTACATATTAGAGCAGTTAATATGATGCTCAATAAAAATTTTTATTGAGCATTACAAGGAAATGAGCAGACTAATGAAAACCAGAAATAGCCTCTAGTTTGAAATTTCTTCTGATTCACTGGGCAAATCTGACTCACTTGGTAATAGCCCTCATTTGTGATCGTCACTCTTTGGATCTCCATAGCTATCCAAACTACTGCTCCTAAGAGGCATATTGAGCTAGAAGACCAGAGTTATTGGGGCATGTGGCTGGTTCAGTCTATGGAGCATCTAACTCTTGATTTGGGGGTAGCACTCATTGGGTATAGAGATTACTTTAAAAGAAAAAAGAAAGTCAGAGTTACTGATGTGTAAGTGCTACCTACCATAAATTATAATTATCTACAGAGGACCATAGGGTACAAATATGTTCAAAATTGGCACATAGGGGAAGGGAGGGAAATCTGAAGGGGGAGAAATCAGAGAGGAAAATGAACCATGAGAGACTATGGACCCTGGGAAACAAACTGAGGGTTTCAGAGGGGAGGGGATAAGCGAAGGGGGTATCAGGGTGATGGGTATTAAGGAGGGCACGTGTTGTGATGAGCACTGGATGTTATACATAACCAATGAATCATTGAACACTACATCAAAAACTAATGGTGTACTGAATAGTGTCTCACTGAATATAATAAAAAATAAATAAGAAAAATAAATACCAAAAAAAGTCCCTCAAAAAAATTATAATGATCTAACATTTGTATGGTTATTTATAGTTTACAAGGTACTTTTAGATATCATTTATTGAATACTTTCTGTGTGCTAGACATTCTTGTTAGATCACTTTATGCATTAACTTATTTGATCTTTATGGCAATTTTAAGACACAGGTACTATTATAACTCTCATTTTAAATGATGGAACTGAGTTTGTGGTTCACCCACAGACCTAGTAAAGGGAGGAATTGAATTTGAACTCAGTCACCCTGGCTGCAGGGTCCTGTATCTTATCTTCCACACTAAATACTCTTTTATTTGTCTCTACATTGTTTTTTACTTACATTACTACGTTAGATCAAGTGTTACTATTATCAGGGGACTGAAGGTCAGTGAGATTAATGACACAGCTAGAAAGTGTAATTAACTTTCTATGGGACAAAGCCCTATATTTGAAACCAGGTTCCTCATAACCTATGAAAATACATATACTGCCAGGTGTTGTAACCTAAACAGCAGCATAGGCAAAACAAATCTATAAGCCACTGATGGTACAAATATATTGGCTGAAAGAGATATAAAACAAAATCCACCCCTCCACCCCCCATACCACATGTTGAAGCTTGTGTTAATATCTCAGGGCTGCCATGACAAAGTATCACAAACTGGATAGTTCAGAAAAACAGAATTGTGTTGTCTTGTAGTTCTGGAGGCCAGAAGTCTGAATCAAAGTGTCATCAGGGCCATGGTCCCCACTGAAGACTCCAGGGAAGGAACTGTTCTTGTCTTGTCTCTGAAATTTTTAGTTTGTGATAGTTCCTTGGCCTTTAGGAGTATAATGCCAGTCTTCACATGGTAATCCCCCTGTGTCTATGTCCAGATTTCTCTTTTTTATAAGTAAAGACATCAGTCATTTTGGAATAAGACCACCCTACTCCATTATATCTTAACTAATTATATCTATAAGGATTCTGTTTCCAAATAAAGTCACATTCTGAGGTATCAGGGGACAGATTTAAACACATGAATTTTGGGGGGGACACAATTCAATCCATTACATGCTCTAAGAAACATAGGTGGAAAGGAAAGAATTTACATTATATTATATATATTACATCTTCTTACAGCTTGTGCTGGAACTCTGGATAATTCAACATGGAGAAAATACTACCTCTCTCACAGTTGCCTCGCTCAAGACTCATCTAGAGCTCTAGTGAATAAAGGGAAGAGACTTTTGATGAGGGGAGGTATACTGACTATCCTCTCATCTTAAGAAATAGCTTCTGGTTTCTCTTCAGATCGTATAAATCTTTTGCCTTTTAAGAAATAGCTTCATTAATGCAAACCTCTATTATCCTGTACAAAACAGGTTTGAATCTGCAACTGTTTAAAATAATAATCTCAAAAATCTTTATTCTCTCCCGAGTTATAAAGATAACTTTGCATAAAGATAACTCAAGCCTCCAGCCTCTAAGAAAAGATAGAACTATATTTGAAGGAAAATCAAATGCAGTGAATGAATTGGTTGTCTGAGGAATTATCAAACAAAAATTTTTCTCAGAGCATCATAGACTTTAGAACCTTCAGAAGAAATCTGAGAGACAATATATTTAAATCACCCATTTTAAAAGCTACAAAATGAATCTCAGAGGAGCCTGCTACATCATACAGTATTGAACATTGCTGGTTGGAATTTGAGTCTAGACATCTGACTTCAAGTTTACGGTAATCTTTATCCTGGTTTCATTTGTGCCGTTCCCCCTATTAAGTCAATGCACTCAAAGTTACATATTAGTGAAAACCTAAGTAAAATGCAGGTTCACACCTATTTATTGCCAATATAAATCCCTTTTACAACCTTATATCATCTTACCAACAACACAAAATATGCTGGGTAAGGAAATGAGCATTGGGAATGCATGAGAAGCTGCTAATTTGGGGTAGGGGAAGGAGCGGGGGGGATTTGCAGTATTGGGAATGAAAGGCAGAGATTGTGAATCAGCCTGGTTGTTTGTCTGGCATTTGTAGGTCTGTTAGAAATGGCATAGGTGGTTTAAGTCTGTGATGGTTAACAATCTGTAATAGGTCTAGGGCTTTCTGGACATTAAAATCAAAGAACATCCTCAGATTTTTTTCATTTTCTTTGAGTCTTTTTTAAGATTCTTTTCATCAGCGCTGATAGGCAAGGTATATAACTTAGTACTTAGTTAACAATATATCTTAGAACAAATAATACATATCTTTGAAGAGAAAATTAATTTGTAAAATGACAAGCATAATTAATCTTAGACTGTTTTTCTTTGATATTACTATGAAAATTAGGATGGCAGACCTGTCATTTGATGTAGGTAAGATGAGAATTCAGCTTTCAACAATCTCTAACCATACTTTTTTGCACTTTTTTAAATCCAGTTTTAACCTTAGGTTTAACATTACTCATCCAAAAAGAACTGCAATGGATGGAGTACCGTTTTAAGTGAGCTTTATTTACTATGTACTGAAATAGGTGGTTTTGCACGTTACTTCAGTTTTGTACTAAATACCTTATTTGATATAATAACTTAAACATCATAGTATCTCCAAATAATAAAGTGAGTCTAGCATCATGGAGATATATATATCTATATCCTGTTATATATAACAGTGTCAAGATTAACATTTCATTTTCTTCCGGCTTTATTCAGATAAAATACCTGAATGCTACAGTTTATATTCAAAGCAGAGCTAGAGAAGTGCTAGAAAATAATAGAATGGGATATGTGAAAGGGTTAGAAGATCCAACTTGAAGGAACTCCCAATGGCCAAAATCTGGAACAATTTGAACAACACACTATGTATAATCCAAAGCATAAAATAAATATCTTTGAAATAAGTCCATACTGATATAGTTAAATAATTGAATAACTAAATAAATGGGGACGAGTATATGGGAGATAAATTCCTTTGAAGAATTCCAAAAGAATTCCCGATAACATATGTAGATACTTCCCTGCCCTCAGAAAATGATGCTTAATGCCCCCCTTACCCAACCCTTTGATTGTAGACTATCCTGAATAATTCCTGTACAAAGAATAGAGAATATATAAGAGATAACAGTGATGTAATGGGACAGATGATAACTACACTTGTGGTGAGCATAGCATATTGTATAAACTTATCAAATCAGTAAGTTGTATACTTGAAACTAATATAACATTGGATGTCAGCTATATTCAGATAAAAACAAACAAACAAAACAAAAACAAAACATGCACACCAAAAGGAAAAAGAGACGAAGGATGAGGTGAGCGTGGGAGATAACTTTAGAATGGAGAAACTTGGCAAACATAATCTCAGATAAAGTTGACATTAACAGTGGTATCTTGTTGATAGCATATACCCTTTGATAAGATGTCATAAGAATGTCATGTTAAATGGCCCTTCACCGCAATGTTATCACCAAAACCCATAGTACCAGGCTTTAACCATAAGAAAAGACATTTGTGAAACCCAAACTGAGGAGCTTTCTACAAAATACCTAACCTAGTACTCCTCAAAAGTGTAAAATGAAACAACAGAAGGGACATCTGAGAAACTGTCACAGATCAGAAAAGGCTCTCAGATGTAAAGACTATGTAATAATGCATCTTGGGTGGGATCCTAAAGCAGAAAAAAAAAAAAAAACATTAGGGTAGAAAAGAACTAGTGAAATCTAAATAAGGTGTGGAGTCCAGTGGAGTTTAGTTAATAGTAATGTACCAATTTGTTTCTTATTGTGGCAATTCAGTACAATAAAATGTTAAGGAGAGAGACTGCGTGGAGAGTATGTATCTACTCTGTACTATCTTTGCAACTCTTACAAATATAAAACTATTATAAAACGATTTATTTAAAAAATGTAACTACGTGTACATACCTATATTTTCCCAGAGCCATGGCGGATGATATAACAACTCTAGAAAACCAAAAACCAACCAAACAAAGCCCCTTAGAACTAGCAGCAATAGTCACTGATTTCTGGGACACCTAAAGCATCGTAGAGAACAATGATTCAGCCAGAACTGTTTTACTTGTTTAAGGATTTGATTGATTGATTGATTGATTGATTGAGAGAACATGAGCCATGGGAGGGACAGAGGGAGAGGAGATAGAGAATCCCAAGTAGACTCTGGTGGACTCCTGGGTGGCTCAGTTGGTTAAGCGACTGCCTTTGGCTCAGGTCATGATCCCAGAGTCGCATCAGGGTCCCAGCTCCATGGGGAGTCTACTTCTCCCTCTGACCTTCTTCCCTCTCACGTTCTCTCTCACTCTCTCTCCCAAGTAGACTCTTCACACAGCATTGAGCCACATGTGAGACTCAATCCCATGACCCCGAGATCATGACTTGAACCGAAAACCAAGAGTCAGACATTAAACTGACTGAGCCACTCAGATGCCACCAATCAGTACTATTTTAAGTTAGTTGTAAAATAACTCTGTTTCTCCTTTCTTAATCCCTCAACCCATTACCCACAGTTCCCTTCCCAGAATACTGGCTCTGAACAAGCTGAATTGCCCTATAGTTTTGAGAAAAGAATTTCATAGACTCCCTACCACATGCAGAGGTAGTCAAAACCTGGTCCCACTTGTGTTCCCAGTCTCATCTTCCACAGTCTCCCACTGTCACCTCATCTTCAAGTAAAAATTTTCAGTTCCTTAAATCTACCATGTCATAATGTCTTGTGATGCTTGCACATCCAGTTACCCCTGCCAGGAAAATTATTGCTCCTTTACCTTTGAGTGTTAGTTTCTTCAAGACTCAATTCATTCTTCTCTATGGATGCTTTTCAACTTTGCCTAGGTTGCTTTTTTTTTTTTTTTTTGTCCTATAAAACCCTAAAAACTCTATTGTAGAATTTATTATTTGCATTATTGCTTTTCATGCCAGCCTGTAAACTTTAAAAGGTATTTTTCACTAGTATCTCTAAAGTGCCTGATGCAGTCAGTGCTTAATAAATATATAGTGCATAAACTGAAAGAAATTTTGAAGTTTTATGGATGTCATATATTTGACATTATGGATGTCAAACACTCTTCTACCTTAACTAGGCTAAGTCCAGTGTGTGAAATAATTTAAATCTCTCATTGATGTGAGTATTTTTTAATTTAAAATATCTCTAAAAATTAGAGCATAGGTGAATAACTTATTTACCTTTTTGAATAAAATATATTTTGACGTATTTGTTTTATATATGAAGCTATAGAATGGGAAAGAGTAATTCTTTTTATTACATTTAATTTATTACATTTAATAAGCTGAGTATTTCTCATAAAAACATAGTAAATTAATGATACATGCACTTAGCTTAAATAACTAGGTTGGCTAATTTATTTTTAGCGCTGTAGTATATCTCAATCTTTAAAATTGTTTTGCTTTTTAGGTTAGTGTTATAATCAATATTATAAGAATTTGTAAAATGTTAAAAATTAAAAATTAAAAAAAATTTAAAAACAAATTTATAAAATGTTTGTAGTGTATTGGTAATCTAAAAAGAGGTACATTTTATCCACCATCAGAGGAGAGAAATAAAGTTATAATATCAATTTATGAAAACTTTTCTTACCACAAATTAGGGAACCTCTAAATATATGGTGATATTGTTTTTGAGCATAATAATTTAAAAATACATACCGATTACATTTAAGAAACATGAGGGAACAATTTACCAGAAATAAGGAAGTCTAAATCCCAGATAGCTCAGTTATTAACTAGCTTTGCCACTCTGAATCAATTGATTAATGTTTGCATCTTAGTGATTTTGTACATGAAATGGGATAATTAATATTTGCTCTGCCTTCTTCTATTGTTATTTTGAAAATTACCTTGAATGATGAGTGTGAAAATTCTTTGAACTATATCAAGTATGACTCACATGTATAATATTGTTTTTATATTACATATAAGACTGCAGAGGAACCTTTAGTGAAATCTCAAATCTTTTATTACATTGTACTTTCTGCCAAACTACATAAGCAAAGACTGTTTTTCAATATGTGGGAGTTGGAATTACATAAAGACAAATGTGAACAAATAAAGACACAGAAATTAACAACTTTGGTGTACTGCAGTCTAATACATTGGGGGATAAAATTCTCATAACTCTTCTGTCACAGATGGAAAGCATGCCCTGAGCTCCCCATGCAGTAAAGAAACAAAACATCTCTCAGGACTTTGCCTCAGAACTCCAAGGCATCCCTTGCCACCATCAACCACCCTTCAAAGACAGCATAGAAGACAAAGTTCATGCCCACATATTAAATAAATGAAGTCCTTCACTTGTTTGTATCTTAACTAGTTTGAGACTTGATTCTAGTATGCATCAGGAAAATGGAATTATTCTGTAGTGTACCAAAGTCAATTTAAAATTTGGTAAAAATAAAATTATTCTCCAATATTTGATGTTTCATTTTACAGAAATTTGATAGTTATTTGTAGTTTTTATGATGAAGGACAAATAAGACTCATAGTGAAGAGCTCTACATAAGACAGCATTATCTTCTTGCTACTTTAAAAAAAATGTAAAACTGGCTAAAATATTCAACTCTCTTTACATGCAATTGTTCTTATTTTGAGACATGCATCCATTCACTTTTTTTTCTTTTCCATATACAGTCTTTTTTAAAAAAATATTTAATTTATTTATTTGACAGAGAGAGAGAGATCACAAGTAGGCGGGGCGGGGAGGGGGGGGAGTAGGCTCCCTGCTCGGTCCCAGGACGTGAGATCATGACCTGAGCCAAAGGCAAAGGCTTTAATCCACTGAGGCACCCAGGTGCCCCGCCATATACAGTCTTGATTGCAGAGCTGGTCATGGGAAAGGTAGGAGATATAAAGAGAAATAAGACATAAGGTTTGTTCTTAAGGTGCTTGCTTTCCTTGGTGGGATTCCGGTAAGTCAACAGCCATTATAAATACAAGTTGTTAAGGTTTTAGAGAGAAGCGTCTGCTTTGGGAACCGTGGTGGGTGAAGGGGAGTATCACAGAAGAAATGCCCGAGTGCAATCTGTAAGAAGAATAAAATTTTGCCAAGAATGAGGTTGTAAATGGAATATTATATAGAAGGAGTATTTCTTTGAAAACACAAAATTCTCGGGAAAAAAAGGTATAATAAACTTAGGAAATTGCAAGTAAAGTGTATGGTATGTGTATTCGTTTCCCCAAGCTTCCATAACAAAGCCAAAGACTGGGTCTTAGAAATGTATTGCCTCATAGTTCTGGAGGCTAGAAATTGCATATGAAGGTATTGGCAGGGTTGGTTCCTCCTGCAGGCTGTGAGGAAGCATCTATTCCATGGCTTTCTTCTAGCTTCTGGTGGTTTGCTCGTGAGTTTTGATATTCCTTGGCTTGTAGATACATGACACCGATCTCTGCTGTTATCTTCACATGGTATTCTTCCTGCATGCCTATTGCCTCTATGTCCAAATTTCCCCCGTTTATAAGGAAACTTGTTGTTTTTAATTAGAGCTCACCCTAATTACTTTATTTTACCTTGATTACCTCCATGAAGAATCTGTTTCCAAATAAAGTCACATTCTGATGTACTGGGGGATAAAGCCTCACATATCTTCTGGGGAAACACAGCTCAACGCATGAAGTTTGAGTACGGCTAGGATATAGGATATATAAGAAGATGAAATGAGCAAAGGGGAAAAATGGATAAAAGCATACAAATGGGAACAGAAAGATGGGCCTAGATTAGTTAAAATAAGGACTTCTTAAGTAGAAACAAAAGCACTTATTCCAAACATACAATTTAAGTAGGTGTGTTTTAAGGATAGAGATAAGTACACTCTATCTGCAATCACAAGATTTGGTTCTATGTCATGATTGTGTAGATTTTAGCAATGTGGGACAGTGTGCTTGACTATTTAATCTTTAGTTCCTCAACTATGAAGGAAATTTTTTTCTCTAAAGTAGCATTATAAAAATAAATGAGAATCATAGAAGTACAGATATTAGTAAAGTTCAACTATTTTATTAAAATAAGATAGACATGAATCCTGGAGCTCAATTTATTTTCCCATTTCATCCAAAGTAATTAGATACTTAACTTGAACCAGTTTGCCTTGTAGCTTACTTGAGGACGGCTCTCCTCTCTCGACCCCTGCTTTCCTTCCTCCCAGTTTGTCATACCCCATGGCTTTATTTCCTACTTTGTCCAACCTGAAGTGCATCATTTCTTTGACTCTGAAAAAAAAATCTGCCTACTTCTGTTGCATCTTCCCTGAAATCCCCAAGCTGTGCTTGAACCCCGTCACCTACCTACTTCCTTCCCACACCCAGCTTACTGAGCTGTGTGGGCTCCCTGCAGCACTGGCTGGCAGCTTGTTGCCCCTCCATGTGTGGCTTCCAGATGGAGCTGAGGGGTCAGTGCTACTCACCACGCCATGCTCCCTACCTGGGAGAAGACCTTCCAGAATTCTGCAGTCTCCTCAAGGGCTCTTCTCTACTCATGCTCCTTGCTTTCAGCCAATGAGAATATGAGTTTTTCGGGTTTTCCTTTTCTCTACTTTCTTTTCAGATATATTCATTAAGGTTAGTGAAGTTACAGGTGCACACACTTTCTTGTCTCTAGTTGTATAGAAAATGTTCACCTCTTTTCTGCAGGTCTTATACTTAAACTGGGGACTCTGCTCCTGTCTTAGTTCCTTGGACTGTGACCAGCTACTCTTTTTTTTTTTAACATATAATATATTATTTGCCCCAGGGGTACATGTCTGTGAATTTTCAGGATTACACATTTCACAGCACTCACCATAGCACATACCCTCCCCAATGTCCATCACCCAGACACCTTATCCCTCCCCACCACCCCCCAGCAACCCTCAGTGACCAGCTACTCTTGACATCTGTCCCTATTCCTCTTAACTGGCTCTTTCTGAATACACCAAAAATATATTCATATCTTTCACATGAAAAAAAAATAAGAAATCTTCTCCCCCATCCATATATTCTGTTGAAGAAAAACCCCCAACTCTCTCCTTCCTTTTTTTTTTTTACAAAAAGAGAAGCAAGTAATTCCTACCTCTATTTCAACAACTCTTTTGAGTGATTTTTAAACTTAGTGAGGTCTAGATTTCAGGCCTCCTGCTCCGCTCATCCAAACCTACAAACCCAGTGTCATTTTTCAGTTCAGTTGATATTTGCACAACATTTTTGCTTATTCAACAGCCTCTTTGGGATACACCTCAAGGACCCCAACACAGCATTCCCTAGGTTGAACTTTATAAACCTCTTCTTCCTCCTGTCTGCTGTCTTAGTGAACAGTATCACTCAACATAGAAGCCTACAAATCTGGGTGTCTTCAGATATTCCTCTGTCCTTCTCATGTCCTATGTTTGGATAGGTTACCAAAGCCTTAGATTCCTTGTATAAATTCTGTCCCTTTATCCCCATGGCTACTGCTGTTCTTAAATGTGTGCAGTTTTTCACTGGGCTAGTGAAATAGATTTCAAACCTATTTTTATATTTCTCACAAGCCTTAAAAAAATGTTTAACTGCTCTCTCACAGCCTAGGATAAGTCTAATCTCCTTAGAATGGCATTAAAAGGCTCCTGGTTTTGACCAAAGTCTAAATGATCTTTTGTTTTCGCTTTTGTTTGGCTGTGATGAGTCATAGACTCACCAGAGACTCTGATGAAAGCCGTAGATGGTTTCTTCAGAAAATGTCTCCATGCACACAAGCTCATACTTTGTTGTAGTGATGTTGAGGGGGTCCGCAGTCTCCCTCAGATCTGTCCATGAATCCCATAGTCCAAACTAATCCCTTGGCCGACTCTCCAACACTTTCAGCAAGGCTGACACACTTTCCCTTAATGTCCTGCTTGATGGTCCCTTCACACAACCCCTGGCTGCTCACTTGATGAGCAGAATAAAACTCACACATCTTCTATCCATTAGCCTAAGGTCACCTCTAGACCTATCCTCATTCTCTCTTCACACATACAGGTCTGGGTTATTTTTCTCCCTTGTGAACTGGTTATGCATGACTACTTTGGAAAGGTTACAAAATAACCTAGGGTAGACAGTCAAATTTAAAGCTAAAGAGTCTTGGAATCAGAATGACGAGTTGAATACATAGCAGGAATGGATATTTTAGTAAGCAGTGTAATGTCCCCTGATCCAGATACTGAGAGTTTTAACTCTGAGGAAGGAGAAATTTCTTCTCCCTAAGTAGTACCATTCCTGGTTTATAATGGAGCTGACACTTAAATTGGCTTTAAAAACTGCAGAGAATTTGGAAATGTGAAGATGTGAGGTAGAGAAGATGAGTGAGGGTTTTCAGACCCAAACATTTACTAAGCTGCTTTTCATTCTAGACAAATGTGGTTGTATCATTAGATTTTTTTATAGTACTATATTAATATGGTACTATATTAATCACAGGAATGTGATTCACATTCTTGTTATTTTCACGTAGTTCATGAGACTTATTCCCTGACCTTTATCTTTATTTCTTACTAGAAGTTGCCTTTTTTGAAAGTCATGCTGAGTTCATTTTTCCAATTTTGTGCTAATTATGTTTACTGATTTGTAAGATTTGAGACACTGGTTTATCAAGCCTGTTTTTAAGAAAACTAATCCTGTGGGAAACGCATTAAGAAAGTATTCAATGGGCTAACACCCTTCTGAGTCACATTAGCGAAGTAAAGGTTCTGAGAAGTTCTGAGAAGAAATTTCACTTGTTTAAGTCACTACTTCACAACTTAGTTGAGCATAGAACCGCTTTTCCAGAACAGCGGTTATTATCTGAAAGGACTATTTCACCACACTTTGGGGAATTATAATGAAATATAAATATTCATTCACTTGATACAACAAAGTGCATATATTCATTCAATATAAAGATTCATGTATCCGCTCTCTTTCCAAATAAAACTATTTATTAAGCATCCAAGATAAGTTATTTTACATTTTTATTTTTATTCACATCTCAAAGATTACAAAATATTCCTTAACTTAAAATGCTTTTATCATAGGCTATATGTATGCTTCCAATATATATATATATTTTTTTTAATGTGAACAGCCAACAAGCCCCCTTTTGGGCTCTGCCCCAAAGGGAGCCCTGCTATTCTTTTTTTTTTAAAGATTTTTTTTTTAAAATTTATTAGAGAGAGAGACTGAGAACGAGAGGGGAGAAGGTCAGAGGGAGAAGCAGACTTCCCGCAGAGCCGGGAGTCTGATATGGGACTCGATCCTGGGACTCCGGGATCATGACCTGAGCCGAAGGCAGTCGCTTAACCAACTGAGCCACCCAGGCGCCCCTTCCAATATTTTTTTAATTAACCTGTTGTAAGAGAGCTATTTGAATATATTTTAAAAAATCAAAATAAGGGTGCTTGGGTGTCTCAGTTGTTAACAGCTGTCTCTTGATTCAGGCTCAGGTCATGATCTCAGGGTGATGAGATCTAGCCTGGCATTAGGCTCTGCTCTTAGTGGGAAGTCTGCTTTTCACCCTCTGCCTCTCCTCCCCCACACCCCATTTCTTGTTCTCTCTCTTTCTCTAAAATAAATAAATAAATAAATATTTTTTAAAAATAAAAAATAGTATCACAGATCTTTTGGAACCAAAAGGATGACTAAGTTTCACATGGTTTTCTCCTTAACCACTCATTTGAGAGAACTAAAGCCTAGAGAAGTTTAAGAACTTTGTGAACATCATGGAGAAATTCTTTGGTAGAACCAAGACTTCAAATGAATGTCTTGAAAAAGAGCCCAGTATTCTTTGGTTGCTCACTAATCCAATCCATTGCTGAATAATACATTTATAAATAATAAAACTGATCCTGCTTGTGATGACAGTTGAGATTTTTCATGACTTAAGGTTCAAAACAAAAACTAGAAGGGTTTATGTAAATGTCCAATTTCAAATGCATCATCACAACTAAAAATAGTTGAAATGATAATTAGCCTGAGAACAAAAGATTTAATAATAATTTAGAAATAAAATTTAATATTCAGAAGAAATGTTTTTAAAAGAACTAGTCTTTTAGAAATATTAACTCTATAAAATCCAAAGTGTGAAGTAGAGGAAAAATTCCTTTTATTCTTATTTGTTTGTTTAGCATTTCTTTAATGAAATGTTTCCTTACAACATGAAATCACTCTTGGAGATCAAAGTCATTAGGAAAACACAGCAGATTGTGCTTATTAGTTGATTCTAACCAGTTCTGCGGTTTAAGCATAAGTTGTTTTTCCAAGGCAGAGGCATTTCCGTCTGTTAGGAAATACAGACCTTTAAAATTTGTTTCCACTATGGCATCATATCATAGCTTCTTCCTTACTAACTTTGAAAAATTTAGGACATATCGTGCTCTCAATCAACCACAGAAAAACATATTTAAAAGAGAAAATATATTCTATCCTCTTGTTACATTTGTATATGAAGTTACTTTTTTTAATTATAATTTCATTTTATTACTAAGTATGCCAGGTCCTAATACAGTTTTTGGAAGCTGCCAAGATATAAAGGCTCATGCTCCTTTCTTTTTATTTTTTTTCTTTTTTTCTTTCTTTTCTTTGTTTCTTTGTTTCTTTCTTTTTTTCTTTTTTTTTCTTAAAGTATTTGTGTGTATAAAACCTCTTTACTTCTAGGAAATACATCAACCTTTTCAAGATTAAGAAAATAACACACCACGTATGCTATTTTAATTAGACAATATTAAATCAAACTAAAAGTCTGGTGGACTTAGTTCCAACATGTCTGTAACTTTATCACCATGTGGAAAATTAACGTTGCAAAGTCAAATATGGCAATAAAATATACAGAATAAGGTATATTTGCTAAAGAATAAGGTGTATTCATGAAGTTTATGCTCATAATGTTGAATCATTAGTAAAAATGTATTTTATGTTGAGAATTAATATGTATAAATTTTAAAATTAATTTTTCAGATATTCTACTCTCCCCTGGCCCTCTTCATACCCCCTTCAGTATATGCTGTTCATCTTCAGTTCAATCTTCTCTACCAATTTTGGATCCACACAGAGGTAACTCCTTTTTTTTTTAAGTTTTATACCTAAATAGTTAGCCTGAAGAAATGTCCTGGAAATCCACTAGCAGCTGATTTATTGTGTAAGAAAATCTTTGTCTGCCTTCTTTAAGGAGAAACATCTGTTCATTTTTATTCCTTTTTATTGAATATATATTGCAAAGTTTATAAGAAGCAATGAGGCCAGTTGGTCTCAATTAAATAAAACAGTTTTTTTGAACTATTAAGTACCAAAACATTCTAATACTATATTCAATACAATATCTTCCTGTATTACAGTTTATTAAACATTGTTTACCAAAAGATATTGAAATCCATTTCAATTTAAAGATATAAATTTATATCTATAAATTTTTATGTATCTATAAATATATACAGTTTTATATATTTAGTATAAATGCTATTTATAATTATAGAATAAGCAATATTTATATGTCAGTATTGATATATTTTAATGTACATATTTATACATACACACATACATATATCAATCAGTGGGAACTCCTTGAAAAAAGTTGAATACTTAGAAATTGTAAAAATATCATTTGATTGGAAACCTTGCTTTAATTTTAGAGTTTCAGTTTTATTTAGAGTGTTCAGTATGCTTAGGCTTTTTTCCCCCAGAAAAGTGAGCAAATATAATTTCTTGTGTTTTATGTGGTATCTCCAATTGTCAGATTTGAATGTTTGCAAATAGATCGTTAAGGAACTGATTGTTTTATGAACTATTGTACTGTTTGGTTGTTAAATACCAAAATCACAGGCCCAGAAAAACTTTTACTTATACACATGAGAACCTCTCCAAGCATTTGGCCTTTGTTGGAAGTCTTTTGAAGTTCCGTAGGAAACACGTTGACAGGTGTTGCAGCTGGTTGCACAATTCCACAAATCACAGCTGCATTCGATACCGAAGCTTGATACAACAAAGTGCATTATTTCATTAATCTGCAGTATTTCATGCTACTGCTCTACTTGGAATAAAGAGACTGTTACTATGACTTTGGACATATGAGCTATTATTTGAAGACCTCTGGTGAAACGGCATTGCATTTTATGGCAGTTGACATACATCAAACAGTCAGTAGGACAACCATCTGAAAGAGTTGTTGAGGCCAATTCTAACTGTAGAGGTCAAAGACCAAATTTGTTTAAATCAGTAGAGGAAAGCTTTCTGATGATTTACATGGAGAGGTTAAAGGAGAATTACATTTTTATAGCAACTCTGCTACAGGTCAAGCCACGTGTTGGGTCAGGTATTAGTTTGGACACAGAACAATGGTGCCTAAGTAACTTCCGCCTTTTCCTGTGCCCCTCTGAAAGGTCTGTGAGCTTGAGTTTCATCTCAGTGTGTAAAGGGACAGTGGGGAAAAGTCAGTGGTGAGACATTTCTTTTAAGCTCAGGACCTCCAGGTGGCTTCGTTTCCAAGCTCAAAAGCAACACATTACAACCTTTCACTTGTGTTGTACCTCATATTTTTGAAAGTACTGTATCATGTATAATTACAACAGTTGAGCTGCATGGGAAGCAAGAACACAGTTTCTGCAATTGAGGTTTGGTTTTTGAAATTTTAAATTATATTATTAGGTGTGAATACATTTATAAGGTTTTTTTCTTACAGCTGTGCATTTAATTACATGTATTATTATAGACAGCATACCACCCCCACTTGTTTAAAATAACCAAATCATACAGGAAGTAGAACCAAGAGATTTGTAACAGCGGCTGTTTCTGGAGAGAGGGGCAAGTGAAATCAAGACCTGGAGTGGGGAGAAGATTTAACTTTTAAAAACAATTATTATCATGTGATTGCCCTAGTTTTTCAAAGTTTAATACACAGAAACCATACTCCACTCATAGAAACACTACACCAGCCATGGTGCACATGACAGTGGTGGCCAAGGAGACCTGAATAGTCCTGATGGAGGTTTTATTCTTTCAATTGTTTCATGGCTACTGACATCCGTGGAATAGGTTTTCACTCTAAGGGGGATTTGGCCTTAAGGAGGTACTGATTTTCTCAACGGGAAGACAGGTTCATTCATGTCAATCAATCAGGGTAGGATAAGTGAAAGTAAAAAAACAAAACAAAACAAAATAAAGCAGAACAGGAACAACATGCTTTTGAACGATTATGTGTGAGAGAAAAAATAGATCCTAAAACAAACTAAAGAGTTTACAGTGAAATTTTCTGTTTACTTTTATATTACTTTGATGAAGGTACAACAGTGTCTATCCCCTTCTTCTTTTCTGAAAGTTACAAAACCTTCTGCTATAAACTGTACTCTGTTGTTTAATTTTTGCCTCTGTTTTTGTTTATTGTTCATTCAAAGTGTCTGCAGCACAGTCAGTGAAGCTCTTTTCTTCTGAGTTTATTAAAGGCAAATAGAAAAACTTATTATTTAACACATGTTTTAAAGTTAAGAGCTATGGAACATTGTCATTTTTTTGAGATTTTAGATGATATTTGGGTATTTATTCACACAGTACAATAGTAATAGTGGCATCTAGTACCTTATCATTATCTATTACCTTTGATTTACTGTCATTGTTCATGTACATATTAGTCGATGCTTGTGCAAAGAAATATAAAAGAGAAATAATTCTTTGGTATTGAAGATTTGGACCCATATGATTCAAGGATTTTTATGGTGCTGAACTGAAGTCCCTAAATGGAATATGATACAGTTACAAACAAAGTGAGCCATCTTTTAATGTGCTAATATGGACAGATAACCAAAAAATAACAGTGTATATGCCAATATTTATATTAAAAAAGGGAAAACAGCTATATGTTTTATATGTTCACAGATGCACGAAATGTTTCTGGAAGTACAGATAAGTAGCCAACTCTTTTCCCAGGGGAAAGATATTTGGGATGACTAGGGAGAAGGATTAAAATGAGATATTAACATTAAGCTTACCAATTTTAATGTGGGCAAAGAGCTCTCTCATTGTGGTAATATTTCCCTAATAATTGATGATGTTGTGCAACATTACAGGTACTTATTGGGCATTGATGCATTTGCTTTAATAAACTGCCTGTTCAAGCTTTGATCTATTTTTATTGAGTTGTTTGCCTAAGTGACTTAGAATTCTTTATAGATTCTGGTTATAAATCACTGTCAGATATACATGTTTCAATTATATTTCCCCATCCTTAGCATGCTTTTTCATTTTCTTTTTGATTATTTTGAAAAAAATATTGAATTTTGAAGTTTAATTTATCTTTTTTTAAAGGTTAGTTTCAGTGGGGTTTTGTTTTTTGTACTTTCTCTATTTTTTGTTTTTTGTATTTTCTTTTTTATATTCATTTTTATGAATACCCACTTCTATTGCACCCTTTAAAAGTAGAAACTTTCTTTCAGCCATTAGATTACCTGAATCCTTTGTTGAAAAGAAATTGACCGTATGTGGTTGGCTCTAATTTGAGACTTCTGTTCTCTTCCATTGATTTGTTTCCTCTTATCCCAATCCCTCGCTTTATTGATTATTATAGCTTAATAGGAAGACTTGTTTGTACAATTGATTTAAAAAAGCTTGTTTAAAATTTCTCCAGGACTTTCTAATTGTGTAGTTTTTGAGTGGACAGTTTTCTTTCTTTCATTCCTTTATTTATGCCATATTTCTCTCTCTCTCTCTCTCTCTCTCTCTCTCTCTTTTAACCTCAGTGCTTAGAGTTCACAGGTAGTATATTTTATGTCAAATTTTGAAACAAACAAACATGGCCATTATTTCCTTAAACATTGTATCTACACCTTTCTCTCTCCCCTCTTTGGACTCAAAACACATGTTTATTAGACTATTTGATATTGATTCATATCACAGTAATGCTCTCTAATTTTTTTTTAAATTTCATTTTCTTATTTAGATTGGTTAATTTGTGTTAACTTGTCTTCAGGTTTAAATACCTTTTCACCTGCTCTCTCTAATGTACTTTTAAACCCATTCAATGGATTTCTCACATCAGATATTATGCCTAAATTTTCGAATTTCCATTTCTATTTATAAATAGTTTTTGCTTCTCTGCTGAAATTATCTGTCACTCATTATGACTATCTTTTCCTTGAAGTCTTAATCTTATAGTTATTTTAAAATTCTCATCTGCTAATCGCAACATCTGAGTCATGTACAAGTCTGACTTGACTGACATTTTTCTTGTTATGGGTCACATTTTCCTTCTCTATATGTCTAGGAAGTTATTATTATTGTTGTTGTTGTTGTTGCTGTTGTTGTTGTTGTTGTTATATGCCAATCTCCATGACATATTTGTTGTTGTAGGGATTTTAGATTTTGTTATATTCCTCTGACTTTTTCTTACTTTTATTGTAGGATGCAGTGAAGTAATTAGCTAATTATCCTGCATTTTTGGAAGCTTTGAAAGGTCCTGGGACTTTTAATACGGTCTTTAGTCATGGGGTATATTCATTATCCTTGGTGGTCTTTAATTGATGGCCTTTAATCTTAGGGCAAGAATTATCCTTTTTTTTTTTTTCTTTAAGATTTTGCTTGTTTTTTTGAGAGAGAAAGAGAGCACAAGCAGAGGGAGGGTCAGAGGGAGAAAAAAGGAAAAGGAGACTCCCTGCTGAGCACAGAGCCAGAGGCAGGGCTCAAGGTGGGGGTCCCTACTTCCTGGGCTGGATTGAGGTGGCCTCAATTCCAGGAGCCTAAAATCTTAATCTGAGTCAAAGTCAGAGGCTTAACCAATGAACCATCCAGGTGCCCCATAATCTTCTTTGTTTTTTAATGAAATGCCTGTAGTGTTTACAAAGCCACTTTAACTTAGTAGGATTTGCATTCTACTTTTTCTCTTCCAAGCTCCAGGCAGCAATTGAGATCTTCGTCAGCAATTTTCTAGCTTTTTACTTACCTAGCTTTTCAGCAAGTTCCTTAGTGTGTCTTCCTATGGATGAGTATTTGTAAGAATATTTAAGCAACAGCCAAGATTTTTAATTCAAGAGTCAGGCAACTCGTATGTGGATATTATGGCTTCTCCCTCTGCGGATCCTTTCTTTGCAGGAAGGAAACCTTTCAGTTTCCAGTCACTCGTGCAGTCTCAAATTTCTATTTCTGATCCTAGCTCAATGAGACTGGCCCTTCCTCTTTCAGTTCTTCCCACTCCCACCCACTTCTGCTTGCAATCAGGACATGCCTTAGGGCCGTCACTCTATTATAATCCTACTGAGCCAACTATATCCATTAAGCACAAACACTGTGGTCAGAGCCACAGTTGGCAAGGTATGAGGAAAACAAATTCTTCTCATCAGCAACACTGTGCTCATACAACTGCCCCAATCAGATCTTTTTTCTGGGGATATGTATATATGACACATCTATAGAGTAAGCATCAACAGAAATTAGAATATAGGAGAACCACAGGAATGCACTATGCAAAATTAGAAAGCATAAGAGATACATAGTGGAATTATGAAGCTACATAACTGAAGAGACAATAAGAACTGAAAGTTTACAGAAATGAGGAGATACAGAAAAGAATAGGAAAATGTAACTTTATAGCAGCAAAAACAATAGCGTGGCAGCAGCATGAACTGAGAGTTAGATCTCACTTCTTCATACAACTAATAGAGTAGTTTACTTATGGCCCTTTTATAGCCAACATTATAATTTTCATGGAAGTCCAGCAGTATTTATCTGTTCTTCAAAATCTTATGGAGTTTACCAAGACCCAGTCTTGTGTAAAAATGTGGTTTTAAGTATGCTTATCTATTTCATCTTACCATTTTATTAAACCATTATATATAAAATATATAATATTTGTAATATGAATTCTAAGTCATGATTGCAGAGAAACATGTTTAGTTTATTTCAGATTTCTGTAGCTGTTGTTTTGTTCTTTCTATTAGAATTATTAAGCTAGTTGACAAAGCTTTTTCATTAACAAATTAATATTTATTTTATGTAAAGACACTTGGGAAGATATTCTTGAATATTTCACATACTGTAACTATTAAAACTTAAATGTGAATATCATAACACATAGTTATTCATCTCAAGTGCATTTTTTAAGTAGTAAAAGTGGGGCACCTGGGTGGCTCAGTTGATTAAACTTCTGCCTTCGGCTCACATCATGATCTTAGGGTCTTGGGATGGAGCCCCTGGTCAGGCTCCTTGCTCAGCAGAGAGCCTGCTTCTCCCTCTCCCTCTGCCCTGCCCCCAACCTCGTGCTCTCTATCTCAAATAAATAAATAAAATTAAAAAAAAAA
>CM052806.1:39626361-39666823 GCA_028533885.1 Nasua narica | reverse complement strand
ATCCTGAGACTTGACTGAATTCCTGTATGAGTTCTAGCAGTCTTGGAGTGGAGTCTTTTGGGTTTTCCACATAAAGTATCATATCATCTGCAAAGAGTGAGAGTTTGACTTCTTCTTTGCCAATTTGGATGCCTTCGATGGACACTTCTTGAGCTGCTTCCATATCTTGGGTGTTGTAAATAATGCTGCTATAAACATAGGAGTGCAAGTATCTCTCTGAATTAGCGTTTTTTAATTTTTTGGTTAAGTACCTAGTAGTGCGATTACTGTTTTTCCACAGTGGCAGCAGCAGTTTGCATTCCAGGAAGGTTCCTTTTTCTCACATCCCCATCAACACTTGTTGTTTCTTGTGTTGTTGATTTTAGCCACTCCAGTAAGTATGAGGTGGTATCATTGTAGTTTTGATTTACATTTCCCTGATGATAAGTGATGGTAAGCATATTTTCATGTGTCTGTTGGCTATCTGGATGTCTTTGGAGAAATATCTGTTCATGGGTTCTGCCCATTTTTCATTTAGATTATTGTTTCTTGGATGCTGAGTTTTATAAGTTCTTTATGTATTTTGGATGCTAACCCTTTATTGGATATATCACTTGCAAATATATCCTCCCATTCCGTAAGGTGACTTTTTAGTTTTGTTGATTATTTCTTTTGTGTGCAGAAGCTTTTTATTTTGATGTAGTCCTAACAGTTTATTTTTGTTAGTATTTCCCTTGCTTCAAGGGAGCTAGCTAGAAAAAAGTTGCTATGGCCGATGTCAGAGAAGTTACTCTCTGAGTTCTCTTCCAGGATTTTTATAGTTTCAGGTCTTACATTTAGGTTTTTATCTATTTTGAATTTATTTTTGGTGTATGGTCCAGTTTCATTCTTTTGCATGTAGCTGACCAGTTTTTCCAACATCATCTACTGAAGAGACAGACTGTCTTTTCCCATTCGATATTCTTTCATGCTTTGCTGAAGAATAATTGACCATATAATTGTGGACTTATATCTGGGTTTTCTATTCTTTTCTATTCATTTATGTGTCTATCTTAGTGCCAGTACCATACTGTTTTGATCACTAAAACTTTGTAATATAACATGAAGTCCGGAATTGTGATGCCCCAGCTTTGCTTTTCGGACTGCTTTGGCTATTCATGTTTTTTGTGGCTCCATAAAAATTTTAGTAATTTTTGCTCTAGTTCTATATAAAAAAAAGCTGTTGGTATTTTGACAGGGATTTCAGTGAATGTGTAGATTGCTTTGAGTCAACATCTTAATAATATTTATTCTTCTAACCGATGAGCATAGAATATCTTTCTGTTTCTTTGTGCTGTCTTCAATACCTTTCATCAGTGTTTTATAATTTTCAGAATACAGGTCTCTCACCTCTTTGGTTAGATTTGTTCCTAGGTACTTTATTATTTTTGATGCATTTGTAAATGGGAATATTTTCTTAATTTCTCTCTCTGCTGCTTCATTATTGGTGTATATATAGAAATGTAACAGATTTCTGTATATTGACTTTATATCCTGTGACTTTACTGAATTTGTTTATCAGTTCTAGAAGTGTTTTGGTGGAGTCTAGGGTTTTCTATATAGTATTACATCATTTGCGAATAGTGAAAGTTTTACTTCTTCCTTACCAATTTGGATGCCTTTTTTTTCTTTTTGTTGTCTGATTGCTGTGGCTAGGACTTCAAGTACTATATTGAATAAAAGTGCTGAGAGTGGACATCCTTGTCTTATTCCTGACCTTACATGAAAAGCTCTGTTTTACTCTACTGAGGATTACATTAGCTATGGGTCTTTTGTATATGGCCTTAATTATGTTGAGGTATGTTCCCTCTATTCCTATTTTATTGAGGGTTTTTATCTTGAATAGATGTTGTGCTTTGTCAAATGCTTTTTCTGCATCTATTGAAATGAACATATGGTTCTTATCCTTTCTCTTACTGATGTGATATATCATGCTGATCAATTTGTGAATACTGAACCACCCTTGCCACCCAGGAATAAATCCCACTTCATCTTGGGCAACGATCTTTTTAATGTATTATTGGATTCAGTTTCCAGTATTTTATTGAGGATTTTTGAATCTATGTTCATCAGAGATATTGGCTGGTGTTCTCTTTTTTGGTGGGGTCTTTATCTGGTTTTGGCATTAGGGTAATGCTGGCCATATAGCAAGAGTTGAGAAGCTTTCCTTCCTCCTCTATCTTCTGGAATAGTTTGAAAATAATAGGTATTAACTCTTCTTAAAATGTTTGGTAGAATTCTCCTCAGAAGCCATCTAGTCCTGGACTTTTGTTTGGTGGGACTTTTTTGATTACTGATTTAATTTCTTTTCTGGTTATCAGTCTATTAAAACTTTTCTATTTCTTTTGTTTCAGTTTTGGTAGGTTATAGGTTTCTAGGAATTTATTTCTTCTAGGTTGGCCAATTTGTTGGTATATAGCGTTTCATAATATTCTTTTATAATTGTTTGTATGTCTATGGTTCTGGTTGTTATTTCTCCTCTCTCACTTGTAATTTTATTTACTTGAATCCTTTCTCTTTTTTGCTTGGTAAGCCTGGCTAAAGGCTTATCAATTTTACTGATTTTTCAAAGAACCAGCTCATGGTTTTATTGATCTGTTCTATTGTTTTAAGTTTCTAGATCATTTATTTCAGCTTTAATCTTTATTATTTCCTTCCCTCTTCTGGTTTTAGGTTTTGTCTATTGTCCCTTTTCTAGCTCCTTTAAGTGTAAGGTTAAGTTGTTTAGTTGAGATTTTTCTTGCTTCCTGAGGTAAGCCTGTATTGCTATAAACTTTTCTCTTAGGATTGCTTTTGCTGCATCTCAAAGGTTTCGAACCATTGTGTTTTCATTTTCATTACTTTCTATGTACTTTTTGATTACTACTTTTATTTCCTGGTCCATCTACCTATTCATTGTCTATTAGCATGTTATTTAATCTCTGTGTATTTGTGTACTTTTAAGATTTTTTTTTTTTTTTTTTGGTCTTCTGGTTGACTTTTAGTTTCATAGCATTGTGGTCAGAAAAGGTATGACTTTAATCTCTTTCACTATATTGTGGCTTGTTTTGTCGCCTAATATGTGATCTATTCTGAAGAATGCTCCATGTGCACTTGAAAAGAATGTGTACTGTGCTCTTTTAGGATGGAATGTTCTGAATACATCTGTTAAACCCATCTGGTCCTGTGTGTCATTCAAAGCCACTGTTTCAATTGATTTTAAACTTAGATGACCTATTGATATAAGTGGGGTATTAAAATCCCCTACTGTAATTATATTCTTATCAATTAGTTTCTTTATTAACTGTTTTATGTATTTGGGTGCTCCCCTGTTGGGTGCATAAGTATTTACGGTTGTTATATCTTATTGGATTATCCCCCTTTTTTAAATGTATTAGGCCCTTCTTTGTCTCTTGCTAAAATCTTGATTAAAAGTCTATTTTCTCCAATATAAGTATGGCTACTCAGGTTTTCCTTTGACACCCATTCGCATGATAAATTTATCTCCATTTCCTCACTTCAATCTGCAGGTGTTTCTAGGTCTGAAATGAGTCTCTTCTAAACAGCATATAGGTGAGTATCTCTTTTTAAAAACTATTTTGTCACTATTTTGTCATTCTATGTCTATTGATTGGAGTGTTTAGTCCATTTACATTTAAGAATTACTGACAGATATGTATTTATTGCCATTTTATTACCTGTTTTGTGGTTCTTTCTGAAGATTTTCTCTGATCCTTTCTTATCTGTTTAAAGGTTTGCCAATTTTATTTAGTGATATTTGGATCCCTTTCTTTTTTTCCTTGCATATTTATCAGTGATTTTTGATTTGTGGTTACCATTTGGTTTGTATATAATTTCTTTTGCATATAGTCATCTATATTAAGTTGATGGTCATTTTAGTTTGAACCCACTCTTTCTTTACTCCTCTCCTCCCCATGTTTTAAATATTTGGTGGCATACTTTACATCCTTTTTTTTTTGTGAAGTCCTTGACTGATATTTTACAAAAGTATTCGTTTTTACCACTTTCATGTTTCCTGCCTTAGTACTGTCACTGTTGGTCTTTCCTTTCCACTCAAGAGTCCCCTTTAATATTTCTTACAGGGCTGGTTTAATGGTCATGGATTTCTTTAGTGTCTGTTTGTCTGGGGAACTCTATTTCTCCTCCTATTCTGAATGATAACCTTTCTGGATAGATTATTCTCGGCTACAGATTTTTCCCATTCAGCACTTTGAATATATCATGCCACTCCCTTCTGGCTTGGAAAGTTCCTGCTAGAAAAATCTGTTGATAGCCTTATGGGGTTTCCCTTGTATGTAACTGTCTTTTTTCTTGTTGCTTTTAATTTTTTTTCTTTATCACTATATTTTGCCATTTTAATTATATGTCTTGGTGTGGATCTGCTTTTGTTGAATTTTTTGGGGAGTTCTCTGTGCCTCTTGGATCTGGATATCTGTTTCCTTTCCCAGATTAGGGAAGTTTTCAGATATTTTCTTTTCAGATACATTTTCTGCCTCCTTTTCTTTCTTTTCTTCTGGGATTCCTATAATGCTAATGTTATTGCGTTTGATGGAGTCATTGAGTTCCTTAAATCTAAATTCATTTTGCATAATTTTTTTTCTCTCTTTTGTTCAGGTTGATCACTTTCTATTATTCTATCTTTAAGGTCCTGTTCCTCTGCTTCTTCCAGCCTGCTGTTCATTGCATCAAGCATGTTCCTAATCTCATTTATCGCACTCTTCATCTCTGATTGGTTCTTTTTTCTCTCTGTCTCACCAGTGTCTTCCACTCTTTTCTCAGGTCCAGCAAGTATCCTTATGATCATTCCTTTAAATATCCCATCAGCCATGATATTTATATCTGTTTCACTTAGGTCTCTGGCCATGGCCCTGTCCTTTTCTTTCATTTGGGACAAATTTTTCTGTCATCTCATTTTATCTAAGTCTCTGTGCCTATTTCTCTGTGTTAGGGAAGTCAGCTATGTCTTCTGTTCTTGAGGGTTATGGGCTTACAAAAAGGAGGTCCTGTAGTGCCCTGTATGTAGTGTCCCTTGTTCCCCAGGGCCTAGTACTTCCAGAAGTATCTCTAGTGTGTGCTGCGTGTGCTCTGCTGTTTTGTCCTAGCCCCTTTATCCTTCAGGCCAGTCATCTACAGAGGCTTTCTTTGCCTGTTATAGGCAGTGTGTAGTCCCTGGCCTGAATGTGGTGCATTTTAAGAGCACACCCTAGGTGTGCTCTAGGGTGCCTGGGAGATAAGACCTATCAGCAATGTCGCCAGAACTGGGACTTCACAAAACTCTCAGGTTGGGAGATGTAGCATGAGTAGGGGTTTTGGCTGGGCTTCTATGCAGAGGGCCTAGAGCACTGGGACTGAGGCAACCTAGACTGGGAGGAGGGGCTCACTACACAAGGGGCGGGGGCAGGGCTTGGTGTAAGTAAGGTAGGAAATCAGTGTCCTTGCTTCTCACAGGTGGCCCTGTTCTTTTGCTGAGGGGAAGGGAGGGAAATGGCACCTGACAGTTTCTTTGTTTCCAGTGGGGTCTCTCCAGGGATGCTGCCTGTCTGGGACAGGCTCTGAGATGAGCAAATAACATCCTCACTGTGTGCCCCAGGCAATTTTCAGATCGCTGTTTCCAGGCTGTATGTCTGCAGGTAGTTTGCCCTGCCATCTTTCCAAGGAGCAGCACCAATGTCCCAGGGCTCTCACTGAACCAAGCTTGCTAATATTTAGAAGTCCATGCTTTAAGCCCCTTTGCTTGCAGAAACATAAAATGTGGCCCCTCTCAGTTTCCAAGCCAATTGCTATGGGGTTTATTTTCCCTATGCACTCCCGTGTGCTAGCTGTCTCTCACCCTTCTCCGCCACAGTTCCCTCCCCACTACAGAGGAGGGTCAGAGGTCAGCATCCATTTTTCTTCCAAACTTCATCTTTGCATTTCCTACCTTCTTCAATGAGGGCTCTTTTCTACCTTTATTTATGGAGTTTGTTCTGCCAGATAGCAGGTCAATTTCTGGGGTATTTAGGATGATTAGATAGTTATCTTGTATTTCTTGGACAAGGTGAGCCTAAGGTTCTCTTAATTCTGCTGCCACATTCCCACAGTCTACTCATTTTTTAGGATTGCTTTTTCTTAGTATTTAATGTATTTCACAATTGCATACAGTTTTATATTTGCTAGTACATAAAAATGTAGTTGATGGTCATTTCTTTAAAATTTTTCCTAAATTCATCTATTAATTTGAATAATTTTCCAATAGTTTCCTTGGATTTTTTTCATTAATTCATTAGTTACATTTATTAGATTAATTAATATAAACTAATTTTATATTTGCTCTATTGATTTCTTTCAAATCGTTATGCCTTTTCTTTTTCTTTCCTTCCTCCATTGATAATTTGTGGCAGAATGTTAAATAATAAGCATATCCAACTCATTTTCAACTTCAAAATGAAAATTTCAACATTTCACTATCAAATATGAAGCTTGCTGTAGAAGTCTGTATAAATAACTTTTGCTTCACCTTTAATTTTGGTATATAATATAGGTTGGTTGTATTTTTTCTTTCAGTACTTTAAAAACAATACATTCTCTGTTGGCTTCTACTACACTGGATTGGAATGACTTATCTATATCTCAGTATGAGTTTTCGAATAAGGTCAGGGCAGTTTAGATTTTAAACTAATTATATACAAAAAGATTGATTTAATATACCATAAGATATATTATGACAAAATTGATAACCTGCTTTTTTGGCCTATTTTTCTGTATGTATGAAGACCAAAAAAACTTCATTAAAAAAAATGAAACTATACTATTGCTATTAGGTTATAGCTACTTCTTGTAAGTGTATGTAACCAATTGAATTGTGATCTTTAAAATGTGAGATCCTAATTCTCTAGATCTGGGTAGTTATTTCAGAATTCAGAAATACTCTTTCAGAATCGAGATATTCTGAGGGACCTGTGACTCATTTTTCCATTTTCTCTTTTTACGGTTCAGTATGTACTTTATTTCTGGTCTAGCAAAGTAGGGATAGAGAGCCAAACAAAATGAATAATAAACACAACTTTTAAAGTATTGGAGGAAGTAAGTTTAAACTTCTATACATAGTTTACATACAATTATGTGAAACGCATCAGATGCATCACCCTATACCAAGTGTTTATAGGGAGTACATATTCTAAACAGTTCCTTTAACTAGTATGTTCATTTCTAACTTGATTTAGATTCTGATAAAACTCCAGAATCTATTGCTATTCCAGAACATTCACTAAGCTTTCTTTGGGAAAGTGATGTACCATCAATATAAATTAAGTGTATGTTTTCTGGACTTTTATATGTACAATTTCTTATATGTACAATTCTAATGGTTACCTACCTGATAAATAATTATATTGTAACAAAGATAAAATCTTAAGAATGACAATTTTTGGCAGTTTTTCACAAAGCTACAATATAAGTAAATTATATAATATGTGAATTCAGGAGTCACATTGCTTGTGTTTGTATTGTGTTCTATATTTCACTGTCTGAATTTCTTCATCTGTAAAATGGGCTTTATAGTAATTCTTATTTCAGAGCATTGTTGTAAGAATTAATAACATATTCCATGGCATATATTAAATGCATAAATACTGATATTGGTATTAATATTAATGAATGATAAATACTAAGCAATAGTGAGGAGCTATTT
Source organism: Nasua narica (assembly GCA_028533885.1). Lineage (NCBI taxonomy): Eukaryota > Metazoa > Chordata > Mammalia > Carnivora > Procyonidae > Nasua > Nasua narica. Next base: position 39,659,136 of record CM052806.1, on the reverse strand, counting down.
TTCTATATACTTCTTGCCATAAAAGCATTTTAAAATTGTGCTGGTGAGGGGTGCCTGGGTGGCTCAGTGGGTTAAGGCCTCTGCCTTTGGCTCAGGTCACAATCTTAGGGTCCTGGGATCGAGCCCCACATCGGGCTCTCTGCTCAGCGGGGAGCCTGCTTCCCCCTCTCTCTCTCTGCCTGCCTCTCTGACTACTTGTGATTTCTCTCTCTCCCTGTCAAATAAAGAAATAAAACCTTAAAAAAAACTGTGCAAGTGAATATATTTTCTGGCTAGGGTAGTATTGAATACAAGTTTCTTTAAATATGCTGTGTGAAGGAAAAGACATAAACTTTAAACACACAGTACATACATTCTGGCATATACTGTGAAGTGTTCAATGGCAAAGGAAAAGTACTCAAATATGTTTCCTATTTTATTAAGTACTCTCAGAATTATGGTCTATGTTTTGTCAAATTACTCGTTACATTTATAGGTTTTCTTTAATAACCTTAAAAACCTAAATGGAATTTAAAGGCTTAGATTTAAAATGCACCCTTGATTTTAAAAATCAGATAAACTGACACTCTATTTAATTTAAAATATTGTGAAATAACAGTTTCAACTTTACTTTTTAATAAGGAATGTCTGATGAATATCAAAGTTTTACATATATTTTTAAAACAACATTAAAAAACTACATAAAATGAAAACTACATAAAACAACAATAAAAAACTACAAAAAAAATGAAAGAATTTCATTCATTTTTTACCTTTGATCCAGAAGAAATCCAATGGAGGTCAATGTCAGGATAATGAAACCAACCCTCAGAAGGAGTGTGACCTGTGACAGTGCCTGTCAAGAAAACACAGAGACCAACGAACTCTTTAGGAGAGTTATTAAAAAGAATATCAGAATTTAAAGCTGTGAAGAAAATTAGCCTCAAATTTTATTTTATATTATACCATTTGTCACTGACATTTTTCAAGAAGGTTAAATAAATACCCAGAGGACATTTTGGTTTTCCTAATGTCTTTTAATTATCTCTCGCTGGACACTTGGAGAATGAATTATATACTTGCACGGAGATAATTTGCTTAAAGTGTTTTTTCTAAAAATTCTCCTTTATAGGTTTGACTTTCATAATTCTTTGAAACACCTATGTCCCCACATATGGAGAAATCACTCCATTTATTTTTATGAATAAATAGCACATTTCAATAGCTATTTTTAATATCACTGATTCTTTATGGTTTCAAATCCAAAGCTGTTTTTAATACAGAAAGTATTTAAAGGAGAATGTGTTTATGAGTGCAAACACACAAATGGAACATACTGTACAAATCCATCCTCATATTTGGTGAAATCTCTAGGTCCATATGTACATGTCAAAAGTTATCTTTTTAATTATTGTAACAGGACGATATATTTTCACCATAATTTTAAGTTATGCATTTTGCTTGCATGTCAAAATTTAGTAAGAATGTTTACTGAGCATCTACTCTTTTATAGCTTCCATGTTATGTGTTTCATATACTTCAATTCTTTTTATAGTCTCTACAACCTTACAGATAAGGTATCATTATATCTGCTTCATATATGAAAAAACGAACCAGGAATGAAAGGATTAAACAACTTTTCCATCATCACACAGAAATAAATGATGCATCCAAAAATCAAAATACACCTTCCTGACCTCAAAGTGTGACAATGGTGGATAAATCTGAGCAACAAACTTTAAGCGGAAAGGGGCAGAGATCTATGAGGAAGATACATAGCTACTATATAGGGTCAGCTGAATACTGCTTTAGTTTAAAACTGGATCAGTATAAGCAAGAAGTTGGATACATATCCCCCTGAATGATTCCCCTACAGAAAGAGTGTTCTCATTAAGTGTGATACAACCAAATGGCTAAAATACTAATCAAAACATGATGCTAACACTCTTTCTCTTTGCTTTTAGTAAAATAACAAGATGGTATTGTTATTTCAACTTACTGTTGACTGATATATACACCTACAAAAATGGCATCTGTCCAAAGTTATAAACAATAAGCAAAGGCTACCAATTGCAACTGCTGTTCATACCCGGTACCCCAGCTCCACACCTCCTTATAATTCAACCCGGACCTCATGGCCAACTTACAACACCTCCCTATTCACCATCATATGCCTGGATGGCACCTAGAATTGACAAGGATTTAAAACAAAGCAACAGCTTAGTAGATGAGTATTGATGAGTAATCAAAAATATGAATAAAAAGTATCAGAATGTTAGGGATATAGGGACAGAGCTAGGTCTCACACATAAGAGGGAAAGCTCAGTGGACACCAACATGTTTTAGTGGACTGCTATTTGGGTAGGTGGAATTCAGCAGTGGCTGCTTTGGGACAGTGAGGTAAAAGTACCTGAAAGATATTTCTTGGTGGTGAAGTAACTAGGTGTGCTTGAGCAGATTAATGGTGGCTTGAGGGAAACATTTTGTCTTTAAAGAAAAATGCTGCTTTCATGACTATTGCTTCACTTTGATTCGTTAGGAGAAAATTCATATGAAAGAAAGAAATGATATGTGCCCAAAAACTACTGCATGATTTTAAATGTTCTGTAAGAAGATAGGATTTGTAATTATGCATTGAATCTATGAACCACTAAGCATAGGCAAATTATTTGGCATTTTGAAGGCTCTTTGATGTGTTTGGTACATTTGAAATAAAATGAGTTTGGCGGCAACTATAAGGTACTGAGAAGAGTCGTGGCACAAAGTCAACTAACAGTTACAATAGGAACATCATTGTTACTCTTTTTAGGGTATACTGATTTTTCAAATGGTACTTAGGTTAACCTTAATAAATTACAATAAATAAAGAAGCACAAATAAAGGGTCCATTAACTCTTTCCAATACCATTGGAAATTCAGACATAGGATAAAATATATTTTTGAATTTTGGTTAGGGACTTTATGATCCCTTAACAAAAAAAAGAAAAAGAAAAAAGGAACTCTTCTTTGTGCAAATTGCTCCCTGGTTCCTGGAGTCTGAGTGAAAGCCAACTTAATACGTCTATCTAGCTACCTAGGTAATGCCTCTACCTAGCTAAAAGGAATCTGAAACTTACCATGTCAAAAACTATTTCCTTCCTCCACACTACACATTTCCAAGTTTCTTTTTCTTAGAATGGCACATCCAGTTTTTTAGTTACTCAGGCAAAAAAACCCAAAAACAAACAAACAAACAAACAAAAACCCTAAAAAAACAACTAAAAAAGCAAAACAAACAAAACTGTGAATCATGCTTGACTCTTCCTCTCACTGTCTACTTCTAATACATTAGAAATAAAATGTTGGCACTATATTTGAAGTACATCCAAAATAAAGATATTTGTTACAAGGAGCTGTTTTGTAAACAAAACCTTGTTACAACCCAACATGATCTCCACCACAATTGAAATACTCTCTTAACTGGTGTCTCCACTTCTAAAATTGCATGTCCACCTATCATGGCCTTCTACCCACAGTTTCACAGCCAGAATGCTGACTCTTTTTAAGACATACATCATATCACATCATTATTATGTTCTAAATCCTCCAGGACCTTCAAATTCTACTAAGAATAAAACTCAAAGTCCTTACTCTGGCCCATATATAACATACCCCATTATCATATTGTCCCATTAGTAATCTCCCTGTCTTTCATATCACAAATTTTGTTCTTCCTTGAACATGACAAGCATCCTTCCCATTCAAGTCTGTTTTACCTACTGTTCCTTCTATTGGGGCAACTTCCCGCCGGGATCTTTATGGGTCATTTCTTCATTTCATTCAGGTACTATTCAAATGCACACCCTTGTCTGTCATATATAAACAGTACTTTTCCATAACTAACTATAACCTTATTCTGTTATATTGTTCTCCACACGACACTTCTATACAATGATGCGTTTATCCACTTATCACTTCTATACAATTGTACATTTGTTTGAGCATTCTCTTGCTGTTTAGTCTGTTCCACTAGAACCTCCACTAGGATGTAAGCCCCATTAGAGGTTATATTTTGTTATTTACTGTTACATCTCAAATATCTAGAACATTGTCTGGTGCACAGTTAGTACTCAATATGCTTTTGTTGAAAGATCAATCAAATGAATAAATATTTTGTATCTGTGTTCTAATACCAATGCCCTAAATATTAATAATTTATAGTAATTGGTTTAATCAATAATTTAATATTATAACATTAAGTATTTAATTTATTTTCAATATTTTAGTTCTTAAAAATTAAAAATAAATTCTATCAGAGGCCAGAGAAGGATTACAGCTTGCAATGTGGGAGCTTACAAAGTGCAGGCTAGAGTGCATGTTCTCACCAGCCAGACTGGGTAACCTCATGGTTCACTGGGCATTGGGTAGAGAACATAGAAGACTCTTGCCTCAGTATTGGGTAATAACTATCCAAGAGGCAGCAACCTCAGAACTCAAGGTCCAACAGCAGTTGCTGGAAGATATCCATTTTGACACAATATCTTTCTTGGATGTTCAGTAAAACTAATTTCAGGGTCAATGAACCCACTCTAAATTATCAGTATTCACTTCAAGAACTCACTTTAATCTGTACACCAACTTTTGCTATACATGTGACAGAAAACTCTTTATTTTTTTTCCACTAAGAAACAAGTGAAAATATAAGCTGTATATCTTTCAGTTATTTATCAAAATATAAAAGAAAAGAAGACATGTTAAAAGACAGTCTCAAAAAAACAATCTTTCTTTCATGAGGATTACTTTTTTTAAAGATTTTATTTATTTATTTATCTGAGAGAGAAAGAGAGAGGAAGAGAGAAGGAGCATGAGTGGGAGGAAGGGCAGAGAAAGACAGAGAAACAGGCTTTCAACTGAGCAGGAAGCCCTATGAGGGGCACAACCCCAAGACCCTGAGATCATGACCTGAGCCAAAAGAGGACACTTAACCGATCGAGCCACCCAGGGGCCCCCTTTTACATTACTTTTAATGAGATTACTTTTAATGGGATTTAATGAGAAAATACAACTCTCCATAACTGTGCATTTTGACTTTGAGTCTCCAAAGCTGAGTTAAAATGTCTAATTTTTACATATTTTTCATAAATCAAAATGAGACATTAATTCAATTTATAAGCAGTTTTATGGTTGATTGTGTTTAGTATAATTATAAAAGGAGCTGCCTGGTAGTGATCAAAGTTTGGGACAATACTAAAAACATGAAGGTATGTTTAATTTCAGTTAATATTTCATTACTTTTATAAATGAGATTTTAATGTGCAATGTCCCACTTAATTATATTCAATACAGTGTATAGATATTATATTTTTTCAGGGTGCATGGGTGGCTCAGTTAGTTAAGCTTATGCCTTCAGCTCATGAGTCCTGGGATCAAGTCCCCCATTGGGCTCCCTGCTCAGCAGGGTGTTATCTTCTCCCTCTCCCTCTGCTTCTCCCCTCAGTTGTGCTCACTCTCACACTCTCTCTTAAATAAATAAAATCTTCTAAAAAGCTATATTTTTCATTGGAACTCATGATAAGCACTTTCCTGAGTTCCTGAAGCCCATGCTTATCAGCAGGTAGCTTTTTAAAATATCCTTTAGTACACACTTATGACATTTATTTCATGGCTTTTGGTTATAACTGATGCTCATTTTGGCTCACATTTCCTTTTTTCACATCAGTTTGGTGACTGCCTAAAAACTTTAGGAAATTAAATTAAATCTCAATGAATTGCACTGGGGAAAAAAAAAACAAAAACAAAACGGGAGACACTGGATATCGACTTGAGAGATTTCACATAAGCCCTAAGCTAGATCTAATTTGTGCAAGTGACACTATGTTACAAGAGTACAATATATATATGTATATATTTTACAATATATTGATCTTTTTCAGAGTCTGTTAAAACATGTCAACATGAAAACATTAGTTACAAAAATGCAGTGCCCATAATATTTTACAGAATACAGCATACAGGGGAATTCAAAACTAAAAATCTGTTCCTAAATTTATACTGGATATTCTCAGATGCCTCATTAACTTGAAATATATCATCAAATAATCTGTGTTAAAACGTATCTGCAGTAACTTTACTACACATTCTATTATAGGACTGTGAAATACTCAAAGTCTTTTGAGCGTGTCTATTATTTAAAAGGACACCATTGCCTTTACAGTTTTACTTTGGAAACATGCTAGTGTGTCCATATTTTCATTTCAAATGTGTATTCATGATATCACCCCATGAACTGGACCCTGGCAGCGAAGGAATTGATTTCCCAAGCATTACTAAACCAAAATCAACATAGAAGTCTGTGGGTCATATCACTAAACTAAACACTATATATTTAAATGTATGCATTTCAAGTTTCGGTAAGAAAGGAATGTGCCTTTTACACCTTTGTGGTGGCCATCAAATTGCTTTTTTGACTCCCAAAGTTATTTATACAGAACTTACACACATAAAACAAGTAAGTATTTATCTACTCTGGTATATGCATAAACAGAAAAGGCTGTGGGACCACAGCAGGGCCCCCAATTACAAGTCAGCCACAACTTTTCTATGTGATTATTGGCTACAGTGAATCTGGAAAAAAAATATTTCTGTTGGATATCAATGTCTTCATATGCTTTTAAACATCCCTGAGACTAGAAAGACACTACAGAATCTTACAAATAAGCAACCTTTTTTCCTAGTTGCACAGCATGTTTTTAGCAAAGAAAAACATGTGTGGGAAACAAGCAAATACACCTTTCAAAATTAATTTGTGTCAGGGATGAAGCTGTCTCCAACTCTAATTCCAGGTTGAAAAGGATTTCAACACTTGGTGTTTCTCTTTGTCAATATATCTATAGGAGTTTCTGTTTTTTTATGACAGCAGAAAAATCTTGTGAAATCTTGCTATAAGTTGCATCCTTTAATATACACTATGTCTAGATATATTTTTGCCCAGGAAGTACTTATACATGCCTAGACAATCAAATCTCTTGGTGAACTTAATGTTAAGGGTTTCTATTTCAAAATCAAAATGGATAAATTTCTAATTTTGTTTCTATGAATTGGTATAATTTATTTTGGTATTTTACTAAGTACAACTAAAAAATTCAATAATGCAAACTGTATTCAACATTGATCTGTCCCTCAAGAGTTAGATATTTAGATGTAGATGACCTAGCTCTTCTTCTGGTCTCATTCAACCACGGAAACTCTATGAATACATGCATATTTCAGCATTATTTAGGTGAAAAAATTACGACAACAAAGTAGTTTAACAAAGTAATTAGTGATGGGTTACTAATGTAATACCTGAGTTTTAGTCTAACCATTATGGTAGTTTGGTGTCTACACATACATTGCTAAGAGTGATTTGGTTCATCTCACTGATATGAGGAATTTGAGAAACAAGACAGAGGATCATAGGGTAAGGGAGGGAAAAATGAAATAAGATGAAACCAGAGAGGGAGACAAACCATAAGAGACTCTTAATCTCCGAAAACAAACTGAGGGTTGCTGGAGGGCAAAGAGGGTAGGAGGGATAGGGTGACTAGGGGATGGACATTGGGGAGGATATGTGCTATGGTGAGTGCTGTGAATTGTGTAAGACTGATGAATCACAGACCTGTATCCCTGAAACAAATAATACATTATATGTTAATTTAAAAAAAAAGTGATTTTGTTCATGCTGCTTTTAAAAAAGTTTTGCTCCTAAAAAAAAAAAAAGAACAACAAAAAAAGTTTTGCTCGTGAAATACATTCTTGAGTTTAAATTTTGTCTCATTTTGAAGCTAAAGGCAAATGAACCCAGAACAACATCGAATTGGCTTCATTAATTGTAGTACACATATAAAAGAGCAAACAATGAGGCGGTATGTTTTCCACCATCCTATTCTCAAGAATTTCTGGTCACACTGTATCCTATATCTTACTTTCACTTCACAAAATGGGAACAAGAATTTAATTCATTGTTTTCCATTATAATCAGAAAAGTCTATTAAATATTTTACTGTAGTTTTTGTAAAAACATTGCCATTGGCCAGAGAGCACATATGAACTTGTCTTTCAAAACTTGTAACCATGTTTGCTTATTAATTTTTAATGAAAAATCCACAAATACATATGAATAATACCAATCAGTAAAATCTTTAAATAAGGTTAAAAATTAAAATGGACTTTCTTTAGTATATTATCCAGTAATGTTTATAATAACTTTCTGTAAACCTATTTTATTTAGTAGGACACACTGTGCCACATACTACTGGCTGCCCAACAAGGAAACATCCCCCATTTCTTCTGTACTATTACTATGCTGATTTTATCCAGGTATAAGAAAGAAATGTGCTCAGGGGGGAAGTGAACTCTTTATCCCCAGGGTATAAATTACACTTGGTATAATTCACTCATGGTTAATTCATGAGATGGTGTTGGTTATTGGTTCAGTGTGGACATGTGAATTCATCTTGAATAATGAGACACGAAAGGACATTTGCTAGGAAATATTCTGACCTTTTTTTTTTCTTCTTCTTAAATAAAATGAAACTTATAAGATGCCAAAGAACTGAATTTGCTGCCTTTGGTCACAGTCTGCGAGTATAGCAGACTGAAGTTGTCGTCATTATTTTATGACAATGAAAACCAAGAGAATGTTAGAAAAGCCTTTTTGGAAGCTCTACAAGTTTGAACTGACAAACTAACCAATCCCAGAAACCCTTGCCCCTGAATTTCCAGTTACATTTAAGACACACTTAATTGGATATTCTGTTTCTTAGAGGAGATATCTAATAGACACACATGCCATAGATAATTTAAGTAAGGGTATCCCACTGAAAAGTTTACCAGTTACTATGCATTTTATAAGTGTTTAAAGAATGTTTTTTTGAAAACAAGTTGAAGCTACATATTTATTAGTAAGAAGGATTAAATATCTAACATTTATTATTTTTGTTTACTCAAATCTATTTCCCTTTTCCTATGTGCCATCACCTAATTAATTTTCTTTTAAGCCATTCTTTTCTTCCACTCTGATCATGAGGATCCTGTGGAACTGACCCTGTTCTTCCATTCATACAGTGATGACATTGATTGTTTCAGTGGTATCCAGAACATTAGACTCCAACTTGAAACCTTCACTTCCGGGGTTCTTTGTTTAGCAGTATTTAAAACTAGAGCTTCTGGTAGCCATCTTGCCACCATGAAGGCTGAGAGTCTGTTGGAGAATCTGCATTGAGAACAGCATAGTTGCAGGAAAGAATGAGAAAGTTGCTGATGACATTATTTGACTCACTGGATCAGCACTGCCTGAAGAAGAAATAGTCCCAAACTCTTCAGTTACAGGAGTTAATAAATTTACCCTGGATTGAGTATCTCTCACATACAACCAGTGAGTCCTACCTAACACACTCAGTAGTCTATTTCAAGTAGGCTTCTTTCTTATAATTCACTATATAGGATGTATGGAATAATTGTAATTGTTCCAGTGAAATTACTATACGAGGATTATTAAAATGGCATATAATTATTAAAAATGATTTGGTAGGGTATATATATTCAATTATTAAAAGTAACCCTATGGTAGATACATTTTTTTCTGCATATACTGTTTATTAATGTCTATCACTACAAAGTTTTCATGAACAACTATCTATAAATAGCACAGATGTATTCTTTGAAAAAAGTTAATTTGTTTTGGTTGAATTCATTATCCACTAATCCCATTTGTATTCATTTAAAATTTTTTTTGGATTCTTGCATCTTTTTGGGGGGGAACTTTTCCACACTATTCTCTACATGTGAAGATAACTTGTCATGTTTTCTTTTTATCTCATTATCTTTTAGCACTGTATAGTGGGTCATTTTTTTAAATAATGGATGACTGTATTAATCCACTAATTCTCTCTTAATTTGCCTTTAAACTGCTATTTAAATCGTTGACTTTCTCTGGTCTGTTATCATGTTTTTGTGTTCTAGAAGTTTAACATGAAGATTTTTAAATATACCTTATGATTTTTGATAGTTTGTTTCTTAATTTTTCATAATTTTAATTTCTTTTTAATTTTATCTTTGGCTTCCTCAAACATATTAAATTTACTAAATTTATGTTTTACTTTAATTTCCAACATCTGTTGTTTTTGAGAGTTTGATTCTGTTGTTTATTGTTTCTACTAATGCTTTGTCGTGATGGCTTGCTTTCTCCCAGTGTGTTTCTGTGCTGTTTAACTCTGAGTTCATAATCACTGTGACTTTATCTGTGGGAACACTCTGACACTTGAGTTCAAGGGGATTGCTCCAAGCATGCTTTGAATGTGGTTCTATTAGACACGCGAGACCTAATCTGAAAACACTTTAAACTGTATTCTTAATTTAGGTTTATAAACCAACAGTTAGTATAAATTCAGGACCCATCCCTGAGTGAGGGCTGGTTTGTGGTTAAAAATTCTCAGGCAAGACTTTTTATTCTGCTTCCCAAAGCTAAGTCCAGATCATCAGCAAATAATTTGATAGATAATCTTCATAGGAACACTTTGGATATAATCAATTATCCTAATTTTCTAGGAAAATTAACTTATCTGTTTAAATGGGAGATATTACCAATATTAAAGCAGACATTACAGAAAAAAATAGAGCACATATACTATACTATGGTCAGCTAATTTCCATTTTCAGACAAAGTGACAGATAAGTTTCTCACAAAATTTCCTAGCTACTTAAAATGGATACCACTTACATCTTTATCTGCAAAGGTCTCTTCATAAAATGCTAGCATCAAAGCAGACTGTACAACTGCATAGATCCTTAATAGACGAGACACTGATGATGAGAAGGGAACTTCCTCCCCTGTGACCTAGGAAGACAAGAAAGAAGCCTTTTCTTTACTTTGCTCCTTTTGTTGTTTATTGCCATCATTGAAATTCACAGTCAGTGAAGAGGAGATATGCAAAAAGCAAAGAAAAGCTTTGCTCTTCCCTTTTTTTGCCTAAATGAATCTAATATTCTCTTCTTGTTTTTGGATAGAAAAATACAAAAGTTCAGAAACTTGTTTTTTATTTCAGAAGCATTATGATTTTGTTTTAGTTTGCTTTATAATAAACCAGTGTAAGACTTGAGTCAGCAGTATGTACTGGTGATAAACAACCAAAATGAACATTAAAACATGAAATATGAAAATATGAATACATAAATATATCCATGATTATACATGAAAGTAAAGAAAAAGAAAAAATGGAAGGTTATTTTAGTAATGGAGATAATCATGCCTCAAATATTGCTTTATTGGAAATATTGCTCTATTGGAAATAACTTTTCCAAATAATAGAGTTTCCCAGAAACACTATAATTCTACTTTTATAATGCAAATTTGGACACAATTATAACTTTAGAATACTCACTTTGGATTATCTACTGAAAAACAGAAGAAACAGTAAATGAATCATACTTAACTAAATTTTCTGAGCTGAAATAAGGAAATTATTTTCACCTATACCAGGTTAGCTCATTGATACATAATTGATTATGAATAAAACTAAAAACATCTGGGAAATTTCAGCATAGCAGCTTTCATAACTGGATAAGTAAACATTCTTATTTAGATCAAGATTTTTGAAAAATAGCAATATTCAAATAAAAACTGATTTATTTCCTTGAAATATGGGCTAATTTTTATACTCACAATTATCTTTGATATAAACAATAGTTTACTCTTTCTATTGCTTTTAGATTATTATTAATGACAGCTATTATAAGGATTCACAATATATATCCTGAGGATTGGAAAGAAATTCCTTCTTACTATCTCTATAATAATTCCAGACCAAAACTGAATTTTTCATTGGGTTTCCAGGGTTTTAAACCTCCACTTCACTTACTTTTGAGTTTTAATGTGATTTCTGGATTTAATGCTACTACTACTCTACTACAGAATGGATGAAATTATGGTCTAATCTAATAACCACATCATCTTGGTGTGACTTTACACCTTCTATTCTAGAGACTTCATTTCTTTTTTAAAATTCAGTATAGTTACATTAGTTTCAGGTATACAACTTAGTGATTTGACAAATTTATACCTTATGCTATGTTCACTACAAGTTACCATCTATCTTGAGATGCCACTATTACAATATCCTTGACTACATTTTTTATGCTATGACTGTTTTTCCTATGACTTACTCATTTCATAAGTAGAAGTTTGTATCTCCCAGGCCCCTTCATTCGTTGGTTGTACCAATTTACATTCCCACCAACAGCATATGGGGGATTCTTTTTCTCTGCAACCTCACGAACACTTGTGACTTCTTGTCTTTTTTATTTTAGTCATTCTAACAGGTGTAAGGTGATATCTCTTTGTGGTTTAGATTTGCATTTCCCTGATGATTAGCAATGTTGACCATCTTTACATTTTTTCATGAACAAAATGAAGGCTACACTGAATCATCTTTAAGTCTCCCTCCTCTCTAGTGTTTTAGGATTCCGTGACCGAATGAACATGTTTGTACAGTTCTTGCACAACACACAGGCTCTCTGCTGTAGATTTGAGTGAATCTGAAAACTAGTCTCTGCTGCTCTGCCACCCAAACCATGATCTTCAGAAGGCGCCATTCTTACTGGCCCCTAGGACAGTATCTGCCTAAGGGAACATCTTTTTGGTCAGATCTGCATGAAGTCAACATACATACAGACGGATTGTAGACCTGGCGATATGATACTAACTTTCACCATCCCCAACATGAACTCTACTTACCTCTGGGATTTCTTCATTCAGTCCAAGTCTCGGTTTACCTGGACCCCATCCTGGTCCTTTAAATATGACAGAAAACTTGTTGAAGAATCCAGGTGTGGCCCAGAATGTAGTCCATATGTAAACTAAATGGTGGAACTAGAAGAATAAAAAATAACTTATTTAAAATAAGAAAAACACATAACAAAAATATGAAGTATAATTAATCATTCATTTTATTTATTATTCAATTTATATGTTGCTCTGTAATATACAGGTTACATATAATTCGATTAATGTAGATTAATATGCAATTGCATATTGTAATTCATTCTATTTATTCTGTGTCCTTTAAGTGTGTTTTTGTTAATATTTCTAAAACTCCACAAAATTATAATTTTGAAATTAAAAAAAGGACATTTAGAAAATCAGCAAAATAGAAAAAATGAGTCTTTGCTTCCAACGGAATTAAATTAGCAGCTTATGTACTCAACATCCATGTCTAATGATATTATTTCTAAAGTCTTGCTAAATGGATATTAATGTTGAACATGGAAACATATTACATATTAAAAAATCACCCTTTATTTACTGTATTGGGTTATAGACGATCATGTCTATAATTGAGGAAAAATATTCAAAGCCATTTCTGAGTCTTATAGTAGGAATCCACATTCTGTAAATAACGCCGTACATTTGACAAGTACAGAAATTACAAATATGCTCACACACGGGAAGTACCCAGTAAATATTACTATCAGGGTAATTGGTTATGTATCACATATATGTGATAGTCATGCATCATAGGATTTAAAATAGTCCTAGAGCTATAGACTCTAATGCTGACTTCTCTTATAAGTGAAGTAATAAATTAATGTAGAAAGAGGTTTTGGCTCTATGAGAATTTGTGGTCTTAGTGGCATTTTCATTGTCTCCTAAAGAATTTAAACTGCTAGGATTTTAAAAAATGGTTTTAAAGTTGCTTGAAAGATTAATTGCTTTAGGAATCTAAAGCAATTAGTGAATAATGTAGGATTTAGTGGAGGAGATTTTAGGAAAAGAGAACCATCAAATGGAAATTTACACTGGGCCTTAATAATAAAAAAATAATTATAAAATGTAATGTGCTTAGGAGCTCTAACACATTTATATATTTATCTGTTCTGTTATTTTGAAAACTGCCTTTTAATTAATTAATTAATTAATTATGAAAATGTATTTATTTATTTCAGAGAAACAGAGAGTATGAGCGGGGGGAAGGGCCGAGGGAGAGAGAGAACCTCAAGCAGACTCCCTGCTAAGTGTGGAGCTGGACGCAAGGCTCCATCAATCCCAGGACCCTGAGAGCATGACCTGAGTCGAAACCATGAGTCTGACACTCAACCGACCAAGCAAACCAGGTACCCTTGACTGCATTTTACTGCTCTTGATCTAGACACAGGCCATGAGAAATATGTGGTGACATTTTAAAATAACATTGCCTTCCAATGCCCTGAGACTTCTGGACTCCAACAGAGAGCAAAGTGAGTGTCCTATGCCTAATAATAAAAAGGAAAAAGAAACCCTCTTCTACTAGTGGGGCCATCCTACTTGCTTTTGATGCCTCTGAGGGAAAGGTGAGAAATTTAGGTGAATATAAAGGAATACAAGTGAAAGTAAGTATACAATGTTTTTGCAGGTTCAAGAATTCCTCATTAATGCTATGTGCCCATATGACATTTTGACAAGGTAAGAGAGCATCTAGAAGTCTAGGCCTCAGACACAGTTGTGATATGGAAGTGTTCCCATGAGGGGAGAGGCCTGGGGCACTGAAGCTCACACAGATTGAGCAGCCGCTCATAAATACTATGGTTGTCTGAATACTGGGTCCCTCCAAATCCCAATATCTGACTCCCTGTTGTGCAGTTTTCAGTCTTCCCTTCTGTCTCAGATATGAGCCCCTTTGTCTCAGCAGAAGTGCACACTCCCAAAGTCTTGCTCCTTAAAGGATCAGTCAGGGAACAACAGGTTCGGCACCTCCTGGGAGCTTGTTAAGAATAAGAAATGTTGGACATTCCTTATTGAACAGAATTGGAACTACTGAACAGAATCTGCCCTTTAATAAATCCTCTTACGGTTCATATTCATATGAATCAAAGACATTCCCAGAGGACAGAGACCAAGTTGGCTACTTCCTTTTTAGTGTCCCTATTATGGAGATAAGACTAGACCAAGTGAAGAGGTAGCTCTCAATGTGTTATTTTTAAGTTAATTTCAATTCTATAAAGTTCCTTATTAAAAAAGTACTGTGAAATATTTCTCAATATTCTCCTGAGAAATGTATTTTTAGTAATGCCCAGCAGAGAGAGAAAGATGGACAGAGAAAGAAGTAACCTATGGTTGAGAAAGAAGAAAAGAATCAACTTTTGTTTTTGGAAGTGTGAGATAAAAACATCTCTCATCTGAGAAGTGAAGGCAATTTATGATGGCTTTTTCTGTAAATAGGCAGCACAGCACAAAAGTTATTAAGCTAGGCGAGTCTTGGGCTTGGCCGGCAACCCTCCTTGGTTAAGCGTGCTGTGTGTAGCTGGTTGACTTATTTAAATCCTGGCAATTTCAGTTTCATCCTCTAAAATATGAGGATAAAAAGAATCCCTGTCTCATAAGGTTTTAGTGAGAGCTATATTAGACATTTGTGCAGACCGATTAGCAATACCCTGCGCATAGTAAAAGTTCAATAAATGTCCCTTTATTTTGTTATTTTAAATTTCTCAAAAACTTTTAAGAGGTTCAAAAAGCAGACCGCACGTGAACTTGTAAATTTGCTCCCTTACTAAATGCTGTAAACTCAGTCCTTGTACAGAGCTGTCACTGACTGGCCTCTTCAGTTTTTTCAAGCATTCTTATCTTTTTCTCATTTACTAGTTTTTTCTCATTTACTAGTTTCTAAGCCCAGGAGTGTTTGTGGTGGTTTGTTGCTGATGGATCGGAGCTTCACAGACATTCCTCATTTCTCTAGTGCCAGCCATCAAGATCAGTGAACAACCAATACCACATGTCTAACCGAAAACTGGTCCAGTGCCACAAGTCTTAGCAGGTGAGGTAACGCGTAGACCTAACAAACTCGTAATAGCTCCTGACATTTAGGTCCAAGAAGAGTAGGGCAAAGGCCTCATGTTGAATTTCTAACCAGAGTCATGCAGCCTCGAAGCAAATATTTTTCTTAACTGTGGTATCAGCCTTAATTATGCATTTACTACTGCTCCTTCTGAATACATGAATATATTGCAGGTTTGTTCTGGGAAAGAAATATGTTTGCTAAAGATCTATTTTAAAAAAAAATTCTCAGTAGTAGATAGATTTAAGAGTTCTTAATGCGTTTTTTTAATGCGTTGTTTTCAAATGCATTTTGCCCACGTGGATTCAAGATTTTGTTGGAGTGCCAGAGTTACTTCCAACTTTTTTTATGGTTAAAAAACCCTTATTTTCAGGGTAGTGTAATGTACTTTCACCTTTCAACAACTGATTGTTCTTTTAACCGTAAGATTTATGAAAGGATATAATCAATTCAGAAAGAATAAAATCAGTTACATTACCTGCACCTTGAATGGTTCAAATGTATTAATGGGATGTGTTAGACCATATACAACTTTCTCATTTTCTGCCTCGAATGTCCCTGGAAGATAAATATGAAGGATATGATCTTTGACTTTCTCTGAGTTAAGGGGCTAAGTTACTATTTAAATTCATATACATTTTACTTACCAAAAATTCTATCCCATATAATAAGAACGCCGGCATAGTTTTTGTCTATGCAATAACGGTTTCTGCCTATAAAACAAAATATTTAAAAAAGGACTTTTTTGAAAAATGAAGTTATGCTTTTGAAACATCATATTGTATTTTAGAACCCATTCACAAAACTAAGACATGCAATAAAATGATTTCCTAGGACTCTCTTTTTACTGACTACATTTACTGACTACATTAATTATTTGCCTGTAAACTGGTTTTATTGTATTTACTTGTTGAGTTAATTTTACTAAAAAGAGAGAAGAATACCTTAAAACTACATATATTTAGAATTATCTCAGATTTTTTTAAAATGTTTTTTTCTCATAATTTCCTAGATTTTTAGACATCTAGGATAAATTCTAAGTAACTTTAAGACTATCAAAGAGTAATTAAAAATTAAATGGCCCACACAACAAAGGCAATAGGAAATAAAATAAATAATACACATATATTTGCATTTTTTTGAAGCAAGTTATTATCTCTATCCCTTTTTCCTGCATGTTTTAGAGGAAGAAAATTTTCTACTTGAAGTGAGACAATTATTATTTTTAAATCATAAAAGACAGGTGAAAACTAAATTACCCTTATTTTTATTAACACAAAACATATATATTTTTCCTGCTCCAAAGTATTCAAATTATAATTTAAATGTAAATTAAAATTACATTTTAATTTTATGGGGGGGCACCTGGGTGACTCAGTGGGTTAAAGCCTCTGCCTTCGGCTCAGGTCATGATCTCAGGGTCCTGAGATTGAGCCCCACATTGGGCTCTCTGCTCAGCAGGGAGCCTGCCTCTCCCTCTCTGTCTGCCTCTCTGCCTTCTTGTGATCTCTCTCCTCTCTGTCAAATAAATAAATAAAATCTTTAAAAAAATAAATAAAATAAATGGAATTAGCTGGGCACACTTTCTTTAATAATAAAAAAATTGCTTTATTTACATGAATGTAAATAAAAGAAAAAAGAATATTAATCTACCAAGCCACTACCCCCCAACAAACTCAACTGTCTTTATGTATCATTTCCTTACATGACTTCTATACAAACAAATATATGTTTGAAAGTGAAAACACAAGAGACAACCTTCCCCAGCGCGGAAGTAGTGTAGGGCTGGTTACACAGACATAAAACCCATTGCCATATGTGTGCTAAGCAGTGGTTCTCAGTTGGGGTGGAGAACATTTTGCCTCTCAGGGGACATGTGGCAATGTCTGAAGACTGCTGAGAGTCACAACTGGGGGCAGATATTATCTGCATCTAGTATGTAGAGACCAACGTCCTGTAACAGACAGGGTAGTCCCACGCCTAACCTCCCACCTCCAAATGAAGAACTGTTGGGCCTAAAATGTTAATAATGCTGAGGTTGAGAAACCCAGATACAAAACAACATGAGTGGGAAGGCGCCCTGAAGTCAAACAGAGGACACCAGCAACTATTTCTTTTTCAATGTGAACTTATTCTTCTCCATTCCCGATGGTTCTTTTTACATGAAGAAACAGTCTCTAACCCTTGGCCTCTCCAGTCTCTCACTAACGATCTCCTTGGGGCTGGCGAATGCCTATGGACTTTGGATTTTTTTTTTTTTTTTTTTGAGAGGGAGGGAGAGAGAGAGAGAGAGCATGAGCAGGGTAGGGACAGGAAGAGGGAAAAAGACTCTTAAGCAGGCTCCAGTGAGGAGCCCATCATTGGGGTTGATCTCATAACCCTGAGATCATGACCTGAGCCAAAATCAAGAGTCAGATGTTCAACCAACTGAGCCACTCAGGTGCTCCAGGAGATGCCTATGGAGTTTGGAAGAGGAAACTGAGCATGTGCAGCCTGATTCTACCCTCTCTCATTCCTTGGCAGTGAAGGGTGCAGCTTATGCTTCCATCTGCTTCCTGCCAGGAGGAAAGGGACCTGCCCCTAGGAAAGGCAGGCCTGCAATGTTCCAGTGCTGCCTATGGTGCCTGGAAATTTACAAAAGAAGAACAACAATATTTACTATTTTGTTATTGTCTTCCTTCTCTCAACATTGTATTTGTGAGATTTATTCAGGCCATCCCAAATTGCATCAGTTTGGACATTTTTATTGCTATATAATTCCCCATTACATGCATCGTCTATGGTTTCTCCTTTCCACTCTGATAAACTTTTGAATTTAAGCTCTCTTTTTTCTATTACAAATAATGCTGTCATGCACATTCTTGTACAGGTCTTTTGGTGCACACATGTAAACATTTCTGTTAAGTTTTTTGCTGTCTTTAAACCTTAGGCACTAGCCACATGGGATTTTCTCTTTGTCAGGCTAATCCACTTCACAGAATTTAGGCAAGAAAGTGAACTGCTGTTTATTAGGCTTTCCTGAAATCCCAACAATTTTCAAGACCAGAGGCTTCTGGCCTGTTTACAGGAGTGACGCTCAACCTTCAACTTATTCCTTCAATGTAGAAAGTATGCCTTCCCCTGAGGTGGTTAACTCATTTTCCATTACAACTGAGATCTAGGCAAAAAGGAAAATCCAAGAAAGGTGTTTTTCTGTTTTGTTTGTTTGTTTGCTTGTTTTCCCTCCAATCTTTGCTTTGGAAATGAGACTTGTCTAGGTACAGTGATACTTATTTACACAGTGCATGGTGATTATGCTGAATAATTGTGATGAAAAGGTACAAAATAATACTGTTCTTAAAGAAATGAAGAAGGAAAAAAAGATCAAATTTCCTTACCATGATGAACCCTATGATGGCTAGGAGTATTGATAATCAGTTCCAAAGGACCAAGGTTATTGATGACCTGTTTAAAACAAAAGCAATATATATATATATTTATACACATAGGTATCAATAAATGTGCACATAGGGGCACCTGGGTGGCTCAGTGGGTTAAGCCTCCGCCTTTGGCTCAGGTCATGATCTCAGGGTCATGGGATCGAGCCCCGCATTGGG
This sequence comes from Nasua narica, assembly GCA_028533885.1. NCBI lineage: Eukaryota > Metazoa > Chordata > Mammalia > Carnivora > Procyonidae > Nasua > Nasua narica. The sequence goes on along the minus strand of CM052806.1, from coordinate 39,639,737 downwards.
CTCTCTGCTCAGCAGGGAGCTTGCTTCCCCCTCTCCCTCTGCCTGCCTCTCTGCCTACTTGTGATCTCTTTCTCTCTGTCAAATAAATAAAATATTTTTAAAAAATGTGTACATATATTCATATTAAAAGCCCACATGGATTAAGAGATATTTCAAGTTTCAAGGTTGGCCTCAGAGTCAGAAGAAGTTTCTCAACTTCCTGGTATTCATATAAAAATTATAATAAGCTATGGGGTGCCTGAGTGGCTCAGTAGGCGATGTGTCGAACTTTTTTTTTTAAAAGATTTTATTTATTTATTTGACAGAGAGAGAGAGAACACAAGTAGGCAGAGAGGCAGGCAGAGAGAGAGAGGGAAGCAGGATCCATGCTGAGCAGAGAGTCTGATGCGGGGCTTGATCCCAGGACCCTGAGATCAGAGCCTGAGCTGAAGGCAGAGGCTTAACCCATTGAGCACCCAGGCATCCCAGGTGTCAAACTCTTGATTTCTGCCCAGGTCGCAATCTCAGTATCATGAGATTGAGCCCAGCATTGGGCTCACATTGGGCATGGCACCTGCTTAAGATTCTCTCTTGCCCTCTCCCCCCCACCTCTCATGCTCTCTCTCTCAAATAAAGAAATAAATAACATTAAGTTTCTAACTCTGTACTAAGAGGCAGTATAATGGTAGAATTAGGTTAAGAGTTAGGCTGCCTTAATTCAGTTCTTCGAACCTCCATTTATTACCATGTGATCTTGGGAAAACAATTGAAGCTTTTTTTTTTTTAAGATTTTATTTATTCATTTGAGAGTGTGAGAGGCAGAGCGAGCACAAGCAGGGGGAGGGGCACAGGGAGAGGAAGAAGCAGGCTCCCCGCTGAGCCCAATTATGTCCTGGGGCTTGATCCCACGACCCGGAGATCATGACCTGAGCTGAAGGCAGACATCTAACCATCTGAGCCACCCAGGTGCCTCAATTTAAGCTTCTTATAACTCTGTTTCCTCATGTTTAAAAGGGAAATATTTAAAAATATCTACACAATAACATTCCGAGTATTACAACGAAAAACATAATATTACATTTGCTTTCTGGTTAGTTGAGAGTTGGTTCCACCCAATATTCAGTCATGTAGCAACAGCTGTTAAGTACTGCATTAGGATGAGTCTGCTTATTCACATATAATCCTGAGTGATTGTTTACCTGTAGATGCACCATCTTCGAGTCCATTTTAGAGGCACAATTAAAAGTCAAATATATAAAGGGACCTATTTTTTATTTGTTTGTTTGTCTTTACAGTTAAGGACCCTTCATAATATGGTCCATAACTCTTTAATGGTCTCTCTCAACATTCCTCAGTAAGAATCCCCATGCCAGAGTGTGCAAATTCTAAGGAGTGTAGGAACCAGGTTGGTGTCATAGAAAAGAACAGCAGGCCACATAGAAGATATTTGGCGTGCTATACAATCAATGTTAAGCAATACGGGAACCCTTTTAATTTTGATTACATTATTATTCCATCAATCATGGCAGATAATAGAATGTTTACTTTATGATCTAAATGGATTTGTTAGAGCCTACTAATGACAAGATCAATACACTGTTGTATTTTAAGAAATTACTCACCCCTGGAGTTAATTTCCATTTAGGGAACATATGAGGAATAAAGGAGTGAGTTAAATGATGCTCAATGGGAAAAAACATCCCCTGACAATCATGACACTGACATGAATTGGCAACAGGTCAGTGGTATGGGGGTAAAAACAGAGATGGGACTGCTCAAGATAAAAAGATATTTAAGTTACATAATAACCAAATGGAGTGTAGTGATCTTGTTTTGAATACTGGTTTGAACAAACCAAACAAAAAAGCATTTTATAGGCAATGAGGGTTAAGACAATGATTATATATGGGTTATTACACGATAAAAAAATACCGTTTTTATTGCAAATTATGTTGGAACTGCCATCGTGTAGGAAGATGTTTTAGAGTTGTATAACTAAAGTATACATGACATAAGATCCATGTTTTGCTAAAAGATACTTGGCAATGAATAAAGAAAAGGCAAAAAAGATAACCAGTGAAAATGAATCAAAATCATAATGATTTTTTAACCGAAATGATGGATATACATAAAAGTATTCTATCATTTTCTCTACTTTTCTGAATGTTTGAAAATTTTTAGGACAAAATTTTACATAAAAGCAATTACTACTCTAGTAATGCTGTTAGCCTTAATAGATCCTTAAGTCCCAAACAAATTTCTAGATTGCAACACCTTATATAGTGGGATTTAATCATGTTTTGGCAATGTCTGATAGACATTAGAACACTCAGTTAAGAATCCCTCTGCACATGTGAACAGCTGCAGTAGTCACATTGTCCCCAGCTTGTGGGGTCCTGTACCCTCTTGAGGTTGAAGCCACATCGCCACATGGCAGTCCTGCAGCTCTCCAGAGAGCAGGTGCCACCACCACACCCTTATTGAACCCATTGTTTACACACTTGAAAGAAGCAGTCCTTGCCTTCCATACTGCTGCCAAGCTTCTAAGGGATTTTCAGTTTCCATTATGGAACAGACAAATGTTTGCGTGCAAAGGATGTGTAATATTTTATGTCCTGTATGGATTTAGCCTTCCTTCCTATCTCCCTCCATCCCTCCTTTCTTCTTTGCCTCCTTCCCCCACTCTCCTCTCTCTCTCTCTCTTTTTCTCAACTCTATTCTGAAGTTTCATCACCATTTTAAAATTATTTCCATGAGAAATATTCTATGAGCTCCAAACAACAGACTTTTTGGTTAACTCATAAAATTCATTTATACCCAAAGAGCTATCTGTATTTTTTTAATTTCTAGGACTTCAAAATACTATGAATATGTAGCACTTACATCGGACTACATTCCTATCAAATAAGCCACAAGAGGTATTATCCCACAAATGGGAGTACTAGTGACCAGGGATTGGGGAGGGGGAGTAAGTAGAAATAGCCCTGTATTTTACTGGACTCCATTGCTTTGTACTTGGTGGAAAAATATTTGTTAAGAAGAAGAATGGTGATGGATAAAGAACAAGAAAGTGGGGTTTCTCAGCAGTCGGAACATTGAAATCTGATGCTCTGTTCAGGCTTCGTATCTCTGGCAGAGAACCAGATGGAAAAGGAGAAAACCATTTTATCCTTGTTTGTCTCTTTGGTGCCTAACATATGTTACAAAAACAGACAACAAAAGGGGGTGGAGGAGACTACACTGACCAGCTTCTGCTACCCAGATGCATTTCTGATTCTTGGTCCTGGCATGTGTGCACCCAGATTTAAAGCCACACAAATGGTGAGTGCATTCAGATGAATGGAGCCTTGGCTGACTGCATTATATATTTTTTAATGTCAAGCACTTTTCCTCAAAGAAAATCTTTTGCGCCTACAGGCTAAACCATGGTGATATCAATACTGAAAGTTCCCCCTCCCCACCTCTTTTTTAAAAGTTAAAAGCCAAGTACAACACAGACAACCACAGTCAAATTTCCTGGTAGTGCCTAGCCTATGAGTACCTTGGAGCTGAGAAAGACCACCTCGGTGTGGGAGATGATTCATCATTCAGACTGCCCAGTTAGAACCTCTCTTGTAGAAAACTCTTTTGACTCAAAATCATGGAGAAGTCATCAATAATTAATACGGGTTGAACATAATGACTTAATTATCGCCCACTTTTGCAATTTCAGTCATTTAGCAATTCAACCACATCTAGCTTTGAATCACTTCCTGAAAATATGTTACTGTGGAAATAACTGAAGCTATTCTCATTTTTAGAAAGTTATTTTTCTGTCTTATTTTTTAAGATTTAGATAAGTTAATTTAAATGATGGAATTTTATAACATATAGAGGACTTAAAAATCACATAAAATCACATATGGGACAAAAGTCCCATACTTCGTTATTTTTAAAAAAGCATAAAAACCAAAGTTAGAGAAGTTAAATTATTAGTCCAAGTTTAAATAGCTTGGAAGAAGCCCTAAAGTCTTCTTGATTTCAACTTAGGATTCTTTTCATTTTTCTATTATTTCTAAGAGATACAGAAATAGTTCCATCAAATAAAAGTAATTTAAACTTTTAAAAGTTTCATGGACAACAACTAAATTGCTTTTTTACTACATTCCAGTCAAAAGAAACCCAAGTATTTATAAAGAGCCTAAACACTTGAGATTCTAAACTGCACTCTCATGGGATTTTGGGCGCTACTAGTCTTTCTTAGGTCACAAAGCATGGTCTAAGTCTTGTATGCTGTTTTCTCTCAGGGTTTTATAACCTGAGAACTATGGATACCTAGAAAGGTTTTAAATGGGCTTCAGAAGGTCAAGAACACCCTTAAGTGTTATAGCAACTTTTATGAGTATATACCAATGGGTACTTTTCTGGGAGGAAACTACTGTTTTCATCATATACTCAAAGGGTAGATGAGTCCTCAGAGGTTGAGAACCAATATTCCAAACAAAGGTCTTGAGATTATTTCCTTTGTCTTTCTTATTTATAGTATGTTTTCAGTTCCATACTATTAAAACTTGGATGCTAATTTCTCAGCCAAACTTTGGAAACAGTAATATTTCTTCTGCCTATTTCTTAAAATCATTGTTTTCCAAAAGGATCATTTCTTGTATATCTCTATAATAAATAAATAATTAAACAGTTATTTATTCATTATAAATAATTATTATTTAATTATATTATCAATTATATTACATTAGCCATATATTATGATATACTGATTATTATATTATATTAATTATTATGTATTGCACAATGCATTAATTATATTGATTATTATATGTTATATTGATTATTAATATATTAATCAATAATATTGATTTATTATAAATAAAATAAATAAATAAAACCAATTTTATAATGATAAGCTTCATCCATTCTATCTACTAAATTTTATCCAGCAGAAATGCTCTGGATCTTTTGCTGTATTGGTCACAAACTCACTTCTCTCCCCACAGTTTATGGCAGGGGTCAGGAGAAGAGTTAAATATAAAGGCATGTCATCTTCTCATCATGTCATCTTCTCATCATGTCATTGCCCTCATCAAAAATAAAGTGAATTCGAATGAAAGCCTCCTCATAATGAACTAAATGAAGCTTAGTCAAACTATGTCAAATTCAAAGCTGTTCAAACTCTTCCTGAAGACCAATTTCCAATGTTCTCTTTCTTCTGCCTCAAAGACATTAACCTCCCATCTCGACCTGTTGGAATTCTGCTGTTTCTTCAAGTCCTACCACATTTTGAAACACTCTTCTTGATTTTTCTAAGGAGAATTTTGTTTGCCTTTTTCTGAGCATGTATTGAGGCATCACTAATTTTTATGTTATGCTATTTTGATTTCTAGTTATTTGTATTCAATTCCTATACAATATTGAAAGTTCAGTGAGGACAGAAATGGGACCTTGCTCCTCTTCAAGGTTCTCCTAGCACATGCAACATCACCTTGCAAAGAGTGACTGCCCAACAAGCTTGTACTGAGCAGATAAATCCACCTCACCGCCCTCCCCACCCTTTTGCCTTTATAGTAGTATTTCTCAAATGGGGACGATTGTGCTCCCAGGAGACTTTTGGCAATGTCTGGAGACAATCTGGGCAGTCACACTAGAGGAAGTGCTGCTGTAATTTAGTGAGTAGTGCCTTTTAGTGTGGCTAAACATCCTACAACGCACAGAACAGTACCCCAACAGTGATAATGCCCTCTGCTTCATGGGTATACGTGACTTGCTGTACTTCAATCTTTTTGCTTTCCAGACGGAAGCATTGTATAATTCCTGTCTTCTAGTTTGGAAATTGGAGGGAGGCATACATTAAGGAATGAGCCTAGTAGTCATTCCCAAGACTAGATGCAAAACATGAGTCTGGAGTGCCCTCGGCCTTTAAAGCCCAGAGAGAAAATCCAAACATGATCTGTGATCTAGTGAATTGGAAAATTAATATAAATAGCTAAAATAAGGGGCCAACAACCAGTAATAACAAACAGACAGACAGACAGACAGACAAAAAACAGAAAAATAGAAAATCACAGAGTCCTGATAATGGGATAGTTAAATTCTGGTGATCATTGACAGGTGAATTTTTTGAACTATTTTTATGTTCTCTCAGTACAGGTTTGTGAAGGCTTCAGTTTCAGTTAAAAGGAGCCAGAGATATAAAATTTCCACATCAGTTTCCATATCACCAAATGATTCTGAAATGACTTTTGAGACTTCTTATGACCCTTCTTTCCCCTTGCTCTGCAGTCACATTTTGAGTGAGCTGAATGACTTAGAGGCCTAAAGGTTAGCAAAACTTCCATCATTTCTAGGTTACCAGGTAGGAATAATTTTGCTCTAGAAATTGATAAAGTAAGTACATGTGGTAAATCAAATAATTAAATATCTACTATGAATTGGTCGCAATTAATTCCTTCCACATTGTAGTTCTCAGGAGTTTTCTGATTACCCTACATCATTGAAAAATATACTTCTGTAGGTCTTTCCAAATGAAATGGAAAACCCACTTTGAATTGAACTCTGTAAAGCATCAAAATAAATGTTCTAAATTAATGTACTGTCTGAAATTATTTCTTATAAAATTAACATATTATATTCTATATATTTCTTAGTTATTTTCACTGATTCTTCTGATGGGAAATATTGACTGTTTAGGTTTTTGTAGTTCACATAAGAGTGCAGAAATGATTAACTGATGTACAAGTTGGAGGGCCCCACTTGCTTTCAACAAAAATTCAGTTAATTCAAAACAAAATAATTTTGTTTTTATGAACTGCTCGGGAAATTGCCTCTTCTCACCTCACTCTGACAATTGATGTTGAAGAGACTTTCTAAATCCATTTTAAAAAGAAACATCTCAATTCTATTAGTCTATCAAATTTTAGCATACTACTTGGAATGTCACACTATATTTCTACCCTTTAGTTTTTCTACCTGCAAACTGGTACTAAAAATACTGGAATATATTATTGAAAATAATTGAAAAGCTACAGGATTATTTGTAACCACTTACTTTTTAGAAAGAAAGTGTGAGCCTATATAGTTAATTATAAATTTCTTTCTCAATAAGACATGCTTACAAACAATCATGCTTCCTGTCTGAGAGGGAAAAAATCATAATAGGGAAAATATGTCCTAAGAAGCATGTGTTTTACAAAATACTCATTAACAATGAATATGCCTACAATATGAGGGATGCTAAGGAGTGACTGGGCTGGGGGTGAAGTGAAATGAAATCTCCACAGCAGGAAAATGCCTGCATTCAGATGAGCACAGGTTATAGGGATGCCATTAACTCTAACTAGTCAAGACTTCTTTAAAGCATTATGCATGACTGATGTTCCAGGGACCCTGATACCACTGTAGGCCTCCATGTTCCACTGCAGTCAGTATTTAAGGGACATACTAAGCCAGTTCCTAATACATTTATTATCTGATAGACAAATCACTGTCATGTTGTATTTAACTAAGAATGTTATATTTAAGAATGACATGCTTGACGTGCAGTCTGAAAATGGCAAACTTTTCAAGTAGATTAGTCACAAGATTCAATACAAAACCAAACTAAAATGAAATGGACTAATATTTATACCATGATCAGTTTATTTGTTTTTTTAAAGATTTTATTTATTTATTTGACAGAGAGAGAGAGAGAGAGAGATCTGAGAGGCAGGCAGAGAGAGAGGGAGAAGTAGACCCTCCACTGAGCCGAGAGCCGGATGTGGGGCTCCATCCCAGGACCCTGAGATCAGGACCTGAGCTGAAGGCAGAGGCATTAACCCACTGAGCCACCCAGGCACCCTGGTCAGTTGTTTATTTCATGGTAATTTACCTTCCTTCTTTCTCTCTTTTCTTTCTTTTTCTTTCCTTCTTTTAACTGGCTATCTATCTATCAACTAAGCATGTCTGCATGTACATTTATGAATAAAAAATTTGAAAAATCTTTTATTTGGAAAGAGCTTTAAAATAACTATAGGCTTATGCATATCTTTTTGAAAAGTAAGCAGTCATAAATATTTCCAAGACCTTTCAATATATGTTCTAGTATTATAGTTGTATTTACAGAAAGAAAATCTGAAGGGCAAATATAGCAATGTACACACATAAATTTATATCCTTATTAAATATCTTTATATATTAAATATATATTTGAATGCCAATCAACAACTATTTTATTTTTTTTCAACAACTATTTTAAGTACCAAGTTATCAATAAGCATTTTCTATCAGCATTGGAAGTAATGTTTTGGATCATTAAAATCTATATTTATAAATTTTTATCGAAGTTTCTTATTAAAAGATAGTTGCATAATAAGCCAACCAAGTAGTCCCTTGTCAGTCAGTCCATTCATTCTGCAAAGATTTATTGAATTTTTCCAGACTTTACTAGGTTTTAGAAGTAAAAGGAAATGAAGTGATACACAGGTTATTTACATCCAGTGGACTCTTCAATGGAAGGGTAGAACTAGTTCAGAAAAAAAAGTTTTACAAAAAGTTTTCTTTTTGAAAAATTCTGTGTACTTACAAGAAGGATGAGAAAAGCATCATTTTTTAAATTTCCTTTACCATTGCACAGTACAGATATTTGAAATTCGAACCCATTTGAACTTATAATTGGCATGAAATTACCTAATAAGAAGCAAATTGAGTTCTAGGTCAAAAGCTAAGAATTATCTTTAGTAAAAATATATGCTTTTATCTAGCCCCCTAGAGTGCAGCTTTGCAAAAAATCCCACTGATGGCTCTGGGAGAACACTATATAGAGCTCTCTTTTGTTCATGAGCTTCTTCAACAGTCTCTATGTAAGGTTCACTTATTTTATTTATGTTTATGTTATGATTAGTTTATGTTTATGTTATGTTATGATTAGTTTATGAAAAATCCTGTGTTAAGATCTTTTGAGAGATCATGAAATGAAACAATGGAATTGGTAATTTAACTATTTAACTATTTCTTAAAGTTACAATGAGTGACAATGTCCATTGTTATTGGTTGAATATATATAGGAATGTTTTTTACTACCAAGAAATTCTATAGCAATTCCTCGTTTAAAGTTTTAGGAAAAGAATTAAAACCATAAACACTACAAGTTAACATATTAAAATAATTTTACTTCTTGTTTTGAATTAGTTGATTTTTAAACACTCATTGTTCTCCTTGTTAAAAACTTAATCAATCTGAACATTTATGGATAAATTTATATTGTAGAGCATCTGGTGATGAAATGTAAAAATAAAATCTTAATTACCTCCCCCACTAGTTCTGCTATGTTAATTCAAGACAACACACTCAAGTATTTAGACAGATGGTGGCGGCAGCCATATTAACCTCTGATTTCTCTACAGGGAAGCAAGAGAAAGCAGAGCTCTTAGGATGTGTGCTTGTCTGCCTGGTTTCACACTTTGAAATCCTCGACAAATGCTGATTTATTCACAGCCAAATGTTTTCCTATCTGATTAGGCAGCTTTCTACTTCAGTAAGCATGTAATATGAAGGTAGCTGAATTTCCACACTGAGGAGTGAAAAACAATATTTATAGTTTGGAAATAAAACAATCTGGAGGAATCAGGACTGTTGGGATCATAAAGAGCTTCATAGGGAGTAAATTTCTGATGAATCTATACCATAGGGTTAAAGAATTAAAAGCTTAGTTTTAAGAAGAATGAGACTAGGCTTTGTTTATACAATAAACAACAGTTTTAAAGGCCTGCATTTATAATAAATTATCTTGAAGGCTGATTCTTGTCACTTATGATTGTATTATTCCTCAAACAAGAAGACAAGAGCTAGACAAGTTAGCATTTTATTTGAATTTGTCTCGGCTTACATTTTAAATAACACTTTTGATTTTTCTTTGGAAAAATGCATGCAAGTAGCTATTGAATGTGTTTCTTCAAAAAGAGGTGGATTCCAAGTGACTTTCTTTTTTAACAACACCAATTAAATTGACAGAAGGGAAAAATAGGAGACATTCATAAGCATAACCATATAAAACTTCATTCTAGTGTAACACAAGTTTTATATTTACCAGCTTGGGTACTCAGAGAAAAAAAGAACCACATTATTATCATTAGTAGCAACATTATGCTAAAAAAAAAAAAAGGTAGCTAAAAAACTAAGGGGTTAAGTAGTCCTTGTTTAAATATCCAGTACTGGCAGTCTTATACTACATGCTCCAAATATATAACTCAATCTAAAACTAACTACATCTTGATTACTGTCATAATAATATTCCCAATTTCAGATGTGGCTTTTACATTCATTAATCAATAAATATCAATGTATTACTATGTACCTGGAATTATCTAAGCATTAGATACTTCCATCAATAAAACATTTGAATCTGCATTATAGAATTTATAATCTTATATGATAGATCTCCTGATTGTTACCCTTTATAAATTTTGGTGTGTTAAAAAATATTTGCAAGTAATAATCTTTTAAAGTCAAATATAGAAAGGATTTTTAGTCAGTAGATTAGAAGCTGCAAGTATCTGTCTCAAGTTCATTTGCCCTGTTTTCAAAACAATTGTCTTAGTTCAGGATGCTATAACTAAATACAATATGCTAGATGGCTTAAAAAACAAACATTTACTTCTCAGAGTGATGGAGGCTAGAAGGTCCTTCAAGATCAAGGTGCCAGAAGATTCAGTGTTTGGTAAGAGTTACCTTCTTACTGTATCCTCTCTCTCATGTCTTTTATTACAAGGGCACAAATCCCATCATGAGGACTCCACTCTCATGAACTGAATACCTTCTAAAAGCCTCATTTTCAAATATCATTACATTCGTGATTATGGCTACAACACAGGAATCTGAAGGAACACAATTCAATCTTCTCTGATCTAAGTCTTTGCTATGAGATTTTTGTTTCTCCTGCTCCTCTCCAATAGATACATATATTGTAAAAAGTCTAGTTAACAAGATCAATTCAATTGTTAATTAAAAATGTATTTGTTGGGGGCCCCTGGGTGGCGCAGTTGGTTGAGCTACTGCCTTCGGCTCAGGTCATGATCCCGGAGAACCGGGATCGAGTCCCACATCGGGCTCCCAGCTCCATGGGGAGTCCGCTTCTCACTCTGACCTTCTCCCTTCTCATGCTCTCTCTCACTCTCTCTCTTTCCTAATAAATAAATAAATAAAATCTTTAAAAAAAATGTATTTGTTGATGGTCCTCCAAATTCGAGACAATGGGAAAACAAAGATGAATAAAACTTAGTCTTTGTTTTCAAGTTTACTGTGAACTCCCATATTCATGGTGCTCAAGCTTCCTAATATCAAGATTGCAGATTCCTCCCTCGACCAGAGGAGATTTATTTATATTCTATGGTTCTTAGAAGGGGTCTATTACTCTATATTTTGAGTAAGCAGCCAGATAATTTTGATACATGCATGTGACCCATCCAACTCTGCCTTTATGTGCCAATTCTAATACATAGTCTTATGACTTTTTTCATAATAGCTACCATAATAACTAGTATTATTAACCTGACTATACACTTAACATATGTTATTTTATTAAGCCTTGCCACACTTTTATGGGGTGGGTATGATTACCTTCATTAAAGAGTACAAAGCAAGGTCAGAGAATTTAAATAACTTTACTAAATATTCACACCAATCCTTCAGCAAGCATTTCTTGAGATTCCATTGTGCAGGAATGCCTTTAGGTTCTACAAACACAAGAGTATACAAACCTTTAACAGAGGATAGATTTCTCTTTGATTACACAACCTATACTCTTAGATATTATGTCTTATTACTTTCTTGTTCTTAAAATAGTCTTCTTTTCAATTCTGTTAGTAGATTCCTGACTTATTCCTTGTGCCGGAAACCCTCAAATTCCATTTTTTTCACAACAGACATTTTAAAATAGTGATCTATGAAATTTTAGATAGTCTATTGATGAGATTTAGGAAGCTCAATAAAATTATTTTTTTATGTGAAGTTTTTTCTTTAGGAAAGAATCACTAGAATCTAACCGATTCTTGAAGGAGAACATTATCCTCAAAATGATAGTAACAAGTGATGCCAATTCAGATCATCAGGCTAAAGTAGTCTCTTTGTCTGGCACAGAGTAGGCACTCAAAAACTAATTATTTTAATATATGAATTTCAAAGAGATTTACATATCTAATACATTTGGGAAAAAACTACAAAATTCTATGTGAATAAGTTGAGGGTGAATTATCTTAAAAGGGAACTACAGAATAGCACAAAAGATCACTTCTAGAGAGAACATGTATAGGACTTGAAGACAGGTTACAAAGAGGTCAAAGAGTTAAAGGTGACATCAAGATTTGATCATGATGGTGACCTGAAATAGCAATGGAAATAAAGAAGAAGAGCAGCTGACTTGAGTCATAATGAAATATATTTTAAATATGTTAACTCCGGGTAGTGTTAAGGATTCCTGTGAATATGTTAAGTGAGACATTGGAAACACTGACCTTAAATCCATAAGAGACTTAGCATTAGAGCTACAGACTGTGTAGTTACCCAGAGAAATATGGAAATGGTGAAGTAAATTAAATTCTAAAAAAGGAAGAGTATTAAGAAGAGAGAACTGGAACCTGAAATTCAGAAAGGAATAAAAGGACTGTGGGAGTAAACAGACAAAAGTGCTGTGAAATGTCTCAGCCTATTTCCAGGAGAGAAGTTTTATTAGGTACTATTGAAATAAGCACCTGAGACAAGAAGCATGAAATTTTATTTTTGTTATAAGTATTTTTCAAAAACATTTGATTTAAAATATAACTACTTCTTCCTCAAAAATTCATTAAAATTCTAAAACATACATGATCATAACCCTCAAAAATCTATATTTTATTAGGGAGATACAGCATAGCTATATTCCAGATATAAGTACTATTTGTATAGTCATACAAATATGTATATCACATAACAAGTTTATTTACTTACTCTCAATAAGAGATATAAGTATTTAAATACTGCTATATGTATTTATTAAAGTTTATATGTATATATGTACTTATATACACAAACATATGGTCACATAATAGATGAGCCACCTTTTGTTTTTTGTTATCAAGGAACTCAGAATGATGGGAGAAACAGAGTTTAGTAAAAAATACAATAAAGATGTGTAAGAAGTCAACTTCGGCATTATTAACTGGATGCTTTTCATAAGCAGGAACCAATATGTTATTCATGTCCCCCAACAGGGCTTACCCTTATTCATTAACTGCCATTGTGGATATGGAAATAAAAATACAGTGGTAATATAAAGAACAGTGCACTTATAGAGTTTAGTAGGAGGTGAAAAAAAAATTCTGAAGGAAGTGGTAATTGAGTTGCATCGTGAAGAATGTTTGGAAAAGGTCATCAACAAAGAGAGCATGCATAAATAC
>CM052806.1:39440918-39625861 GCA_028533885.1 Nasua narica | reverse complement strand
TATATATATATACATATGTGTGTATATATAATATATATTATATATATGGGACATTATTCCTACATAAAAAAGAATGAAATCTTGCCATTTGCAGTGACATGGATGGAGCTAGAGAATATAATGCTAAGTGAAATAAGTCAATTATGGACAAATACCATATAATTTCACTCTTATGTGGAATTAAGAAACAAACAAATGAGCAAAGGGAAAAAAAGAGAGAGCAAGAGAGTTAAACCAAGAAACAGACTCTTAACTATAGAGTCAATGGATGGTTACCAGAGGGGATGAGGGCATGGGTGAAATAGGTGATGGAGGTTAAGGAGTGCACTTGTGATGAGCCCTAGGTTACGTATGGAATTGTTGAATGACGATATTGTACCCATGAAACCAATACAACACTGTATGTTAACAAACTGAAATTAAAGTAAAAACTTAGAAGAAATGAGTAAAAAATCTCTTTAAAACACGATCAAACTATTGAAATATTATGAAAAATAACTAAAGAACTAAATAAATGGAAAGATAACTATATCATAGATTACAGTGCTAAGTATTATAAAGATTATAACTTCTCACCAAATTTATTTACATATTTAATACAGTTGGAATTAAAATTGTAAAAGATTTCTACCTGGAAGTTGGTAGGCTCTTTCTAAGATATACGTGTATGGAAATTCAAAGGACCTGTAATAGCCAACAAAGTCCTGAGGTTAAAAAAATGGTAGTAGTTGCTCTACTGACTGTCAAGATTTATTATAAAATTACAGTAATTAGACCTGCTTTATTAGCATAAAGATTAGAATAGAGAATTTAAAAAACAGATCTATGCATTTATATATACTTGATTTGTGACAAAGGTGTCCCTGCAGAGCTGTGGGAAAAGGCTGTCTTTTCAATAAATAGTCTTGGAAACATTGCATTTCCACATAGGAATAAGAAAAATAAACTTGACAAATATTTCACACCATAAAAAGTTAATTCTGGGGTCAGGGCTTATAGATTTAAAAGTGAATGGAAAACTAATATAGATTCCAGCAAATAGCATAGTAACATATCTCTATAACCTTAGAGTAGGTAAAAATATCAAATGGTATGCAAAAATCCGTAATCATAAAGATAAAATTAATTAAACTATAATAACAGAAAAATCAATTCTTCAACAATTAAACTCTCATTAAGACAGTAAAAAATAAAACCCTCAAATACAAAATGCTATTTGCAAATTTCGTGAGTAGCAAACACCTTTTATCACAAATGACTAAAAGTATTAACAATCCCTCTTGATGAAATGTTCACACCCCGAAAAGAGAATTTTTATTGTGATACCTAATTTGAAAGAATGAAAATTTTACTCAATTTGGACATATATACCATATTACCTTGTAGTCCAAAGGCGTGTAAAAGAATGTTTGGACAGCATTTTTCATGATAAACAAATAATGCCAACAATCCAAATGTCCCTTATGAGGTTAATGGATGTATGGATATTGGTATATTTACACAGTGGAATGCTTTACAACAGTGAAAAGAATGAACTGCGGCTCCGTGCAACATCATAGGTGCATCTTATTAACAATTAACAATGAAAGATGCTAGGTACAAAAAGCTGTGTATAATATAATCCCATTTATTAAAAGTAACAAAAAAAAGGATACAATAGTTTTTAAGAATTTATGCTAATGTGGTAAAATACTAATTTTAAAAGGAGAAAAAGGGTATGATTACCATAAAAAGGTAGTGATTCTTTCTCAGGTAGAAGGAAGGTGGAAATATTGAGGAGGTAAGAGTTATCTTTGGGGGTGCTGATATTGAGTATGGTTATAAGATTGTTTATTTGTTGAAAGTCATCATACTGCATATTTCTGTTTTATATATTTACATGTATATTTCATTTCACAATATAAAATATTAAAAAGTAAAGCAAAGAACATAATTAGTAAAAATTAATTGTGTTTTAAAATAGAAATTTTTTTCTGTTGGAAATTACCCAGATGGTTTTTTTTTTAAAACTAGTTTATGCTAATAATATAGAATTATTTGAGGTGAAAATTTTTAATATTTTATTCACAGAAGGATAAGTCACATTACTTGAATGCAAACAAATCATAAACCATTACCCTGTTTTAACTGAGTTTAAAGTACTTGTTCTCTTTTTGTATAAAAATATTATATTCAATTTTAAAGAAACAGCCATAATTAGTAGATGCAGAAAAAATACTTGAGTTAAATAAATATATTACTTTAGATATTCTTCACATTTCATTTATATCTCTATATTCTAAATTAAATAAATAATATATCTGTATTGTGACATTAATTCAAGAATATTTTAATTAGAAAATTCACCTGTCATAACAATATTTTTATCTGTTACAAAAATATATATCCATATCTATATATGGATATATATATTAGTGAATATATATGCAGTTTATTTTAAGTTGATAAAGTAGTTATTCATTCCTATTATTACAAGATAATTTATAAATGCTTATCTGTACATGACATTAAATGCTATATCAAATACATAATAAATATGCTTATTTAACTTAGAGTTTGAATTTTAAGAATACTATATATACAAAAATATTCATCACAAAATAATTAACAAAGGTTTATAATTAAATTACCCATCATATTATCCATTTGCCCAATATTTCAAAAAATGACAACTCATGATTTTAGAGTGATTAACTGTATTAGTTCTCCTTACAAGTCATTTTTTATGTGAATGAAGTATAAAGGTATTGAGTGAGTGACAGGAGTCTTGTTTACTTTAAATCCTAGAAATTTCGTTGTTTAGTATTTTATTAGTTGAAAGCATGCTTCACCCTAACTCATCAAAGCTCAAAGTAAGCTATACATTGATGAAGAACAGATTTCCTTTAAATAGATACATTTTATTTCTTAGTTTAATGGCTATTTTCAAACAGCTTCAGAGGCACATGCTCTTCAAATACATTGAAATACTGTGTATTTCTTGAGAATTAAAAGAAATGTATATCACAGTATCAATTATAACATATAAACAGATAAACAGCATATTTAAAGCTAATACGTGTTAATGACATTTATTTCAGACCTAAGGCGGCGGTTCTGGAAACTTTTCGTTGCTTGGTATTCCTAACGTTGTTTAGATTTGGCCATCTGAAGCCTTTCATTCCTTCTTTGTCATTTGCTTTTGAGGTAAGATATTTGTTTTTGGTGGCTATAGTGTGATTATACATCTATTGTGTATTTAATCTATTCATTCAACAATGTTTGTTTTTTTTTTTATTTTGTGACTAGTACTTGTGGGAAACTTAACCTATTCACTCACTTACCATACCTTATTGTGTCACCTGGATAATTAATACTGTTGAGCTTCAACTTTCTGGTCTTTAAATTTGGATTGATATCATTAACCTCATAGGATGTTGGACAAGTTATATTGCCTGTTGTTTATAAAAAAAAAAAAATTAGGCCACATAGTTGGTTTCAACAAGTAAAAAAATTACAGAAAGTTATTGGCAGAGACTCTTCCATTTGAGATTGTTCTTTTTAGGCTTTTAAGGTAAAGATCTGATTAAAATGTCTTATCAGTTACCCACAAGAGATGATGATGCTATAGAAATAAAACCATTGATGTCATTGATATTTTTCTACAACTGAAAAATATAAGTTAATTTGACCTTCTATGATGATTAAAACTTATCTTTCCAGAACTTCCAAAAATTTGAGAGTATATGTTTATTATCTCAGATCTTAAGCAACTGTTAAAAAAATTTTATTCTCATCACTAAACTTTTAATGGACATGGCTTTATTCTTTTAAATTGAGGGTTTTATCATTTAACTTTGGTGCTGAGCAGCCTACCAATATGCCTAGAATATGCTATATGTCACCTTATTTAAACATGAAATGTAAAAGCAAACATTCCACTAGCATCATGGAAAGACTAAAACAGATGCTTTTATAATTTACTAGTGGGATAGTAAATTGGAACAAACTCTTTGGAAAACAATTTGGTTCTACCATACAAGGCATATGAGTATAAAAATGAGGAACATAAATATATGTGTGTTACAGATATATAGATATAGGTATTTATATATCTGGAAAGATAAATTAGATAGATTAGAATTTAATATATGGTTGCCTATGGGAAGGCAAATTGTGTGACCAGGACAAAGAAATGTAGGGAAGACTTTAACATTAAGTTAATATTCTTTACTACCTTTGAAGTTCTGCACCACCTGAATAGATTTCTTACCTTAAAAGTCATGTAAATTTAAGAAATGAGGCATAAAATGTTAGTATCAGGATACTAGATATTATCCATCTTATACATTTTGCATTTAAATAGGCACTAAATAAAGTTTATATGATGGGTACTTACATTGTTTCTTGAGATTACAGCCTAAAACCAAAATGAGGAAATGTAAATTTCATGTATTTAATGAAATTTGGAAATACATATGCCAAAAAAATAAAATATTAAAATCAAAGAATAGCTTTTTCACACTCTAATGAGGAAAGATATTGTAATATACGTATGAAAGGAAATAATTCCACTTAGTGAATCTACTCTTGGGTATTCTAAGGTAGTTTATCTTAAATGCTCCAGAAGGAGAGAATGTGGGTTCTTTAAGGTAGCCATGGTATAAACAAGTGGGAATGTAGGGTTATTGAATGACATTGCATTTGGGGTTCTTTGATGATGTGATAGTGCAGAACAGTGTGTCCAGCTTTTGAACATGATGAATTCTAGTGGTGAGATGCTGTCCATTTACTTATTTTAGTCAGGAGATGAACATGAGTGGCTAAGACTTGAGCTTTGAAGACACATTGCCTGAATTTGATTTCTAACTCAGAAACTTACTAGTATTTGTTAGCTTATATATTCTTTGCCTTGCATTCCTTGTCTATAAATGGGTGAAATACTAAGGTCGATCTAATAGAATTTTGAGGATTAAAGGAGAATCTGCATAAGAGGTTTAGCACATTCCCTAATATACAGTATATGCTCAATAAATATTAAATGCCATTATTATTATCATTTTATATGAAATGAAAGATCCCATGGATTAATACTTTGGTTTGTCTCAGGATCCAAAAGTCAAGTTTGGGAACAACTGGCATTGAGAGCAATAATATTGAACCTAAAAGTCATGAGTATGAATTCTTAGTCTAATGCTGACTCTATGACATGAGACTCTGTGCCTCAGGTGGTTTACCTGTAAAATAGGTTTGATGAGAGTTAACATGCACTGAGATTTTACTATGTTCTAAATGCCTTCCTCCTATTACTTCATTTAATCTTCATATCAGTGTAATGGGGTGTGGCTACTATTATTATTCTTATAATAAAAAAATTGAGTTACTGAGATGTTGAAAACTTTTCTGAATTAGTATAACTAATAAGTGAACAAGTCAGGATACAAACTCAGACGGTCTTACACTGTAACTCTTAATAATCTAGCAACATTTTCTTCCATGTAATGAGAGCAATACTCATTCACCTCAAGGAATTTAGATAAAAAATACAGATGCAATATAGCAAAAGTACTTTGAAAAATGTAAAGACCAAAAAAAAAAGTTATCAAGTTGGCTGCAAAAAATATTTGAAAAGATTAGGCTTTAAGAAGTTATCTCCAAACTGTCTTTAGTTCATGATTCAAGGGAGAGAAGATAAAATGGTAAAATCTTTCAGGCTGCTCATCTACTCCTCCCAGAACCTGTCCTTCCTTCTAGGCACACAGACGGCCGAGTCTTCAAGAGTAAATATTAACTGTGATTTGCCAAGAAAACATTTCCTTGGTGTGTTAATTGTGTGTTAATACTATCTACTTACATGGTTTGGTGCAAAAATTTAATGACATAAAGGGTCACACATAGAAGCACTTGATACATTTTAGTTACTATCCTTGTTCATATTGTTATTAGTACTCTATAATTAGAATATTTTGCTGCTATTATTATTAGAGTATTATCATCATCATTATTAACCACTGAAAACTGAACAAGTCTTCCTTGACCAGAAGTAAAATACCTATATGGTAAAGACTGGGCAAGTATTTCATTATCACCATTTTACCTGTGAAGCAGCCTTTTTTCCCACTTCTTTTTAGAGTTCAAGAAAAGTGTAAATTACTAGTTATCAGTTTGTATGTTCTTTAATTTAAGTTCAAATTTTTTTAAAAAACTAGTTATCAGTTCTTACATTCCTAATTGTGCATTTCATATTTGTGTTTTCCTCACATTAAAACTTTTTGTAAATTTTTACTATTTATAATAGTATTAATAGAAGTAATTTTTTGCCCCACTGAAGGAGAAGACCTAATAAATGTGGCCTCAGTGACTACATTCAGTAGGAATCAGGGATGATTATATTATAAGGGCACACAACGTTCTCATCATTTTTCTTTGAAGCCATCATTAGAATCAGTGTCATTGAAGCAGTTAATCTCTTCTTTTATAAATTAATGTTGTGTATATTGGCAACATCAGCTTGTAGCCCTGTGACTCTTCTCTATTTATCTAGAAAGCTTGTTGGAAGTTCTTCTGTTATACTGCTTCACTATGTAAGTCAGATGCCATAGATCTGCACGGTAACCATCCTCCTATGGGATGCATCTGCTGTTGGCTACACCTTCAGTTTTAAACACATACACACAGGCACACACAGAATGGAAAATTGACCCTAAATTTTTTACTTAGATTATAAAACAGTTCTTAGTTAAATACAATTCTGAGTCAGAAGTGCAAAATAAAATTTAAATTTGATCCTGTGACCAGCATGTGGAAGATTTGTTCCCTTTACCTTCTGTCCTCAAGAATATGAAGCAAGGGAGTGGTGCTCGGGCTATTTATAAATAGAGTTAACTCCTATGGAAATGCATAGTTGTTTATTTAGTGTGGGCTGTGGTTAGTCCATACCCTTGCATATTTCTTTAGCTAGGTCAGTTAATATTTTGACCACCAATTCATATAGCTTTTTAAAAAAATATTTTATTTATTTATTTGTTTGGTTGGTTGGTTTTGTTTATTTATTTGTTTGTTTGTTTGTTTGTTTGTTTATAGATCATGAGCGGGAAGGAGGGGTGGTGCAGAGAGAGGGAGAAAGAATCTCAAGCAGACTCCATGCTGAGCAGGGGGCCTGATATGGGACTATGACCTAAGCCAAAACCCACTCTCAACCTAATGAGGCACCCAGGTGCCCCTACCTTTTTTTTTTTACTTGATTTTTCATTCATAGGAAGTTTTTTTAATTTTTAGAATTTTTTTTCTTTAAAGATTTTATTTACTTGAGAGAGAGAGAGTAAATAAAAGAATGAGTACAAGTGAGGGGAGGGAGCGGCAGAGGGAGAGGGAGAAGCCGACTCCCCATATGATAGGTTATATCATTAAATGCTCTTTCAGTGTAGCCAAATATTGTTCTTTAATTTCTCTAGGAGTGTATAGTTTTATAGAGGTGGTAGGGCAATGGAAATGGTACTCCATGGAAGCTGATGGGAATTAGAAAGATGGGGCTTTGTTGACCCAGTTTTCAATGTTCTATTTCTATTTCTATGTTCTATGTTCTATTTCTATTTCTATGTTCTATTCTGAACTTTTTTTAGATTTTATTTATTTATTTGAGAGAGAGAGACAGAGATAGTGACAGAGACAGCGAGAGAGAGAGCACAAGCAAGGAGGAGAGGGAGAAGCAAACTCCGCATTGAGTGGGAGTTCGACCCAGAGCTCCATCCCAGGACCCTGAGATCATGGCCTGAGCTGAAGGCAGATGCTTAACTGACTGAGTCACCCAGGCACCCCTATTTGTTTTTATGTTTTAAAAAGATTTTATTTATTTATTGGGGAAGAGAGAATCAGAGGGAAAGGGGGAAGCAGGCTCCCCACTGAGCAGGGAGCCCAATGTAGGGCTCAATCCTAGGACCTTGGAATCATGACCTGAGCTGAAGGCAGATGCTTAACCAACTGAACCACCCAGGTACCTCTCATTCACAGGAAATTTGACATGAAAAACAATCCCTTCATTCTTTTATTCATTTATTTCTCCCTAATGTACAGCGCAGACATTATTTTTTCTACTGACTCATGTGTAATTTGTTCTTTCTAAGATGTGGCTATGAGATTGTGGTTGATTTATTTTTCTTACATCAGTAGCTTTAAAAATGTCTAGCCTGATGGGCCTTTAAAGGTAAAATAGAAAAATCAAGCTATAAATAACTATTTTTTATAAGTATATATGTATATAAGAGAATGGAAAATACTTGTTTACAGATATTTTGATCCTATATGTCTTTTGTTTCATATAACATTTTAGTTAATTGAGAAGATGGTTAAGGTACTGGAGAAAGCATTGGCTTTGAATTCACACAAATCTAAGTATCATTCCCAGCTCTGTCAGTTGGTTGTGTGGTCTTCAGGAAGTTATCTAAAATAACCATAGCTTAAAGTGAAATAAGTCAATCAGAGAGAGACAATTATCATATGAGCTCTCTGATATGAAGAATTTGAGAGGCAAGGTGGAGGATCATGGTGGTTGGGGGGAAATGAAACAAGATGGGATCAGGAGGGAGACAAACCATAAGAGACTCCTAAGCTCACAAAACAAACCAAGGGTTGCTGGGGGTAGGAGGGTAGGGATAGGGTGGCTGGGTTATAGACATTGGGGAGGGTATGTGTTATGGTAAGTGTTGTGAAATGTGTAAGCCTGATGATTCATAGACATGTACCCCTGGGGCAAATAATACATTATACGTTAATAAAAAAAAGAATTAAAAAAAAAAAAAATAAAATAACCGCAGCTTAGCTCCCTAGCTTTTCCCCTCAGCAAAAACGAGAATAAAAATCTCCCAGGGGTTGTTTCAATATTTAAAAGACTGAAGGAGATAGAACCTAGCATGATACCTGGTATATAAGTAATGAGTATTATTTATAGTAATTATATCCATGTATATTATAAACACACATACATACACAAACTACACACACACACACATTTAAAATAATGTTTTTAAAACTAAGGCATTAAAAGCAATGAAAATATGGACCTGAAAATAGTCTGCATATTAGTGGCCAAATAATTTGAGTTGATTCCCAAAGAACTTTTAGAATTTCAAGAATGGCTTTAAATTCTGATGTCAGAAAAATTCTGAAATCTGATTTACAGTTTTTAGTTTATGTCATTAAAACATCACTCCTAAACAGTAAACTAACTCGTATCTGCTGAAGATGTGCACGAGAGCTGGGTAGAATTTGAACAGGAAGAACTTGGGAGGAAGGTGGAGAGCACTTCAGGGAGAGTACAATGAAAAGTCCAGAAGCAGGGGAGACCATGGACTGCTTAAGTGATAACAGGACTAGTAACAACACCCCAAAGTGTGGATCCTGATAGGAGGTAAATAAATGACCATGGAAGATAGGACCAGCTTGCCTAATGCTTTCAATGGCAAAGAAACACTTATCCCACACTTACTGGAACACCTCCTCCAGTAAAAACAGAGCAAAACCCCTGTCTTTGTGGAGATTAGCTTTTAATCAGTGTATTAATTTTTGATTGCTGTGTCACAAATTACCACAGATTTAGTGGCTTACAACAACACACATTTACTATCTAACAGTTCCCATGGGTCAGGAGGTCAGGCACAGTTTTGCTCAAAACTCTGTTCAGGGTCTCAAGAAGCTGCATTTAAGATAAGTCTTGGCCAGATTGTGTTCTCATCTGGAGGCTCAGCGAAGGAAAAATCCACTTCCAAGCTCATTCACATTGTTGACAGAACCCATTTCCTTGCAGCTGTATGATTTAGGGCCCCAGCTTTTTGCTGGCTTTTGAGTGGAGGCTGCTCTCAGGTGCCGGAGGCTGCCTGCAGGTCCATGCCCTGTGGGCACCCTCAACGTGGCTGCTTACTTCATCAGGCCCGCAGGGAGAAACTTGTGTCAGGAAGGGCTCAACTGGCTCTTCTTAAGAGCTTTTAGCCGATTAAGCTAGGCTCTTCCAAGATAATCTCCTGTTTTATCAAATGAAAAACAACTGATTTAGGATCCTAATTACAGCTGCAAAATCCCTTCATCTATGCCATGTTCTGTTGGCTAGAAGCAAGTCATAGGCCTCACCCACGCTCTAGGGGAAAGGATTGTACAGGCTAACAGGTTGTAAATGGCAAGGGTGGGGATCATGTGGCCACGCTAG
The DNA here is from genome assembly GCA_028533885.1 of Nasua narica. Classification (NCBI taxonomy): domain Eukaryota; kingdom Metazoa; phylum Chordata; class Mammalia; order Carnivora; family Procyonidae; genus Nasua; species Nasua narica. The sequence continues at coordinate 39,615,684 of CM052806.1, read as the reverse complement.
TCCGCCACAGTTGGGGAGGATGCACACAATAACTCAGACAAATACATACATATATGTTTTTACTCATATATATGGCTTAGTGGGTAATGATAAGGACCATGTTAAAAAATAAATCAGGGATGGAGGAGGCAAAATTTTTTAGAACATGGTACCTGAGGAACGCTGGTGGCATTTCAGTTAAGACCTGATGTGAGAACAAAAACCACGTTGACATATGGATTCCTGGGGACAAGCAGGTCAAGGCAACATCAAGTGTAAAGGTGCTGAGGCAGGGTGTCCTATCATGTATATGAACACTGCACATGTTTGCAACTGAGTAAGCAAGGAGGAAAGTCGTCAAAAATACAAGTCAGAGCAATAATGGGCGTCAGACCACATAGGCCCTTTTGGTCATTGTAATTACCCATTTTACTCCAGGTAAAATGACCTCCCTGGAGAGTTGGAGCAGAGGACATGTATAAGCTGACTTAATTTTAAGATCACTTTGACAGCTGAGTTGAGGACATTGAAAAGGGGGTAGGGAGAGGACACGAGGACATCAGGACACTATTGCAAACATGAAGGTAAGAGAAGTTAGTGTCCTAGAGAATGTGAGAAGTGGTCAGATTCAGGAAGCAATTTTAAAGTAGAAAAGGCAGATTTGCTCACAGGTCAGATTAGAAATGGGAAAAACATCAAGAGTTGAGAATGGCTACAATGGTTTTGGTCTAAGAAAATAAAAGAATGGAGTTACCATGAACTAAGATGGGAAGAATCTAGGAGGAAAAGTTAAAAGTGATAGTAGATCTCCAAGTTAAATTTTATTTGATGGGATTGTGTTTATTGATTTCATAGTTCTCTTCTTGCTGATAGGGTTCTTAATCTGTTTTGCACAAACAATTCAATGCAGAAAAGGTAAATGGGAAGAAAATACACCGCCATTTCATTAGTGGTTGTATTTATGTGTTGTGACTTGAATTTTTTTCTTTGTGATTATTGCATTTTTTAATGAACATATATTACCTTGAATCCTATATCGTGAAGTCGTTTCTTTTTTTTCGGCCAACTTTACCTCTTGAGAGTTTTGTAATAGGAGTTGAGATGAAATATATAAAAGATATGTCTGGACAACCAGAGAGAAGTCAGAGCTTTGGTTAAAGACACTTGGATGCTGTTGGCAATGCCAGGGAGCAGCATAACATGGATGGGAGGTGTTCCCACCAGCTGTGCTCCCGAGGCTATTATTTATAGGAGGTGTCACTGTAAAGTAACTGAAATGATGCCATGAAACCATGACTTTTTAAAATTAAGACTAACTGTTTAGACCAATTTAAGTTTTCCAGCAAAACTGAGGGGGAGGTAGAGATTTCCCATCTACCCCTTGCCCCCACACATGCACAGCCTCTTCCATTATCAACATCCCCCACCAGAATAGTGCATTTGTTACAACTGATGAACCTAGGTTGACACATCAGAGCCCCCCAAAGTCCATAATTCACCTTAAGGTTCTCTATTGGTGTTGAAAATTTGTATTTTGGATGCTTGTATAGTAACAAGTATCTATTACTATAGAATCATACAGAGTATGTCCACTGCCCTAAAACTCCTCTGTACTCTGCCTAGTCATCGCTCCCTGTGCTCCTTAATCCCTGACAACCACTGATCTTTTCACTGTGTCCATAGTCCTGCCTTTAGTCATATAATTGGAATCAGAGAGTACAAAATATTTTCAGATTATCTTCTTTCACTTAATAATATGCATTTAAGGTTTCTTCATGTCTTTTCATGGGTTCATAGCTCTGTGTGTGCGTGTGTGTGTGTGTGTGTGTGTGTGCTGAACAATTTTCCATTGGTTGGGTATACCACAGTTTATTCATTCACCTACTAAGGGACATTTTGGTTCTTTCAAAGTCTTGGCAATTATGAATAACAATGCTATAAATATCCCCATGCAGGTTTTTGTGTGGACATAAGTTTTCAGTTCCTTTGGGTAAATGCAAAGAGCACAGTTACTGGATCATATGGTAAGAGTATGTTTAGTTTTGTCAGAAATCTCCAAACTGTCTTCCAAAATGGCTGTACCATTTTGCATCCCTGAATAAGAATTTCTTTTGCTTCATATCCTCACCAGCATTTGGTGTTAACAGTGATCCAGATTTTGTCCATTCTAATAGGTGTGTAATGTCTCATTTTTTACTGTGCATTTCCCTGTTGACATATGATATGGAGCATATGAAAAGTATGATTTGGTGAGGTGTCTGTTAAGATTTTTGGCCCATTTTTAAAAATTCTGTTGTTTTTTTATTGTTGAGTTTTAAGAGTTCTTTGTATACTTTAGATGATTGTTCTTCATCCAGTGTGTCTTTAGGAAATATTTTCTCCCAGTCTATAGCTTATCTTCTCATTCTTTTGACATTGTCTTTTGCATGGTAGAAGTTTTTAATTTTAAAAATTCAGCTTATAAATTATTTCTTTGATAGAGTGTGTCTTTGGTGTTGTATCTAAAAAAGCAATGCCATACCCAGGATCATCTATGTTCTTTCCCATGTTATCTTCTAGGAGTTTTATAGTTTTGCATTTTTAAATTAAATATATGATTTTTGAGTAAATTTTGAGTAAATTTTTGTAAAGAGTATAATGTCTGTGTCAGATTCATTTGTGTGTGTGTGTGTGTGTGTGTGTGTGTGTGTGTGTGTGTCTGTCCATCTCTTTCAGCACCTTTCTTTAAAAAGACTATCTTTGCGGGACGCCTGGGTGGCTCAGTTGGTTGAGCTGCTGCCTTTGGCTCAGGTCATGATCCCAGCGTCTTGGGATCGAGTCCCGCATTGGGCTCCTTGCTCTGTGGGGAGCCTGCTCCTCTCTCTCTGCCTCTGCCTGCCTCTGCCTGTGTTCTCTCTCTGTTAAATGAATAAATAAAATCTTTAAAAAAAAAAAAAAGACTATCTTTGCTCCACTGTATTGTCCTTGCCCCCTTGTCAAGGATCATTTGACTATAGTTATGTGGGCTAATTTCCTCACTCTCTATTCTGTTCCATTGATATAACTGCCTCTTCTTTCATCAATTCCACACTGCCTTGATCATTGTTGCTTTCCAGTAAGTCTTAAAGTCACATAGTGTCAGTTCACCAACAGCGTCCTTCTCCTTCAAAATTGCGTTGGCTGTTCTGGGTCTTTTGCCTTTTCATGTAAACTAGAATCACTTTGTCAATATTACAAATAAACTTACTGGGATTTTGATGGTGACCACATTGAATCTATTTGGAAGAACTGACATCTTGACTATATTGAATCTTCCTATATGTGAGTGCAGAATATCTCTTCATTTATTTCATTTTTTTAAGATTATTTGACAGAGGGCATGCGGGGAGGGGGGGACCAAGGGAGAGGGAGAGAGACTCTCAATCTGACTCCCGCTGAGTGTAGAGCCCCACGTAGGGCTCCATCTCATGACTCTGAGATCATAACCTGAGCCAAAATCAAGAGTTGGATGCTTAATCAACCAACTGAGCCACCCAGGCACCCCCTCCATTTATTTAGTTTTTCATTTAATTTTGGAGTTTTGTGATTTTCCTCATATAGAACTAATATATACAGTATTTTGTTAGATTTATTGCCTGAGTAGTTTTTTTAGTGTTAATGTAAATGGAAGTGCACTTTTATTTTCAAATTCCACTGGTTCATTGCTGGTAAATAGGAGAGTGACTGACTTTTTATATTAACCCTGTACCCTGCAACCTTATCCTAATCACTTATTAGTCCCAGGAGTTTTTTGTTGATTCTTTCAGATTTTCTACATAGATAATCATGTCATCTGCTTAGCTTAGCAAGAAAGGAACAGAATGAGGAGCTTTCGACTTTGTATTTGTAGTCTTATCACTAAAATAATCAGAAAGCTTCAGTCAAACTATATCCATATATAAGCTTTTTGACTACACCATCATTTATTTAAATTTTTACCAATAAATATCATAGGTAATTTTAGTTTACAAATGCTCCACGTAGTATTCTAAGTGGCTTATAAATATTATTTCCTTAAATACTCATAGCAAATTTATAATGTAGATGCTACTGTATGTCACATTTAACAGATGATGAAATTGACAAGTAATTTGCCCAAGGCCACAATCCTTTATGTAGGAGAGAGGATTCAAATCCAGACAGTAACCTGTGCCTTAACATGCTATACTGTGAATCATGCCTTGAATTGTTTAGCTACTGTTATGTGTCAATGTTGGCATTCTTTTTTTTTTTTAAAGTCTGGATTTACTTAGTTACAAGTGATAGAAAACTCAATAAACACTGGCTAAGAACAAAAGTTATTGGCATTCTTTAGGGCCTGGTCCTGGATCCTGCTTTCTTCTCTATCCACCCCCATTTTTACTTTTTTAAACACCATGGATGTGGAGATGACTCCCAAAATTTTATCCCCAGACCAAAACTCTAACCTCAGCTATAAAGTCACACATTCTGTTACCTACTTAAGATCTTCTCTTGAATGACACAGGCACATTGCATATCCAAATGTGAGCTCTTAATGCTTTCTCCTACATAACCTGTTCCATCTCAATAGACTTACATCTCAATAAATAGGCACCACAGACACTTTCACTCATTTCATGTATCTAGGAATCGTTCTTGTTTTACCTTCTCTTTTGCCACCCACTCAGCAACTTCTGTGGCTTCTATTCCAAGATACTTCTTAGACTTCATCCCCATTGTCACATCTTAATTTAAAGTACCAGCATATCTTGTTAAGTCTGCTACAGTATATTCCTAAATATTCATTCACCTTACTCTGTTCTTGATCCTTTCCAATACATGTTATATGTATAACATAATCAAATTTAATTTAAACTGCTAAATAGCTTTAGATGGCACTTAGAATAAAATCCAAACCCTTTACCATAACCTATAAGGCTCTCAGTGAAACATTCATAGACATAGTCAGTTGCCACTACTGGCTCATTCCTCAATTTTGGAAGTTAAGCTAATAAAAAGAATATATGGATAAATAAAATTATGGTTCTAATATACAGCAGCTTACTTTATTTCTAATAGAGCCATGAGAAAGATCGTGAGCTTTTTTTCATTGACATAGTTAGGAATTTCTTGGAAGAAACCTACTTCTACAGAAAAAAAAAAAAAGAACAACCATGATGTATCTATCGGTCACTTTGATTCGTCTCATTATTTTTCTTTAATTATCTCATTATTTAAAATTTAAATATGCTATTTTAAATAGAAAAATTTTCACTGTAATAATAGAAAACCCTAAAGTTAAAAATACCCAGAAATAGAAATACCCAATTTAAAAGGTCATAAGTTTCGGGGCGCCTGGGTGGCTCAGTTGGTTAAGCAACTGCCTTCGGCTCAGGTCATGATCCCGGAGTCCCGGGATCGAGTCCCACATTGGGCTCCCAGTGCCATGGGGAGTCTGCTTCTCACTCTGACCTTCTCCCCTCTCATGCTCTCTCTCACTCTCTCTCTTTCCTAATAAATAAATAAATAAAATCTTTAAAAAAATAAAAATAAAAGGTCATAAGTTTTTAAAATAAAAATAATAACCCTAAATCACAAAAGCCATATCTGAAAAATCAAATCCCTATAAAAATGGCATTAAATGTGATTATTCAGCAATACAGGGATATTTAGCTTTAATGTAATTGTCAGAATCACTTCTAGCATTCATATTTCCATCCAAACTCCTTGGATATAGGGTACATTCCTTTCAGGGTACCAGAATTCCCTGCTAAGTAATGGAGAGTAGTGTTTAGATTTTACAGACCTTGGGAAGGGACTCATTTTGGAGTGCAGAAAATCCCGCCTGCATCCAAAGAGGGTATCCTTGGAGGGATTCTTAGCAACCTGTTCCAGAGTTCTGACTGATCATATCAAGTACCACCATTCGTATGCATCTTAACCTGGAGGAAACATCCTGCTTGTTGTCCAACTCTGGAATCTAATTTGTCATCTCTTCTGATTAATTATCTTTTTGACAATATTATCTTGCCTGGGCAGATCTTTTGGAAAAAAAAATAAATAAATAAACCAAGTTAAGAGTTTGCCACCTCAGGTGTTTTCTATATGAAAGAGGAAGCCAACACTCAGCAGCAACAACAATAAGACTGTTCATCTATTTTTTCAGTAAATATTAAAGGAATACTGGCAGCATCGGTTACATAGTTGTTACTCACCAAAATGGAGGAGAGCGATTTGCTGGAGTTTAAACCTTATACAGAATACTGAAATAAATAGTTACTGATTTCAAGTACTGATATGGTGTGTATAATCAGAAGTCCCTTGTTACCTAAATACTTGTAAAAATACCTGAATCAGTAAGTGAAGGAAGTTTTAACAGTTCTTAGCAGCTTCATGGTTCATGGATTCTTCATTCTTCCAGTTTTGGGTAAAATTCAGCTTTCCTTGGTGTTATCTGATTCTGCTTAACAAACCTAACCCCAGGTCAATGGCTTATTTATTATTTCTCAAAAATATATGGTGGTTCACTGTTTCTTTCTCCTACGCTCACTTATTGGGCTATATTCAATGTAGGGGTCAGCTGGGCTGGACAGTTACATGGATCATATGAAGGGACTCAGTTTTGGCTGGTAGCAGGAACAATTTTGTTTTCCCTCCACATGACCTCTCATTCTCCAGTGGGTCAGACTTCTTGAAGACAAGACTCTGTAACTTAAAAAAAAAGTTACTTCTGCCACTTTCCATTGGTCACAGCACAGGACCAGTCTAGCCAAAGTTCAAGGGTGGAAAATAGAGTGTCTCTTAAATGAAGATCACTCAGGTCAACTGTAAAGGGGCATATCTGAAATTATGGACATTATGCAACCTACCACATTTGGGTTTTCTATGATTTAAATTCGTGATGGTTAGTATATCCACAGAATGTAAACATATTTGTCTAAAGCCATCTCAGACAACTCTTTTCAGTTTTACATTTGGTCACATTATGAATGCAGAGACTGCATCCAACTTTTTTCATGAAATATATGGTAATCTGCCATAAACGTACTTATGGATTCAAGAGGAAAATCACATACACACAACACACACACTGACCTATGAATATTTCATGGCATACAGCATTTCTGAGTAGTCTATTTTAAAATTATTCAAACTTCAAATATTTTTATCAGCTGCACGAAGTTTGTGTTTATGGGTAGTAATTATATTTGTTTTAAATAATACCTGTCTTCCTATCAACTCTTAATTACTTCTCTATCATCTAGTATTTATTATATTTTATATTACATGAAATATTTTTAAAAGATAATAAAATGAAAACCACTCAATTAAAACTATAATATTACAGTACCCGTGCAGTATTAACACACATGATCTACTACCTTTGTGAGCCTTCTCTATTTCACACCCCACAGACACAACTCTTATTTTATACTTAGTGCTTATCATTTCCATGTGTTTTCTAAACAAGTGTTATTTTTTCATGTATTCATAAATTTATCACTGTCATATTTAATTTTTTTAAAAAATGAGTGCACGAAATAGTATCATACTATATATAGTTTCCTTCTAGTTCCTTTAATTTACTGAATGTTTTCTTTCTAAAATTTATCCTCTTTCTTGCATGTAGTTGTAATTCATTCACTTTTATTACTATAAAGTATTTTGTTGTACAACTATATTGAAATATCCATTCTCTAGTGTTTGTTCCTAGCCTTTATTTTTATTGTCCTGCAGTGAAAATTCATGCATATGTCTTCTAGTGTACGTGGCATTTATGTAGTTTTTCTAGATTATACAGTAGGGGTCGAATGGCTGGATTATAGGAAATGTACATGATTACATTAAGAGAATGTCAAGTTGTTTTCCCATGTGGTTATAAAATTTACCATCAGAGTACACATGCCCTCACCAAAGCCAGAATTATCTTAACTTTTGTTCATCTGGGGATTGTATTTCTAATTACCATTTTCCTGTTTAATGCTAAAGTGAATCATTTCATCTTTATTGGCCATTCATATTTCTTTTTCTGTGATATACTTTTTCATGTTATTTACCCGTTTTTCTCTTTGGTTGTTATTTTCTTCCCTTTTTTAGAAATTCTATATATGAAGATACCAATCCTTTTTTCATTTATATTTGTTAAAAGCATATTCTTCCAGTTTGTAGTTCACCTCATTGGCCCAGGATTGAACTCAAATGGATTTCATTTCCACAGAGTAATGGCAGATAACAGAATACTACCTCCACGCATGAAGATGGTACTACTAAACCATTCGTTATTAGTAATTCAGATAAACAAACTTTTTCTATACAATGCTCGATATATCTAGCAACAATTTCTCCTCTAACCATTTGTATGTCTATATAACTCCTGAAGAGGGCTATGAATCAAGACTATAATTATGCAAAAATATAAAGCTAACATATAATTTGAAGATTAATTCCACAATCATGGCTCCTTTAGCAAGGTTATGGACTATTTGAATTTTAAATACATAAATCAGGATTTCCCCCATCCTTTTGTAGGGGAGATTACTCACATTTAAAGTCTATCCAAAATCTACTCTATGGCATAGCAAAACTGCTAAAATGTATTGAAGTTCCCCTATATACATGATGCTATATTACTGAAAATATATTTTATATGACATAAGAAATTTTTATTTTCAGCAAAAAAAATGCAGAAGTCACGGAATAGCATAATAGACACAAATACTGAGGATTTTTTTTTAGCCAATTGCCTTTGAAATTTTGTCATCGTTCATATAATAAAGCATTGTCACTTTTTCCTTCACCTTTACTCAATTTAAGTGTCATTGCCACTTTTAAAATATTTTTGTTCTTTCACTTTCCCTTATCATATTTTTAGTATCTAAAGATAAAATTGTTTCAAGGTTTATCATAACATAGAATTAACAAATGTTCACTCTGTTCCAAGATCTGTGCAAAGAGCTTTATGTGTGTAATCTCATTCATAATGCACATTTATTTCCTATTTCATACTGAGTACTAGCCTATAAGAGTGGGTAGAAAGTAACTAATGTAGGGGCACCTGGGTGGTGCAGTTGTTTAAGCATCTGACTCTTGGTTTCCACTCAGGTCATGATCTTAGGGACACAAAATCAAGGCCCCACATCCCCTCAGCACAGAGTCTGCTTAGGATTCTCTCTCCCTCTCCCTCTGCCCCTCCCACTCATGTTCTCTCTCTCTCTAAAATAAATAAATAAATCTCTAAAAAAAGAAAACAAAAGAACTAATGTATTAGGTGAGAAGCAGACTCAGTAATAGGTGAAAATAAGCTCTTTGAGGTGATTTATATGTGGCCCTTTAAAAAAAATAATATCCCTATTACTCTTCTAAAAAAAAATTACTTTTTTATGCTATGAACAACAAACAAAATATGTGGTAACCAAAATGAAGCAATATTAGAATATAGTACTGCTTTTATCTTTAAATACATATTTTATATGTATATAATTATACTAGATTATATAAATATATATACATGTATGTATATGTGTATGTGTATATATATATACATGTATATATATACATACACATATATGTCCGCATTAAATTTCCTGAAATGTGTTGTCTCTTGTGTAGGAGTTTAAAATATTGAATCTATCTACATACAAGAAACCATTAATCCATGATAGTTTCCTGTGTATCATCTTTTCCTATTAAAATGGTTAAAATTAAGAGACATAGATACATCTTATATTTGTATCCATCCAGCTCTTTTCTCTTGCCTTTATTTGAAAAGCCCCTGCATGGGCATTCACTAAGAGCAGATGCTTTGGCAAATACTTTAGGCTGAAGGAGATTTTCACTATCAGGTGCTTTTTTTCTGCATTTTATTATTATGTGTATTATAAAGAACACAAATTTTGCACATTTCTGATTAGTTCATACCAAAATCATCAAAACATAGGTGAAATGTAAAGAAGAATTTTACATCAGAAATACTCAGTGTTGGTGGAGGGCACCTGCGTGGCAAAGTCCATTAAACCTTGTACTCTTAGTTTCTGCTCAGGTGGTGGTCTCAGTCAGGGTCTTGGGATCAAGCCCTATGACGCTCCACTAAGCACAGAATCTGCTTGGAATTCTCTCTCCTTCCTCCTGTGCCCTCTCTAAAATAAATAGATCTTTGAAAAATAAAAATACTGTTTCTTAAATATATATATTTTAAATACATTTCCGTCCATTTAGTTTTTGCTTGTTTACTTCATCTTTTTTTTTTTTTTTTCTTGTTTGGCTGTTCTTGTTTGAAAACAGGAATTGATTCCTTGCCTAGAAGAGCAAACATGTTGAATGTAGTTTAATACTGCAAACTTTGTAATTTTGAGTGAGGTCTAAAATGGATACGAGCTTTATTAATTATATTGTTTGTATAAGAATAGAAATTCAGGTATGTTAGAAATCTAGCTCTGTGCATGGCCGATTCCTGACCACTGAACCAGTTTCCATCCTGTCGACTCGTATCCCGCTACATTTTTCACGGATGTCCTTCAATCTGACTTATATGTGGGTCTAATCTGCCAGTGCCAGCATGGTGAATTACGAGCAGCAGCTTAAGGTAAACATCATTTACTCATAAGAAATTGTTTCCACATCACCTCGGTTTTCTTCTTGGCATTTAAAAAAAGAAACTCAGCCCCTTTTTATAATCACCTGTCCTACGTTTGAAATAATAAAGAGCCCCGCATTTTGCCTGCTCCGGTCTGAGTGTGCCGCGCGTTGTGCTATGATTGATGACCTGAGCATCCGACACTCTCCATGCACTAACAAGATGGCCCGCTGCGTTTGAAATATATCCCCCAAATGAAAGCAAACACAGCTTTGTGATATAAAGCCTTGTCAGCACGCAAGGAATTAAACACGTGCAATTTATAATTTTTAGTCTTTCTTTTTGCATTGCCTTTAAGAATGGCTAAAATAGGTTAAGATCCATGGGTGGACAGGATTTCACATACTAGATGAGAGCTCTAAGGGGAATCCTGACCTTGAGAAAAAGGCTCAGGGAGATTTGGCAGAACGTCAACGTGGTTTCCACCAGCACATGACAGGGACTCATTATGGGCTTGCTGTTGCCTGTAAGCTGGTTTCACTACCATCAACTACGAGGCCAGAATGCCTGGTTCCAGATGCTTTTGCCAATTGACCGTAAAATTGCTATGCATTTCTGGCCAAGCCCGAGATTTTAAAAGCTCCCCTCCTCCTCCCCTCAACACCCTAACCCCCCATTCCCTCTAAAAAGCTGCTCATTATTCTTCCTTTGCCCCCTGATCTCAGCAAAAGAAATACTTCTGGAATCAATTAGAAATGTCTGCCCTTGATGAGGTTTGCACGTGAGTTTGGAGTTGTGAGGCTTTGATAGTGTCAGCCAACAGCTGCAGTTTCAGGTGGTAAAATCTAAGAAGGAATTTTCCAGGGTTTATTTACCATCATAAAAAATTTTAAAAATAGGCAAGACATGTCGGGAGACGGTCTTATATGCCTTTGAAAGTGAGGTTAAATTTGGATTATATATTTATTTTATCCACAATGAGCAAACTGGAGATCTCTGATTGGGGGAAGCTTAGCGTTGCCTTAATAGATTGTGTCAAATGGTTATAAATACTAGAAACAAGGTTCTCCTTCCTGAAGGTTAATGGTAAAAGAACATCTGTTATTTTTTCTGTCATAGTAATTGCTCAACAAGTAGATAGTCAAGATTAATGGGAATCAGAACCCATTTTCTGAAAATAATGTGAATTATTCTGTGTGATATGTTTGCCTACTGTTTTTCTCCAGCTATATATGCATTTAAGATTTTTAATCAAAAATTACAACAAGATTTTTTTTCTTTTTAAATATAGCTATTTGGTAAGCTTTTATTAATGCTTATTTGAGAAGATGCTATAAACTTCTTTTTATATTTGTATGTCCTATTAAAATACATTAGCTATTGTAGCATGAAAATGATATGATTTTCCTGGAGCCACATTGGGAAGCATAGTAACAACCAAGTACCCAAATTATCACCTGGCACTTCCAAGCACATGGCCTTTTCTTTCCTTGAATATATCATATGCTTCCTAGAATCCTCCTTTTGTTTCTCCTGCTGGCTAAAAAGTGAAGACAATTTCAAGTGTTCATTTTCATCATGAAAATTTTCACCCCTGCTTTGAAGAAATATTTTCAAACTTTTTTTTCCCAAGCAAGTCACCATTAGATATAGAATTTTAGTTCCCAGAAATACCTCTTACTTCTGCAATCAATGTTACTTCCCCTTAACGTGTTGCCATTTCTACTTACATAGTGGTGGAGAGATGTAAAGAGAGAATTTGATGTCTTTCTCTAGTAGTATCTCCATATTTAAAGGCAACAGAGATAAGTTCAAATTTGCATTTTTCTGAGAGCTCTTTCTACATGTGCGAACATTTACCTACTAATCAGTCTGGTTTCTAGATGGAGGTTTCTTGGTTAACCTAAGAGAATAACTGTATTATCAAGTGTACCTAAAATATAGTACAGTTTATTATATTCATGGAATAACTCTACGCTGAAAAATTTCATTAGAATATCTGATGTCTCATGCATGCTACAATGTGATAAAGCTTAAAAAGACATATTTTGCCCACTAGTTTCCTGCTTAAAGTAGCATACAAGCAACAAGGGCAAAAACAAGGCTGAACGATTTTTAATTGCCATCTTTAAGAAATAATGTCTCATTTATCCTTCTCAATGTCCATTATATGCTCTGCATGTCATTGGTGAGCCAACCTTCCTTTCATTGAGTATAATAAACCAAAAAAATGGTATATACAGTCTTTACCAGCATTCTTATAGATGCTTCCCTGTGATCAAATTATTACAGAAAGAAAAAGTTGATTAATTTATTCATTCATTTTCTCTGAGCTGAAACATCCTGTATGCAAGCTTTTCCTAAATATGTTCAGATCTAAGAGCAAAATCCAATCTCTTGGTTTTAAGCACATTGATAGTTGAAACATTCTCTCCAGGGAAGAAGTAGAAATCTACTCTTCCCCGACTCTCAAATAGGAGGTTTCCTTATAGTATCAAGTGAGACTACAAACTCACTCTACCCATTTGGACATGGAGTCTCAGAGAGAAGCATTGAGCTGGTGGAGAATTAGTGCCTGACACCCTCACTTGCCACTCCTAAGTCTGTGTTTAAGTGGTATCATCTTCTCTACATGCTTACATAATGGATTCGGGGACATTGGCTAAAAGGATTAAAAACAAATATGGATTTTTCCATTTAGTTTATCCTTTTATATTATTTCTACCAAAATTCAGTACTTATAAGGATTTTGATCTACTGTATAGCACATGAAGGTAATATCTCTCTTAAATGGTTGGTTTGTGACAATGTCCGACAGTGGGTTGGCCTACCTTTGCACAAGTATAAAAATTATTGTGACGAGTTGGAAAAAATTGGACTCAGATTCCAGACACATGGCTGTTATGAATTAACAACACTAGGGAGGTCACTTGGTTCTCAGCTTCACCATCTGTAAAGTTAAAGGAATACAGTAGATTTCTAAAGTTACTTCAGTGTGTAAGATTTCATACTGGTTGTGTGATTTAAAAAAAACATTAAACAGGTGCTATTGGTTTATAGTCGTATAATTAACTTACTAAGAAAAAGGGGATTCTGAAGAATCTTTGAGAAATGAAGAGTTGAATCTATGAGATTTTTTAAAAAACAGAACTGAGACAATAAACATCCTAATTGTGCTTTGTAGGACTCTAACTGCACTTCCATATGATCACCATCAGGCCCTTTTCAACCTACAAAGTCACTCCAAACAAATGAAACATTGAAGGAAGTAGATAATAAACAGCTTGTTTGGTGTCCATCTTCCACGCAAACTTCCTTACAAGTAAGGATGGAGGTTACAGGGGTTCCAGGCTAATGAAATTGGATTCAGGTCATGAGAGCAGAGCCTGGAACAAATCTGTGATTGAAAGAGCATTGGACAATGAAATACTAAAGCCAGTATCATTGCTGTAAATGATAGCAAGTCTTGAAGTACACTAAGAATCCTTGTGCTAAAAACAGAGAGCAGCTCTGCATAGGGAGTGTTATCAACATTCAGCAAGATTAAGTTTTTTGTCAGTGTGCCTAGAGTCAAAGCAACAGAGGCATATACTTCTTTCAGTTTGTTCTCATAAAGTGTTAATTATAAATCCACTGGGTTATCATAGAAATAAGTCTTAATATGAGACATAAAATGATTTACAATAAGCATGTGGAAGCATGTAATCCACACGTATTAGATAATTTAGAGAAATCTTAAGGTCTGCTCTCCCATTTTGTTAGTGACACTGTGGATGTTACAGTGAAAAAACTATTTTTCTGCTTGCTACATACTCTTCAGATGATTGCTGAAGGCTGTGGATAAATTTATATGAGATTTACACTTACTTTAAATTCAACCTTACCCTAACTAAAATTGGTGGACTTATTTCAATCTGCAGTGGTACTTTTAGCTCACCCTTATTTCCTTATTCCAAAAGATAATCTTCAAGTGAAAATCAGGGAGATACTTTACTCATATTTAATGCCAGTAATAACAGCCCTAAAATAGTAGATTCTTTGTACAGTACACAAGTGTTACAAAGCAGCAATTGGAAGGAAATGTAGCCAAACCTGTAGTAGAATAACATATGTGAGAACACTTGTTTCCAAATAGCCATAAAACGTATTCCAGGGCAATTAATTTTACTTAGAAGTTTGAAGTTCTGGTTACCCTTCATAACACCTTCTGTCATCTGATCCTCAGTCCTTTATTTTGACAGTGGCAGTTTTATCTATCATTCAGTGAAATTCACTTGCTGATTCCTGGCCAGAGTCATTCTAGTAGCATGTATTTGACCTTAGTAGTATGTAAATGTATGTTGATAGGGGGAATCTGTCAAAAGATAGAGTCTAGATGAATGAGCTTAGGTATCCTTCTGAAATGGAGTTGGGTCATTGGGATATGGGCCTTTGGTGGAAAATTAGATTTTGAAATGCTGTAGTATTCTCTTTGGATTACAGGTGAAGGGGGCTTCCATTTACTCCCACTTGTGACCAAACATTAGCATGAAACATTCTATTATCATAAAATAGAATATATAATGTAATGTGGTTAATATTATGTAATAGAATATTACATAATACATAATACATAAAACATTATTATGAAACCATAATGGTGATAATCAAAGGTATCTTGGGATAACAAAAATCACAAAGAGCAATAGTTAACCTCAGGGAAATATTTTTGAGAGCAGGAACTATGAGTGAGTGAACCTTACTTTTTTTTTATTTTATTTTTTTTAATTTTTTTTAATTTTTTTATTAACATATAATGTATTATTTACCCCAGGGTACAGGTCTGTGAATCATCAGGCTTACACATTTCACAGCATTTGCCATAGCACATACCCTCCCCAATGTCCATATCCCTATCCCCCCCCCAAACCACCTCCCAGCAACCCTTAGTTTGTTTCGTGAGTTTAGGAGTCTCTTATGTGAACCTTACTTTTTAACACTAAAGACAGGAGGAGTTATAAGGGGTCACTTTTTACATAAAGATAGGTCTACTATTCCATCAATATTCTGCCTCTAGTATCAGGGTGGTGACGATAACAGACTGTTTAATTTAGGTCCCTACTGGTTAGCAGATTCTAGACTGAAACTCAGGGTTCCGAAGCTAAATCTAACCTTTGGATTTTGTTTTTCCTTCACAGAGCTATTTGTGTTTAATTTAAAATTTGATAGGATACCAACATTTTTCATTCAGGAGGCTTTAAGAATTTGGATTAATGGTCTCTCTTGAGAAATTCAAAGATTTGGCCATCCTGAGTCTGCCTTCCCTTAGGACATCAGTGAATTGAAGGCAAGGAAAAGTTTGAATCCAAGAAAGCAGGACCTCTAGACAGGATTTAGATTCTTTCAGTTCACAGACATCCAGTAGGGTAGGCAAATAGAAGTTACAGATAGCACGTGACTCCCTATAGCTATTTACCATAGAACAAAATTACTAGATTTCCTATTAGAAGTTAAAGAAGGATATTTAAGCTTTGAGATGAAAATAAATGAAGGGATAAACTACTATTGTTAGCTTCCATCATTTGAGCTATTTTAGAATTGGAACTTCATCATCTTTTTTGTACCTTACAGATGTGCCCTATGTCTAAAAGATTAAGTGACTTGTCCAGAGTTACATGGTTACTAAAGAACCAGGGCATGGATCTAGGTCTTTTAGTATTCATACATATATGGTTGTATGTCCATTAAGTTTGTTAGGAAGTGTACTCATATACATGCACACTTACAAAAACAGTAACATTGGAATCTTCTGGGGAGAAGATTTGCATGGCAGGAGAACAGATGTGGAAAGGAACTTTTCACAGAATCTTTTAAAGTCTGATTCATGTGAATATAGTACCTATTTTTTTAAAACGACCTGTATTGACACTCCAAAGAGTATTTTTTATAAATGTATAGGGAAAAAAGAAGTATAATGCATAAAAACATGTCAATTTAAATATATAAAGTTACTTGAAAATGCACTTTTAATTTAAACCAGTGGATCTAATTTAAAAAGTAATAAGGTACAATTCAGTTCAGACAACTATGTTTTTTGCTTATGATCAGCACTAAAATAACTGTTTTCCAGAGCCATATGCTGCATATGGTCAACTCATTTTTCAGATTTTAATCCTTGAATAACTTGAGAAATTAGCATCTTGGCTAAAATCAAGTTGTTGCATTTTTCTGGATATAACTTCTCAAATTGTCTAATGTTTTACTTTTATATCTATGATTAAAAGAAATGAGGAGGCTTGAAATACAAGGAAAGGTAACAATACAATATTCCTCTTACTAGTTAGGTGTTATGCAAGAATGAGTAATTAAAGTAAATTATTCCCGTAACTGTCAAATAAAAATTGCTTGATGAAGGAAGATTAACAAATGTCATGTTTTACCATTGAATCTTAAGTCCAGAATACTTGAAACACTTTGTAATGTTTAAATGTTGGAAATAGGTGTTATGAAGAAATGAATAAACAAAACCCAAGTTATTTACTAAATAAAGTACTTGAGACCTAGACCAAATAATGCTGTTACCTCTTTCCCAATGGAATTTGAGTGATTACATCTGTCTTGGCAAAAGTGGTTTGGTTTATCTTAATGTAGAGTCTATGTAATGCTTATATTACATTGTTTACATTGCTGATTGAAAGCTAATATACAGTATATGTAGTTTGAGATGCCGGTTTCCAGTTTGAAATGTATAGTTTTTATATGGCAAAGAATACTATCAATGGGTTTTGAAATTTACCTGAATTTAACCCATCTTTTTTTTTTTACTACATCTAGCAAGAAATCATCAGTATTTTTCTTCCTATTAAAAATAAAATCCATTCAAATGACTTTCTCTTTAATTTATAAGAAAAATGTTTACCAATATTAAACAATAATTATATTAGCACTTTTAATAGAATTAACATTTTATTAAAAGTTTTATGTTTCATTCACCTTACTTTGACTTAATAAATCCCCCAGTCACTCGCATACTCAACAAATATATTAAGTACCACCTTTGTGATGGAATTGTTAACAATGGTTAGGAAGAGGAAATCTGGACTCATACAAATCTTGGTTGGGGTCCTGGCTTTGATATTTACCAGCTGTGTGAATATTGGTAAGCAAGTTTTCTTGTTTTCTGGAGGTAATAATAGAATTTTTACAAGATTTAAATGAAAGATTGTATGTAAAGTGCTTAAGGTGATTTCTGCTCTAAGGTAAATAGCAATTGCTACCTATTATTGGTGGTGATAAAAACAATAATAGCATTTTTGCTACTAAGTATTGAGGCAGATACTGGGGAGAATGGCAAACAAGACATTATTCTAGTCTTTAAGAATTTAGAAGAG
Source organism: Nasua narica (assembly GCA_028533885.1). Taxonomy (NCBI): domain Eukaryota; kingdom Metazoa; phylum Chordata; class Mammalia; order Carnivora; family Procyonidae; genus Nasua; species Nasua narica. Next base: position 39,597,783 of record CM052806.1, on the reverse strand, counting down.
GTGATCAAGTAAACTAGTAATTCCAGTAGATTTTGATATACACATTGCACTCTGAGAGAACATAGAAGAAAAACATCCATAATACAGATGTGGGTGTGATAAGTATACCCAAGGTGGCAGTGTGTATCGTGAGCATGAGTGGAAGCTTACCAACTGAAGGATTGTGGGCGAACACATTTCAAGCAGACCAAGAAGTTTGGACCAAGGAAATAAGATAAGAAAATGCCTGCTGTGTTGGGAAACTGACAGTGGTTCTTTATGACTGTCATGTTACCCAAAAGTGGAAGAACATAAGGGATAATATTAGGAAAATGAAGAAGGGCAGCAGCAGGAAAAGACATGTAGAGAATGCACATTAAGGAGTTGGGGGTCTTGGTCCTCAGGCCGTTATTACCATACCACTGAAGAGTTTTAAGCATAGAGGCCATTTGATTAGATTCACATTTTACTCTGGTTCACAAAAATGGTTTTGAAAAGAAAGAATTGGTGAGGAATGAGTGAGTGACAGGAAACACCTTGTGGATTCATTGCAATAATCTTGGTCAGATGTGACTGTCAACTAGGATGGTCACTCTCAGGATAGAGGCATAGAATCAGGAAACTCTGAAAGCCTTAAGATCATTTATCTCTTTCAGTGGATCTCAGGAAAAGGACAGTCTCACCAGAGAGAAACTAATACATTTAAAAGAGTAAGAACAATTTAATTTATATAAAAAGTTGAGAGAGGATTTAAGTAAACAGATTTATTCAACCCATAAAAGAGCATCATACCATGCAGGAGGCCCTGTAGTATTGCTAGTGCAAAACGTTTTTTTGAACAAAACAAAGAAAATATTCATTAGTATTCCTAATTTCAGATTGTATATTTTTATTATTCATATTACTTCTAGATCTGAAACTATTGGTTCACTGCTAAATAAGCTATGATTACAACTCAGTAAGTGTTGGAGAAAGCCCAAATTCCCTAAGGATATTAGGGCATAAATATTGTAATTATATATACACACACACACACACACAAAACTATACATATGTAACTATATATACAAATTGTTACAATATACTTGTAATTACATATCATTACTATTATTACATACATGCATTTGTTTATTCAATAAATACTGATTTACTACCACGTGCCATGGGTATTAGGTTCTCTAGATGTATCAGTGACCAAAATATATATTACTTTCTAAGTGGGTAATCAAGAAATTCTTGATCTACTTTTTTTTTAAGATTTTTATTTATTTGACAGAGAGAGAGATCACAAGTAGGTGGAGAGGCAGGCAGAGAGAAAAGGGGAAGCAGGCTCCCTGATGAGCAGAGAGCCTGATGCTGGGCTCGATCCCAGGACCCTGAGATCATGACCTAAGCCAAAGACAGAGGTTTTAACCCACTGAGCCACCCAGGCACCCCTCTTGATTTACTCTAAAGCTTGGTATTGTATCGTTTTTATTTTTATCAACCCCGGTGACTGCCAAGTCACCAAACAACTGCCAAGTTGTTTTTTTTTTTTGAATTCCCAAATCTGTAAGAGGAAAGTGATAGCCAGTACCTTCCAATGAATTTTATGAATAGCTGGAGGAAAAATTATTTTCTAAATCTCATTTCCCATGTGTGCATGAATGAATACAAATTTCTACTTTTAAACTAGGTTTGGGACATGCTACCAGAACAAATTTTATACACTATTTCAGTACAAAGTAATAAACGGATCTCTCTCTTCCCCTTTTCATGATTCGGGATCACATTTGAAAGGCAATCACTAGCATCAAATATAAGTTTTGCAGACGATTTGTGGTTATTATTACAACAAAATGTAATGCAGAAAGTATGAAACTGATGTCTTATATTTCATACCACTTAGAGGTATGCTGGTTTCAGGATAGGAAATGAGTTAAATATTTGATACAATATAGTTTGTAGTTATAATTTGATATTTAAACCCTAATTTAGGATGCAGTAAGGGTAAGTGAATGAGTCTCTAAGTTCTCATTGACTGAATATCATATGTAATTCGGGTTCTATTAATAACTATAAGAAAATATGATATTTCTTATAGATTTCTATTTGCGTAATTATTATTAGGTGCCCTATGAGTTTCTAGGAAGGGAAAGCATCCATAAAAGAAAAGGCCACTGATCAAGTATCTACTCCATTCTAAGTATGCATTTTATTTACTCTTCACAATGCCTTTTAGGACATATTATTATTTAAACTTTTCAGATGAGGAAATTTTGGCCTAGAGATTTAATCGAGTTGTCCAAGGTCATATGCTTTAAGTTGGAACAATAGAATTCAAACCTTTTCTCTGTCTTTACTTTTGCTTCTTTTTTTTTTTTAAAGATTTTATTTATTTAAGAAAGAGAGAGCGGAGTGAGAGAGAGAAAGAGAACACAAGCCAGGGGTTGTGGGGGGAGAGGGACAGAGAGAGAGAGAGAAGCAGGCTCCCCACTGAATAGGGAACCCCATGCAGGACTCAATCCCAGGACCCTGGGATCATGACCTGAGCCAAAGGCAGACACTTAACCAACTGAGCCACCCAGGCAACTCAGTATTTTTGCTTCTATACTAAACTCCCACATAAAGAATAAAAACTACGATATTGATCAGAATACTAGCACATGTGACAATTCCTTTCTAAATGCATAGATTAATGAAATAAGCTATTTTTTTAAAAAAGCCTGGTCAGGACAGCAAGACCAGGTCTCTTAACTTCCTCAAAATACTCCCATTCTGAGCACTTTTATTGATGATACTGCCTTGGAGGAAGTATGATGAGGTTGACATAAATCCCGGTCTAACTACACAGTAAGGGTAGGAGATGAGAAGGGAGAGGGAAAGTTTGCTAGTAGAGTCATTAACATTGGATTTTAAAGAGAATAAAATTTCCTGAGGCGGAAAAGTATAGACATTTATGAATTCACTTCAGTTAAATTTCAGGGCAATAACCTTGACCTTTCCCTCCTCCCTCATTCATTCTAGTTTCCACAGTAATTCACTCTTGCAAGTTTTATTCCTGCCTTACTAGCCACTCCTTTGCAGCTGCTAGAACCAACTTTTTTTTTTTTCTAACCTCTATTCCTGTAGTTCCTTGGGGCTCAGTCCTCTCTCTTGCTTTCATTGTGTTATATAATCTCTATTCAGTCTCATGGGCTTAAATTCCTTGTAAATGCTATTGACGTAACATTTTATGTAACCCTTCCTGGTTTCTCTGTTGAACTTCAGAGCTATATATCTAATTGCCTGCTCTATATCTCTGTGTGGAAATGCGAGTTTGGAAATAATAAGAGTTGTTGAAGCTGGAAATATAAATTTGGGAGAAATCTATTTAGAGATCCATGGAGCTGATGAATTTGGAGTTTCCTTTCTAAGTACAAAAATGCGAGCATGAAATAATTTCAGCATTAACCCATGTTACTTTATTTGAATTTATTTAAATATATTAATTTATGTAATGATTATTTCTGATGGAAATAGTTTCTGTTGAGAACAACCAGTTACCATCTACTTTTTAGAAAAATGCATTCTAATCAATTTACATATAAGAGAACAGATTAGATACTATAATTTGGCATCATTACCAGTTCTTCTGTGCCTTGTCAGGCAACTGGGATTCAACTTCCTCTCCCAAACATTGATCCAAACATTGAGTATTAAAGTAAAGATTTAATGGATATAAATACTTACAGACAGTGCAATTAGGTGAAGAGGATCCATTCTGTGCACTATTAATGAAAGTTTTGGCATAGGTGCTCATGAAATCTACTCTTTTTTGAAATCGATTTTCATCCATCTCTTTTTTTATTTACAAATTTCAATGATAAATTTATTTTAAAGTTGGTTTAAGTAAAAAAAAAAATAAGGGTGGTTTAATTTTGAGGATGCATGGAAGTTCTAGGTCTTCTGGTTCCTGGATAGAGACTGCAGTGGTGGGACAGGAGGCCTGTGGAGGTATAGACATGTGGAAGAATTTTGAAAGTCATCGTCATCAATGTTGCCCTTCAAATTAGATAATCTAAGAAGGTCAGAGCTTCACAGCTACCAAATCCGAAAAGCAGAGATGCAGCAACAAAATGTTTTGGATAACTATTAATTTGAATGATTAAAATGTAATTATATTGTTCTTATCTACAGTTAAAAATAAATTCACATAAAATTTCACCTTGATAAAAGAATGTTAAAAAAACATGAAATCAGATCAAAATTTCTGTGGATGATTAAAAAAAACAAAAACGTCGTTCATATACATGAAAGTATATCTGAAGTACTTAAAAAACAGTCCTCTCCACTGGAGATAGAATTTTCATGATCTGTTCCCTCCAGCCATCCCAAGTCACTGCTTAATTACAACCCCAGATCCTCTATTATGTCTGCCTTGGAGCCTTTAATCGTTTTCTTCAGTTAATTGCTGGAGCGGAGAATCCACTGGAGAGTAGCTTCCTTTTGCTATCAAAATTGGAAAGGTGGAGCCCAGGTGCTTTAATTCATCTGCCCATGGTCAAAAGGGCCGGCAATCTGATCAATGTAAGAAGCAGCTGGTGGGACTCGGCCAGTCGCTGCGCTCAGAGACAGGTGGACAAAGACTGCTAAAGAGATTTTGCGGGGTGCCGCTGCTCCTGCTGCTGCATTTTGAGAACCTATTGCTAGCAAGCTTTCAGACTGTGCAGGGTAAGCAGATGGGTTGCAGTTGGGCCTCCCTTTCCCCCTGACAGAATTATAAAGAACTCTTCTCCGGGGAGATGATACCATTTTGCAGGTAAGGGTGGATTTAATCAGCCTTCTCAATGGCCCCGTTCCCCAAAATCATTTGCTCAGCTTGGAAGATCTCTGACAAAGCAGAGATGAGCACCTGGGGTAGTAGATGTCATCAAATGTCCCTTTTAGCTTTTCTAAGCTATAGGACACACCCCTGGTTTATGGATAATCATTCCTCTTGTTGCCCAGCTCCCCTTTTCAGTTCGCCTTTTTTCTCCCAGTTGGAGTGATTGAGCTTATAAATTATATCATCATAAATATGTGTAGTTATTGGAATGTGATTTTTGGCTTACACTCTTCCCTCTTGTGTATTTCTAGCATTATTATTTGCTACTATATACGAGTTTTGAATGAAAGGAAATTTAGAACAAGTGGGTATGCTTAACTCCAACTTAGCCTGTGGTTACAGTTAAGCTTCTTCCTCCCTCAGAGTCCTTGCTCCTTATCTTAAGGATTCAGGGCTGGGATGTTTTGCTGCCCTAATAAAAGGGCCCGGTTGCTTTCTTTTAAGAGAATGCAATGGCATATGACGTTGTGATATACACAGTTACACATGTTCGACTGCCCCCAGGGAGGGCCCTGCAATGTTTGACAATCCTACACATGTTTTCAGATGTTGAAGTTCATGAACTTTAAAGGACCAGGTGTCAAAATGGTTCTCTTTATGTGGTTTGGGAAAATTACTCTACAGTCTAAATGTAAATACAGTCTAGGCTATCTTGATTTGCTGAAATACATGTAGGGCCTGATAAGCAATTACTTAATAAATGCCTTGTAATCATGTCAGTGCTACAACTTAGGACTTAGTAGATAGGTTTAAATTGAAATAACACGTAGATTGGTTTCTCCATGCCTTTCTCACTGTGTATCAAAACACACAAAATAGTCAAATGACAAATACTTGAAAATGGGTATAACAACCCAGATCCTACAAGCTAAAGAATGCGATTAACATATTCAATAGCACACATTTAAATGACAATTAAATTTCCTCAAATGCATTAACTCAGAACACATAATTTCATAAAATATTTTTTATTCAACAGCAATCCTTAAACATGAATCAGTAAGATTAATTTTGGGATTCAAGATGAAAAATAACAAGTGGGTATGCTGAAAGTTAATGGTGGATATTTTTTTCCATATTGAGTCAACCAATTTTATAGGAAAGAACAGTGTCCGCCAAATTTAAAGAAAACAAATAAACCCTAAAATAGTATGGTTGCTTTGATTCAGTTGGCACTGAGATTTTCTAAATAAAGGAAAGAACTGAGTGGACATATATTTGTGGTGAGAGCATAGTTTTTTGGGGTTTTTTTTCCCCCTTTGGTGGTTGTGATGGATTTCTTTTGCTGTCATAATTTGTGATGTAAATTGAATGTGGTAGAAGTGATGACCCATAACTTTTTTTGATGTGTATGTATATGTGTATTTGTGTGTGTAGAAGTTACTTTTTACATGAATGCAAGGATTTAAATAATAGCGTGCAGGAGTAGTTAGTTGATTTAGCCTGGCATAGCCCTTAGCTTTAAGATGATTATATATTTTTATAGGGCCCCAGTTCTCTCATGTATTTTGGAGTAAGTCTTCTGTTTATTAAGATGTATTTTCTCATGAGGGGGTGTGTTTAAGAAACTAAACTAATTTCACTAGGGTTTAATAAAATAGACGAAACTCCCGCATTTGGCTTAATGCGATCTGTTTAAAGTAACATGAAGACCCTTGTTAGGTTTTGGTGAGAAATATGAATATTGTGAGCGGCTACTGAAACCACAACTGAAGACAGGTAGTATGTAGAGTGTACATTGCTACTGTATTATCTAAGTTATGGGTATGAAAGCTAAAATATATTTACCTACACAAGCTGCAATAAATCTTAAAAGTGACTGGTATGCAGAAAACATTTGAAAGGTAGTGCTGGCCAGACACCAGTCATTTGGCAGTGGCCTTACCTAGTATATATTTTCAGGGCCTGTCTGCACAAAGATGCTGGCACATTAACCATGATTTCTATTCCAGGTGATGGATTTCTATCCAAGTAAGTGAGTGACTAAATATTTTCCGGTGGAATCTAGGCACCATAAAATCACTGAAGCTGAGTAAAAAAGTTGTCGACCTTTTTAAAAAGTAATTATAATAGCTTTGCGTACCACTACGGCAGAAGAAATATTTCCACTTAGATCACTGAATAATGGAATGGGTTGAACCTAATTAGAAAAAAAAAAGTAGTATGCTTCTAATATTTTTTTTATCAGCACTAATGAATGTCTTACTGGGTTTTCACGAATTTCCAGAAAACTTCCTAGTCATTAATAATAACGGAATGCATGGATTCCACATCCAACTGTATCAAAGTAAAGAAATCCAATCCGAACCCACTGAAAACCCATGCCTTCATCACTTCATCTGATTTATTCTATACAAAACCAGTTAAGAAACTGAACCCTTTACATTAGTTTATTTGTGTTACCCTAAGCAATTAGAGATGAATACGCCTTCCCAAGTGATACAAATGTGAGTCTCCCTTTGTGGCAGGTTGTTTAAATTTACAACATAAAGCTAGCATTTCCATCTCCAGTTAAATCCAAACAGACATTTAATTTTGGTACATGACATTTCTGACTAAAATAGAGCCAGGAAAGGCACTCAGACAGCTCTTATTGTTCATGAATTTGAACAAATTGGGGATCTGTGAATTTATAGCCAGGTTTTGCTCTACTATTGTTTAAAATAGCACACATGGAAAACACGCTATGGGTGTGTTGTAATTCAGCTTTAATGATGTAACACTTGGTTTCAGTCAATTGTTGGAGGGCTGTGAGTGACACTGGTTTTGTGCTTCAGACATTGCATGTAACTTAGCAATTATAGCAAGGCTTTCAATAATGGCAGTTGGCGGGATATCTGCAAGTGAAGTCATAGCAATTTTGAAAGCGAAAGCTAATAAAAATACACCTGCTTGTAGTGGAAAGTGAGCTTTTAATATCTCTGCTTTGAAGTTGAATGAAGCCTTTGGTATTAACTAACAGATACTATGATGTAGAAATAATCCACTGCCCCAGGGGAAGACAAGGTCAAAGCCACAGTAGATTGGTAGTTTTTGATCACCTATTTTCAGTCACTCTGATATCACAAAAGGAAAATAGAATGAAGTGATAGTTTTTTTTCCTAAAATACTTCAAAGATGTTATTTGAAAACAAATCATTTTCGTTATAAATATACAAACTAGCACATACATATTCTTTGAAATAAACTAATCAACAAGGGCATAAATAACACATTTTGAGAAGTGGTTTTCGTTCTTCTCTGAAACTTCAGAATGATTTAAAATTATACCTTCCTAGTAAATCATTCAAGATGATGTGCAGAGTTTCAAATTTGCTTCTTGAGTCCTTCTTTCCTCTTTGCCTCTTTTCCTTGGCCACTTTGAAGTCATTCATTAATAGTTCTTTACAGGTAAAAAAAAAAAAGAGAGAGAGAGAGAGTAAAGGCACTTGTGACACTTCCTTTTACATAATTTGGTACATTCCTGCTCTCAGGAATCCTCTTTGTGCTGTGGGAAATTGCTTCCCTTGGTGACTTGCTTTCTTCATTCTTGCTTGGTCTTGCTTATAGTCTATAGTAACTTTTATGGGACATTTAAAATAGCGAGTCTATTATAAATGCTGATATATTGAGATCACTGGGGGGAAGAGATATTTTAGGAATAAATACAGTTGGAAGTTGGAAATTCTGCAAAGAAAAATGACTATTAAGTACCAAATTACAATTATTTTAGCCACTTTTCCCAGATACTTACTATAGTCATGCTTTTAACTATTAATTGTGATGTTCAAATTAGTGTAAAATAATTTATATCATCGATATCTTTGCTAAGCACTTTAAATATGATGGATTTGTGTAATCCTTTTTTTATAAATGAATATTGGAACCCATACCGGTAACTTTTTTTTCTTTTTCTTCTTCTTTTTTTTTCTTTTTAATTCAGTAGTGCATCTCTATAGAGAGTATCAAATAACCCAAAGGGTATACATTAGCACTTGTCAGGGCCACATTTAACATCAACATGCTAAGTACACTGAAACTTACTACCAAGTTCAAAGGGAATATATGGACTCTAAATCCCTTGTTAATGTGGTAAAGAATCAGCATCAAGGTGTTTGTTTTGTTGAAAGGAAGCCACATTTTATTTGTCATTTATGAAATGGACTTTGATGTTCCTTTAAGCCAGAAGGGATTTTTCTCCCCAAGTCAGTTACTGTATCTGTTAAGTACACTCTCATTAGAGAATATTGCGCAAGAACTATTTGGGGGGGAAAGGAGTGGAGTGTTTTCTTTATAGAATTTCAGTGTGTAATTTGCATGTAACTTGAAAGTGAGTTGTTGGTGAGTCTTGGCACCTGCTGGGTTGAGTGTCCATTTCAGGCTACAAAGTGGTGCTCTGAAATAAATATCAGTAAGCTTGTTAAATTTTGTTAGATGTATCATCCCATTAGCACAAGATATTACGGTAAAACAGAGTTGAGTTCAATTTTCTGGTTTTATGTCTGGGCTATAAACTTGTCCTTCTCGTGTTCATGAAGAGTTTCTATTGACAGAGAGATTTCAAGATTAAAAAAGATAAGAGAGACTGATTCACTTAACTTTTGTACGCCCAGAGAGCATTGTGTAATTTATGCTGTAATGTGAAATATTGTTATTACTCTGTAATATCTGCCAGATAATCTGAATATGAAAATATAGAGTTTTAAATACCATTTTGTATCGAAAAAAGGTGAAATATATTTTTGTTTTGGTAATGAATATAAATGTAAGTAATGTTAGTAAATAATTGTAATCTTGAATAATAATAGTTATTATTTATTAAGCCTCTGATAAGTATGATTACCATTACCCTCTTATGGCCCCCTTACATTAGTTATTCTTGAAATTATACAAGAAGGGCCTTGTTTCATATTTTGACTTGCCCAAAGTCAGCCAGCTAGTAATGGGAAAATCAGGATACCAGGATAGGTTGGACCAGAAGCTGTAACTGAAGGGGGCAGGTGAAAGGGGAAAATGTGGTAAAATATCAGAAAGAGGATAAAATGAGGAAATATATTAAAATAGAGAAAATTTCATGTGAAGTGCTTTGAATTCAGTCCCTGAAAATGTGGTCTCTTTTATGCTGATTTAGTGAATGTTTCTGTTGAGACAGTTCGTAGTCTTAGTGGTACTTTTAACAGTTGAGATAATTTTTTTTCACGTATTGTTGAGTTTCTGTGATATACCAGAACCAGGCACAGAGAACGCTGCCAATAACAGAGAGATAGTCCTGATTGGGAGGAAGATATCAGTGTCCAGTGAAGGTGTATATTAATTTACATCATACTATCTACTCTAATGGGTAAACTCCAGAGTATCTGTGGCTTACCACAGTAGAGGTTTATTTTTTGTTTCCCAAAAGATCACTGTTAGTGTTCTTACTTGATGTGTAGCCTCCTATGTGATCTTTTAGGAACCCAGACTCCTTCCAAATCATGAGGCATCTCTTTCCTTTATAAAGGAAAAAGTAAAAGCAGAATAGAATTTTATTCATTAGAGGGTTGAGGGCCATATCATAAGTAGTATATTGTAACTTCTGATCCCAGTTCATTGGCAGGACTTAGTCACGTGACCACTCTTAATTAAAAGGGAGTCTGAAAAATACAATTAGCCCATTAAGTAGAGATGCTACGTGACTGGTCTTTCTATCTTTTTTTTTTTTAATTTTATTTATTTATATGAGATAGAGACAGTGAGAGAGAGCATGAGAGGGGAGAATGTCAGAGGGAGAAGCAGACTCCCCGTGGAGCTGGGAGCCCGATGTGGGACTCGGTCCCAGGACTCTGGGATCATGACCTGAGCCAAAGGCAGTTGCTTAACCAACTGAGCCACCCAGGTGCCCATATCTTTTTTCCTAGGTTTAAGCACCTGGCTGTACACACAGGCACATACACACACACACATACACACACAAGTTTAATGGCATCTACCACAGTGTTTTTGTGTGCTTGTCACTTCGTTAACCTCATTACTTACATACATTTCCTTATTTTATCCCTTAAACAATTCAATCAGATATTACTCTTGTTGGTTGTTACAGCTATATAACAAATTATCCTAAGCCTTAGAGGTTTAAACAGTAACAATCATTTTAATTGCTCACAGCTTCTGTTGGTCAGGAATTCAAGGAAGGTTTGGCTGGTTAGTCCTTTCATGGTCTCTCTTGTGGTTGTTGTCATATGTAGGCTGGGGTTGAAGTCATCTGAAGGCTGGACCAGGACTGGAGGACCCACGTCCAAGGTTACCAAGATGGTACTAGCTTTTGACCTTGGTGACCTCAGTTCCTCTTCATATAAACCTCTCCACTTGCTTGCTTAAATGTTTTTAAAACATGGCTTCTGGCTTGCCCAGGTGAATGATTCGAGAGGAGAAGGGGAAGTTGTAATGCCTTTTATAACCTATATTTAGAAGTCACAAACCATTGCTTCTACTTCACACACATTCTATGGCTCACACACAAACAGTTTTGGTTCATTGTGGGAGGATCCTATAGAACAGTGTGTTCCAAACAGTATACTTCCTATACCAAAAAGCGTAGATCATTGGGACCATTTGGTAAGCTGATTTCCATTTCCTCCATTTGTCAGATAAAGAAGGTGAGACTTAGAGGAAGGTTAAATGTGTTGTTCAAGGTCACTTAACTAGCAAGCAGTGACCTGGATGCAAGAATATTTGATTTTAAAATCCATGGTATTAACAATGAAAATATACTGTGTCTATAAGCAGATTAAGTACATAGGCATATGTTTCTCAGAAAAAAATGTGTGTAGCTGGTGAGAACAAGCAGAGTGAAGGCTATTATAGAAATTCAAGCAGTCAAATGCCAGAATTTGAAGTAAAGGGAATGCTTAATATCAGAAAAGTTTAAAACTTTCTAGTAACTCAGATGCAGAAATTATAATATCAATGACTGTCAAAATCTTCTTATACACAAATACAGATTGTTTTGCCAAGTCATCAGTTCCTTTTTTGATACCAAAATTAGCAGAGGAGGAGGTTTTGAGTGAGGCACTAATTAAATTTCAAGGTTAAGATTCTTTTTTCTTACTACTAGATTGGCAGATGAATGGATTTGCTCTATAATATTTTGAAATAATTCAGCTTATCATTGACGATTGGGAAGGATTGTGATGTTTAAAAAATAGTCGTCTCAAAAATATTTAGCAAGTCATCCCATAACATCCTGTACCAAAATTAAGTCTACTGTACCAAAATAAATGATGCCTTGTTTTTCTATAAATCAGTGATATTTTTTTTCTCTTCACCAGCCCATAAATTCCTTGATCACAAATATGTGTCTTGTTTTATTTTTAGTCCTCTGATCTAAAGCTTAGGGCTGATACTCTATTGACTGTAGTGGGCTGCATCACTGCCCTCCACCAAACTCAATAAGAAAAGGCTTCCATGGTCTGTCAATCTGCCTTATGCCTGCCATCCAATAGAATCTAACCTCACAGAGGTGGATTTGAATTTGAAACTTCTTATCCCACAGTCAGTCTGTTTCCCTTTCTGTAAAATTGAGGAAGGGGAATCTCACTGGTTTGAGAAAATAAAATATGAAAATGAACAAAACAAAACATATTTCATATAGGTATCAGTAAGTGGCGACTACAATGTCAGTTGATATTAACTATGTAAAAATGGCACCAGCTAGTTGCTAGGTTATTGCTCTCGGACAGTACAGAAAAATTCAAGTTAGTCTTCTCTCATTTTCATTTCAGAGCAAATGTTTTCCCATCAAGCAAGAATAAACAGTGTCTTGTCATGCTCTTTGGAGCTTCTGATTTGATTGTGGAAGCTGTCTCACTGTACTACTCAACTTCACTTAGAGGTCCTCATCACTGAAATTTTTAATAATGATTTTTACCAACGATGATTTAATTCATTGAAAAAAATACTTAATGGGCTTAACCATGTGGCAGGAATTGTCTCAGGTTCTAAAGATATACCAACAGCAATGCATACAAAAATCAAAACCCTTAGAGAGCTTACATTCTAGTAAAGAAAGATAGACTATGGAAGTAAGTTAATAGAATAGGTAATATTTTACATGGTGATAAGTCAGATATGAGCAATAGCAAAGCAAGGCACTTTGAGGAGGGAGTTGGGCATGGGGGCAGAAGGGTTGCAAAGAATGTTATATGTTCTCTGTGAACTCTTACCGAACACCTGAAGGATATAAAGGAGCAAGCCACACTGTTATTTTAGGGTATAGGAATCCAGAAAGGGGGCAAGGATGGTTCCAAGCCCTGCTATGGGACGATGATTGGTGTGTTCAAGGAAGAGCTGGAAGATCAATGGAAGGGGTTGATGGAAGGGGAGAAGAATAGGAGATGCACCAAAGAGGTAACATGGGAACAGAATATGGGGAGACTTGTTGGCTAGTATAATAAAAACATGGGAATTTTGAATTTTTGAGCAGAGCAGCAATGGGATTTGACTTATCCTTCAAAAGACACTCTACAACTTACTTTTAAAGGAATACAGATTGACTTTTGAAATAAAAATATGAATTTTCTTCACCTAAAACTCTCAATGGCTGCTTCTGGGCATCAGGCATAGTAGGATAAGATCCTTTATGATTAGCTTCTCCAGCCCAGCTTTTTCTTTCTATTGTCCTCGTACTTCCTCTCTGAAGAAGTGAATTTTTCATGGTTTACTCCAGTCTGGGGATAGTACCTGTGGGAAGAATTTCCTTTTTTTACTCTCATTCCTCATTCCTTACTTTGCCTGAATTTTTAATAGCTTAAGGAATCACTGTATCATGGTGTCATGGAAGCCTCTTCTTTCTCACTTCCAAACTGTATACACCCCAAAGCAAGATAACTTTCCCATAGTATCCTGTTGTTATTTATATTTCTTATATCACTGTGCCACAATTGTCTCTTTTCTCATATTTTTTCTCATTAAACTCTTTCTCATTAACTCTCTTGCATTTATATGTATCTATCTTCCCATACTCAGTAGCTGATAAATTGTTAATGCTAAACACATGATCTTTGCATGTGAAGAAACAAGTGAAACTTCAAGAGGATGCCTCAGGCTCAGTCCAGTTACTTGTACCCTTGTTCCTTTTCTTTCTGATAGCCAGGTGCAAGTACTGTTTTTGGGAGCTGACACATGCTTCCTACCCCAAGATGCTTTGTCTCCACCAGTACTGGTTTCTCCTTCTTCACTGAATGCTAGCCTCATGCTTTCTTAATCTTTAGCTATCTTTCTATTAATTGCAAATATGAAACAGAAAACACCAAAATGAAGATATAGAAGAACTTTGGTAGAAAAGTCAAAAACATTTCTTTCATAAATAATAAGTTGAGACAACATCTGAGTTGCAGTACATATTCTAGGCAGTTAACTAGACAAGCTCTTAAACTAAGAGGCTCATAGCACAACATGAAATTCAAATCTCTGCCTTGGTAAAATCACCAGTACTATATGTTGTGACTTTTCAGTATATATATAAAAAAAGAAGTGAAATAATTTACATAGGACTACAAATGTCAAAAGTCTATTTTTTGGAAGGTTGTGAACTGTTCAGCAGTTTACAAAAATTTTTCATGTTTGTCCTGGGACTATTTTTTGGAAATCTTTTCCAAGATAATACTTGAAATTCTGACCAGTTTAATTATTGAAGGTGGAATGTACCAAGACTGTCTTCTTTCTCTCCATGCCTTTTCCACATAGGAGCCCTTTCTCTATTAGTGCCTTACTTCCCTGAGGCCTAAAGGTGAAGCTCACAACAAAATGGGTGGTATCTGTTTGTTCAAGTAGGCCATTTGTCATTTTTGAATTTGTTATCCATCCCATATGTTTGATCAGAGAGTTTTACCATTTCCTCACAAGAGAGAAACCCACTTCTTTAAATGCAATCATTGTTGCCATATATAAGAGATACATATGATCAAGATCAGGATTGAATATTTCATATGATCAATGGGTTCAGAAAAAAATAAGAAAAATAAAACTGGAATAATCTAAAAAGCATTGTTAATAATTCCGAGGAAGCCTTTGCAATATAGAGTTTTGAGAGGCAGGCATGAAACTAAAGAGGTAGGTCATCGTGGTTTGCATGTTAGAGAATCTATATTAAAAGAAATAAAAAGAAGAAAAAACCCTTAAGAGAAGCGACATCTACTTTTAATTGATTTTTATTTCACCAAGAGACTCCAGTCTAAAAAACACCTATTGTCTCCCCATTCCTCCTTCAGATTATACTACTCCAATATGGATTTCTAAATAACCAGATATAGCCAAATGTAAACATAGTGAGGATTTTGCCATATAGATGCCTGGGCTCCATCTAGTGGCAGAAGGTTACCGTAGGTCTTTATCATTTTCCCAAACTGCTTTTTTTTTTCCCCCCAAATTTATCTAATGGAGTTAGCACCTTGAGGACATTATGAATTAAATTCCATATTCTAAGAAACAGTAATATCCAAGGTTAACAACTTGTGTCCACTATCTTAGTTTGTACTACTCCTAATGAGAATATTTTATTGTCTCTGCTTTGTAAAATTTGGCCTAGATAGTTATTGGAGTGAATACTTACTTATATAGGTTTTTATTCTTTTGGGTTTTTTGTGTCATTAGAGAGGACAGATACAAATTGTACATCAATCAGGCTGTCATAAGCAATCTTACAGTTCAAATGTATGAAACAATGATAAAAATCTAAGAAAAAATAATGCAAATTAATGAAACAAAAATAGGGCCAAAGAAAATTGAAATTGGATAAAAAAGCTGGCCTGGATAGCTGAAGTGAGGTGTGAGATGGTAAATAACAGTATTTTATTTTCAATTCAAGCTTACATTTTGCATCGTATTTCTTTTGATGTTTTTGATTTTTTTCAGCTACAACAGTTATTTTTCCCTTAAAGATATTTTAAAGGGCTGGTGTATTATTAAAGTATTGCCATTTGCCTGTATGTACACCTGTGACTGCATGTGCATACATGCACATGTGTATGTGGATAGAATGATTTATTCTTACTTAGACCAGTTCAGATGTGAATTTCATGAAGGTTAGTTTAAAAAGCAATTATAAGCCAAAGAAACCCTCAGAATTATATACCTTTTGCAGCAAATTTTAATCTGAAATGTCATAGAGCCTTGTTTATTGAATTATTATAGATAAAATTATGTATTACGTTTACATATAAAATTACTGAATATGTAACTCTTAATGTATGTATTTGTGAGGATATATTAGGTATAATAGATATAATTAACTCACTTCTGCTATCTTCCTAATAAAAGTAACACTGACAATTAAAATGCTTTTTATTTTGATATAAAATTTGAATATCACTATGTAACACCACCTGTATGTATTTAGTATATATTTCTCAAAGAGTGATTTTTTTATTAAAGACTTTATCTTTTAAGAGCAGTTTAAATTGAGAGCAAAATTGAGAATGAAGAGATTTCCCAAATGTCTTTTGCCTACACACATGCATAAGCTCATTATCAACATTTCCTTCCAAGTGGTGCGTTTGTTATAGTTGATGAACTCACATTGACACATGATAGTCACCCAAGTCCATAGTTCAATCTTGTACATGCTATTTGTGTAGCCAAATGTGTAATGACTTTCACCTATCATTATGGTATCATAACAGGATTTCCACTGCCCTAAAAATCCTCTGTGTTTTCTTTATTATCTCTTCTCCTCACCTCTGGAAACCATGGGTCCTTTTACTGTCTCCGTAACTATTCGTTTTTCTGATGCCTTACTTCTAGTGTGTGGCTTATCCTTTCATTCCCTTGACATTGTCTTTCATGGGGCAGGCTGTTGGTTGTAGCTAAGAGTTACTGTTTCAGGGTGATAAGCAAAATTATTTGATAGAAGCAGTAGCCTAAAGTCTTATTTTAATACATTTATATTATAATCCATTGTTGTGGCAGTATATGTAGTATATAAGTAGTTACATATACAAAATGCAAAATTTTGATATAAAAATAGAACTTTAAAGAAAGCAACACTTTGGAAAATAAAAATGTCTGCAGTAACCTTGAGTTTCACAGTTGCTCAGTCTGAGGTGGCAGCAAAAAGTACTTTCAGGGCCTTATCTGCAGTTAAATGAATGTAAAGCAAAGAAACACATTATTTGGCAGCATCTCATGTGTATTTTGATAATATCACCATTTTAAAATAGGTATAAAATCATTATGGTATCTAGTTTAGTAACCTAGGGCTGTTTCTTTGTTTTACACTATAAGACTACTCTAAGCCCAGATTCTGGCAGCATGCTTTTCTATCACACAGCTTTTGCTGGAGCAAAGTCCTAAACTCCAAACTCAAGAGAGCCCTGAACGGTCAGTGAATCTCCCAAGTTTTTTTGTGTCTAATATTATGATATTGAGACTGTTTCAGTGTCCTACGTGAGTATTTTAGCAGTTTTTTTTAGCATGGAATTAGAGCTGTATGGGTTGTTTAAAGAAACAAACTATAAAGAACAATAAATAAATGTCATAAAACAAAACTAAAAAAGTCAGTATAATTTCAACAACATCTCTCCTACCATCTCTGTATTAAATATTTATATTGTACATATTGTATTTCTCTTCTCAATTTTTCTCTTATCCCCCTTGAAAGGAAGGTAATGGGATTTCTGCCATGCTGGTTATTTTTTCCTTACCTGCATCTTTAATTCACATCAAAAAATTGAAAGACAAAAAATACATATACACAAACCAAAACTTGAATGATCTGAATTACTTTGTCTCTGACTATTGGAACATTTTCTGAGGGTAAATTGTGTGTATGTATCTATAGAGATTGTTTAATAAACTTATTTTGCTCTTAATCTATGCTATGAATAATACGATTATTCTGTGCTTAATAAATTTGCTTATTATGTTTTTATATTAGAAATTAAAAAGCATTCTTATTACTCTAAAAACTGCACTACTATTTATGTATGTTTATTTAAACATTAGATATCCCTAATTTCTGTACTTCAGTCACTCAAGATCTTCACAGTTGTATATATATGATCTACTTTTTTAATACAGAATATATATGTATATATACATATATTTGTATATATATCAAAACTTATCAGTCTTGGTAACTTGTACTTTTATTCTCTTTACTTCTTAATGGTTCATTCCCTTCCTAATTGTTATGGCATACCTATGCCAATTTTCCGTCAAGATACATGAAGTATATTTCATTTTTCTAAGGAATGTCTGATAATGACATGTAATTTAGCATTTGATTTTTCTTATTAGTTATATAGTTCTATCTAACAAGGAAGTAAAGATTGCTGTGTTAATTAGAATCTATTTTTAGGGGTATCTGTCTGGCTGGCTCAGTCAGTGGAGCATGCAACTCTTGATCTGAGGGTTGCGAGTTTGAGCCCTGTGTTGGGTGTAGAGATTGATTAAAATCTTAAAAAAAAAAAATCTTGGGTGGCCCCATCAGTTAAGCATCTGACTTCAGCTCAGGTCATGATCCCAGGGTCCTGGGATTAAGTCTTACATTAGGTTCTTGCTCAATGGGGAGCCTGCTTCTCCCTCTGCCCACTGCTCCCTCTGCTTGTGCTCACTCGCTCTCTGACAAATAAATAAAATCTTTTTTAAAAAAATATTTTTTAAAAGCCTAATATTTTTTAAGCCTAATCTGTTTTGCTTATTTTTTTGTTAAGATTTTTATTCATTTATTTGACAGAGAGATCACAAGTAGGTGGAGAGGCAGGCAAAGAGAGAAGGGGAAGCAGGCTCACTGATGAGCAGAGAGCCCGATGCTGGGCTCGATCCCAGAGCCCTGAGATCATGACCTGAGCTGAAGGCAGAGGCTTTAACCCACTGAGCCACCCAGGCGTCCCTGTTTTGCTTAGTCTTTATTTGCTAATTTGTTTGTTTCTACTTTCAATGACTTTTTAATTCTAGAAAAGTGTGTTTTCACACACTTTTACATTAAATAGAAATTAAATACATATTAAATAGACCCCTAATTGTGTACTGTTATAGCCCAAGATTTTGAAGAATAAAGTAAAGAAGGTTAAAGTAGAGAAATATAGCCAGCTTACTAGCCTATGGAGAATGAAAACCAATCTATCTATATTTTTGGAATCTCCTTGAGTTCAAGTTACAAAAACAAAACAAACAAACAAAAAACCTATTGAAACAAGATCTCAATACTCTTTTGTCTTTCTCTTTTCTATTAACATTGAAAGCTGATTTTTATTGGGTAGATGTTGTCTTCTAAATGTAGCAGTGATATATGACTTTTAGGAATGTGTCAGTCTTCATTACTAAATACAAAACTTTAAGCAAATAATCCACAAATGTGAACTGTAGAGATGAGAATCCTTTCTTTTTCTCTTCCCACTGCTCTCTGACTGCTACCACCCCCTCCCCTGAAAACTCCCAAGAACTCCTATCTTATAATTAGTTAATTTTGGACATATCTGTTCTTGTTTGGAGGTGATGATGTATTTATAAACATATGCCACCAAGAGATCTTTGCTATTGCTTTGTATAAGAATATATCCTACAGGCAAACCTTTAGTGCCAGATGTGTTTGGAATTTGGTGTATGTTAGAGTTTTGAAAAGGTGCATATACCATGTATTATGGAACCCCTAAGGGGGTCTGCGGCAGCCCCCTTAGTCTAACATTCTATATTTTTTGTAGCAGATTTATTAACAAAGAATATTGTATTAAATTCACCCTAAGTTGTTAAAATGAAGAATAGAAATAGCCTTTTGTCAATTCCAGTTTAGTTCTCTGTTTGGTCAAATAAAATAAGAAAGATATATACACACACAACAAATAGATTACAGAGCTTTTGAATCTCACAATGTCATTAAAAAAAAAAAAAAAAAAGAGCTGTAAAAAATTGTACCAAGAATCCCCTGAGAGGTATCTCCATCTGCCTCTGTCTCTGTCTGTATCTCTCTGTCTTTTCTCTGACAGGGACTCAGATGAAATGAGTGGATTTGAAGTAAGAGAGTTTCCTAGCAGAGCTATTTCAAACAATTTGACATAACATTTAACTTCACATTAGAAAATATAAAGTCATACAACATTTAAACCTAATTATTTTTAAACACTAAAAATCTTAACTATATAACTCACATGCAACATTTGTTTGACAATTATGTTCAACACTGTAGTTTCCATAACATGTTTTCCCTGATTAAAGAAAATAATAGGGAGGGTTTGATATTTTTTGTTCTGTTTTCTTACTTGAAGATTTTTTTCAAGCTCATTTATATCCATGCATTTGATAGGACATATAAAACACTCTGTGACATCTATCATCTCCTTTATTAATGGTAGTTCCTTTTCCAGTGAATATAGAAAACAAGAACATGAGCTACTTTGAAAAATCTCATCATTTAAGAAATAAATTATCTCTTAGCTTATGTTTAAAGCTCATTCTAAAATATTTTCCAATTTAGAAAATGAAGTGTGAACTTTTTAAGGCATCAAAAGAGAGCTGAAAGATTTAAAATTCTTTTTTTTTCTCTTTATAAACTTAATCATAATTAACTTAGAATATTTTGGAGCAAAATCTCTAATCAGTTATGGAAATGGTATGAGGTGCCTTGGGTAAGAAACATTAGTATTTTCATGTAAAGAAGGGACTATATTATGGCTTCTTTCTGGCCGTGTGGAAGAGTGTGTCTTCAGTTTTTTGCAGTTTCACTAGGATGCATCTAGTTCTAGATTTCTTTTTATTTATTTTGTTTAGGATTCTTTGGGTTTCTTGAAATTGTGAATTGATGTCTTTTATCAGTTTTGGAGATTCTTGTCCTTTAATCTCTTCAAATACTGCTTCTACCTCATTCTCCCTGCCTTCTCATTCTAAAACTCTAATTAAACTTTTTTAAACACTTTATTGTTGTACTCTTTTGCACTCCTTTTTTGTTCCAGCCTCCCCTTCCTCTCCTGCCCCCTACCTCTTGGTTTTTGTTATGATTTTTTTTTTTATTCTGGATAATTATTATTGGTTTTTAGGTCTTTGTTCTGCTTTACCTACTTTTTGTTTCATGTATGTCCAATTTGCTCCATTATAAGACCGCTGAATTTTTTAATTTTAGTTCTGTTTTTCAGTTTACAATATCTACATAGTTATTTCTCAAATCTTTTAGGTAACTTTACTATTTTCTGCCCCCAAACTAAAGCTATCTATGTCAAATAATTTTAATACCTTTGAGTAACTGTGAGCTTGTTCTGTTGTCTGTCATGTCTCTTGCTTCTCACTGATGGAGTCTCCTCTCCTTATGTTTCTGGTGATCTTTGTGTGATGGATATTAAGTTTAAGGTTTAATTTATAAAAATTACTTTGAGTCCTAGGAAGATGTCATATTCCACCAAAGATGATTTTAAATTACCATTGCCACATCTCTCACCATCCAGGCGAACTTAATTCACCATTGAGGCCTGAGATTTTCTGTGTAAATAACTCAACGTCCAGCTTCAGGGGATACAAGATGTGATTTACCTGATTTTCACCCTCAGTCCTACCATGTATCCTTTTGGGGCCACAGTCTAGATTCAAGGTTGACTCACCAGGTTCACTCTTTTGGAAGATTGCAGACTTTGATTTTGTTCCCCTAGACCCTTTCAGCTGTTATATTCTGTGAGAGCAGAAGAGTTCTGAATGTTAGATACACTTCTCTGGATTTCTGTTCTCTCACATTTCTTGCATTAAATCCATATTAGCATTCACTCCTTCCCCTAAAACATATTTTAAAATTATTTTGTCTCAGTTTTTTAAAGCTTTTGTCAAGGGGTTGATTTCCAAGCTTGCCATTCCTCAAAGAGTAAATCCCATGATAAGATATCACCAAATAACTTTGTGAAGAATGGAAATGAGTAAGAGGAAGTCAGAGCAAAACCAGGCTAGCAGAGGAAAGGAGGATGGAGGAAAACACCCCTGGAAAGAATCAGTCATGGATATAGACTAAAAGGGATCATGGGAGCCAAAGGGCAATAGAGTTTTCAGAAGAGATGATGAATAACACTCTAAGAATCACCAAATAGGTTGAAGGTTGAGAAAAAGGTAATTGAATTTGGTAATTCACAAGATATTAGAGAATTTAGTGTGGGCCAATTTTAGACCTCTGGTTTTAGATTTTCAAAGTATTAGGTAAAAAGCATACTTCTCAACGTCTATAAGAAGTTAAGTAAAGGCATGAAAAGAAATTGGGTTTCAAGATAATGTAATTCTAGTACATATATTTAAAATGTTTTAATTAAATCATACCAGGATTCAATTTTAATTAAATTTCTTTATGAACAGACCCCACAGATAATGCTTACCAAACCAATCCTGAAATTAATCTGACAAGACCTGTATAAGAGATTTCTGTTACATTTAGAAGAATGATAGTATTAGACATTTCATAGTTTTCTTAGTTTTGTAATATTTAATTTCCAAGAACTCAAAGATCATCTTTTGATACTGGTTTGTGAATTCATCTGAGACAATGTATCACTTTATTTGATTGAACGTGTAGATTAGGATTTCAAGACCAGCAAGGTATTTTTTATCTTTAAACTGACCCTTTTTGAAATAATACCATTTTGAGAGAAACACTAAATTCAAGTCTTTGTCTTTTATCAGCAGAAACTTGATTACAATGTGTGAGAATAAAACTCCTATAAGGAACAATTTTAAGACTTCATAATCTTTTTGATTTATATATAACAAAAAATGGAAAGCTTTCTGAATCTCTTCTAGTAGAAATTATTTAATGGTTCTATCTATTAAATACAACTATTGTCTGATCAGGTGGCAAATTCTCTTCTACTCTTGCTATACCAGATACTTGTATCAAATCATTTCGGACCTTATGTTTGGAACAAACATAATGAACAAAAGAAAGTCTGCTGGGATATTTTATTTTACTGTTGTTAGCTTAAAAATAATGTGTTCATGTTCACTCCTATGAAATTCGTAGAGGATTTAACAGGTGTTTAAAATGGTAAGAAAGTTTAGGTCAACCAATAGGTTAGGAAAGTTCTCTTATTACAAGATGATATTGTACCCAATAATTTGAGTGGAATTTGAACCTCTTTGCCTATCCCCACTCTGATTTAATAAAGAAAACCGGATTATTCTGTTATGATTTATTCTAGTCTACATTTATTTTTATGTCCCAACACTAAATATAAGTATCTGGTTTCATCTAGACATCTGTCAGTGGTCAGGTTATGGATAGGTTAAATAAGCTTTTATAGTTTCTTGGAATTATGGAATTGACTACTTTTCAAGGTCATAAATTCATACCTTATATATGTTGAATATAGTACAAATCAACAATTCAGATTAAAAATAATCTTACAACAAAAGACAAAGATTAAGTTAGTATTGATCCCCACTATATTGGAATATTTTTCTGTTTTGTATGAAACAATGACACAGAATTTAATGAATCAAAGTCAGAGTTACTATTTTAAGGATGAACATCACAAGGAAAATTCACTTGACCATTCAGAGGAAAGCAGAGATGTAAACTGGAAGTCCTTATTAAAGTACTTATAGTTTAGTAACAATGCCATATGTGGACATGCTTGATGATTTCATTTTCCCTATGTCCATCCTGCCAGTTATAGAAAGCAATAGCTAAACATTCTCCTTATATAAAGACAATTTGGTTTTATTGCCGTGAAATTAGAGTGCCACTGGCAGACAGAGTTATGCTATATTCCTGCTGCCTAAAATAATCAAATAATGTAACCTGTAAAGTGAGCTGATTTATTTAGTTACAGAAAGGTACTTTGAGAATGTTTTTTTCTTGAAGTATCTTTTGCTAATAATTATATTGCTATCAATGTTGAGAGTATATATGCATATTAGCCTATTAAAGGCTTCATTGTGTCTTATAGCATTTTCTTTTGTATTTAGTGTTTTATTGTTTAATATGATGTGTATAGGCCTGGCTTTCCTTTTATTTATCATGCTTGGAATTCACGTGGCTTCTTGAAGCTATGAAACAGTGTTTTATATCAGTACTAGAAAATCCCCAACCTTTCACCTATCAAATATTACCTCAACCTAGCATTCTGTTCCTTTCTTCTTGCAACTCCATCTTCCATGTCTCTTAAGTTCTCTCTCTTAAAATTTTCATTCTTTTTTTATTCCTTGTGCTGCAATTGGATAACATTTCCTTAACATTTGATGGATTATTTCTTTACATGTATCTAATCTGACATTATAATCTGATATTGAACCCATCCATTTAGTTAAAAAATTTTGGTTACTGTACTTTTTTATTTACCATAAGCTCTTTTTAAAAATATACTACTTTTTAATTTCTTAAATTTCAAATTTCTTTTATTTCTTTAAACATGGTGAAAGGAGTTATTTTAGAATATATGTCTGATAATGTCAACAGATGTCTTTCAACTTTTCTACTGTTTGTGTTTGTTGTTACTCAGGATATTTTGTTTTCTTGTGAAGTTGATTGCTTTTCTTTATCTGTTGGTCACTGCCTTTAAACAGTTATATTTAGTGATTCATTAAGGCCTAAGATGAGGGTGATTTTCTCCAGAGAGACTTGTGTTTGCTTTAGCCAGACAGCTGGAGGTTCTACCAGATAAGCTATTAGGTCCACCTAAGACATATAAACTTGGCTATACATCTGAGGAAGTGTTGGCTTGTGACTGCAACTTCTTGGAGCCATGTTTTTCCCATCTGCTCATGGCCTATGTAACTTTTTCTCTAGTAGCCTGATGTTAAAAAGGTAAGTGGGATCCTTAAGGATTCCAGATTCATGTGGGGAGGTAAGATTGCCCACTTTGCATGGTCCCTGAGTTTTTATTTATTTTCCCCTTCATCCAGGTGTTGATGCCAAAACCTAAATTACATTTGATAGAGCACAAATATCCTCAACCCAAAAATAGTTCTCACACACCATGAATTCCCATTTTTACTTCAATTTTTATCTCTGTGGTCCTCTTGTTAGCTCTTTAATTCTTTACTATATATATACTTTTTTACATATTTATGCTTTTAATATATACTTATGTATTTTGGATATAAATATATATTTATATATTAAATAAAATACATTTATATAATTATAAATAGGTATGTGTATGTATATATATTATAAATATATATATAAACATTGTTGTTTTTATTTTTTGGTAGCTGGGTCTTTTAACCCTGTGTGGTAGGCAAAATAATGGCCCACTAAATAAGTTCATGTTCTAATTCCCAGAACTGTGAATGTGTTACACAGTAAGGAGAAATTAAGGTTGCAGATGGGATTAAGGTTGCTAATTCATCTGCCTTGAGATGGGGAGAGTACCCTGAATTGTCTGGGTGGGCCCAGTGTAATCACAGTGTTGTTAGAAGTAAAAGACGGAGGCAGGAGAGTCAGAATGAGGTGATGTGAGAAGCATGCAACTAGTTATTACTGGCTTTGAAGATGGAAGAGGGCCTTGAGCCAAAGAATGTGGGCAGCTTCTAGAAGCTGGAAAAAGCAAGGAAACGGATTCTCCCTTAGAGCCTCCAGAAAGGAAGGAAGCCCTGCCAACATATTTGATTTTGGAACAGTAAGAGTCATTTTAGACCTCTGACCTCCAGAACTATAAAATAATTAATTTGTGTTATTTTAAGCCACTAGATTTGTAGTAATTTATAACAACAGCCAAAGGATAATAATATACTCTGTCTTATTAGAAATAGAAGCTCCTCATTGCTTTATAAAGAGTGTAGTTAAATATGAAAGATCTAAAAATGACAATTGCACTGTCCCCGTATTTCTAGCTACTTTACACTTAATAACACTTAAAACATTATAGTAGTGAAATAACATGATACAAAGGAAAGTAAGGATATTTTTGTCTGATCCAGTTTGTTTTAATGTTAGTGACTGATGTTCCCTACCTTAAGTCTGGATTGATTGGAAACCAATAGACAAAATATTCCAAACGGTTACCAAATATACTTATTTCTGGCAAAGTAATAGAAACTGAAATTTTAACTAGGTCTCTTCCTCCAAAGTTATAGTTAAAAATTAAATGGAAATTTTTGCTAAAAACCTTATCTCAACATTTTTAACAAACAAAAACCTAAATAACCACAGCTTTGATCATTTACTATATGTGAGTTTTTGTGAGAGGTTTTACATTTGTTTAAATAGCATTACTGAGTCAAGTTATTCTTTAAATTAAAACCAAACCTGATCTATTTAAAGTGTGCCAAGTTACTCAGCCTTACTGCTATGTATTTGCTCATAGCAGCTGCTAATCCTAAAAGGACTGGCACAGACCATGTGAGGAGCTTGGGGATAAGATCCTGTGACAAACCACGATGAGCAAAGATTTCCTTCCAGACAGCATATGATATATATTTTCCATCATAAAATGTATATGAAAGAATATAGATGTATACAGTGTTAATTCAGAACCCTAAAAACATGAGATTGGAAGAATTTGACCTGATCTTGGAGCTAATATACTTTCCAATGGGTAACAACATTTATTAAATATAGGGACCAATGTTTATTAAATAGAATGATGATCATTGATTGGGGGACCTTAGGCAAGTCAAGTAGTCCTTATTGGCTTTATTCAGATAATCCATAAAATAATAAGGAAAAAATATAATAACAAAGGTTTGTCTCTAACATTTTAGCCAATTTACAGAAGATATACACCCACACACCTATACAAACATACGCAAATGTATTATTATTATATTTTCTATAATATACTAATAAATAAGGACCCTCCTCCAACATTCTGAATATGTCTTTGAAGGTAAAATTCAATAAAAACAATACCTAATTTGGCTAAATTAGATCTTGCATTGGAAGGATATGGAAAAAGTTCTATCTCACTGTGACTAGGGCAATGAACCTCAAAGTTGCCCTAGTTCCCTCTGCCATAAAATTGATTTTATAACTCTTTTGATAGAATTGAAGATCATCACTATTACACAGAGATGTTAACAAAATATAAAGTATTTCCTCTCTGCTGATCATCTTTTACCAGTGCCTACTCAAAAATTTGGAGATGTCCTCCTATGGAAAAAATGTTGGCCCTATTCATCTTCCCTGTCTGTAAAAGAGCTCAGCAAGGGTACTGATGATTCTTCATAATGTGTGCCTGTAGTTGCAATTAATGTGTTCCCCCAAAGGATTTTGAGCAGGGCTTCTCTTTCCGTAATATACCATGTCTCTTTTATCCTGAGCATTGGATAAATAACTGCTTGAAGGGGCAATTACCGATGGACTATTATTGCTTGATGTGGCTGTTGCAGCTAGTGATTTTAGCCCAGTCTCTGAGCTCATGGAATGCATACTAAAGCTGCTTAACGTTAAGAAGTAGTAAGCTTTTAAGTTGCGAATTTAAGCCAAATCACTCTTTTTGACCAACTGCAAAAAAGTGATTTTGAAATCAAACTTAAACTGGATTGAATATCAATTTTACCATATACTGACTGAAGAACATTGGATAAATTAGTTAAATATTGTGGAAGTTTGTTTCTTTATCCACAAAATGAAGAAAAAATTGCCTGTTCCCTTGAGTTATATGAAATCCTTTGTAAACTCTAAAGCATATCATATTAGTTATTGTAATCTCATTATATATGTGATATAATAGTATGGATATCAGTCAATACAGGAATGTCAAAGGGCTTCGCTTAGCAGAGAAGTATTTGTACGATTTTGTTTACTGAGCATGTTGACCTGTAATTCCGAAAGCTCTGATCAAAATTAAAGGCATAAACTTTGCCCCTAAAAAGTTTACAACAAATTGATACATGCCTGTGAGGCAACAGTTACTATGCACAGTGAAAGACTGTATGATACAAGTAGATATTAAGTGGATGCTGCAGGAATATACTGGAAGGAATATCCAACCCTCACTGGTAGTTCAGAAAGGGCTTCTCAAATGAGGTAAACTTGCTCAAAGGTGAAGAGAAGGAAAATGAGAGTAAATTAAGCAGAAGAGGGGGCCCCTGGGTGGCTCAGTTGGTTAAGCAACCAACTCTTGATTTTGGCTTAGGTCATGATTTCAGGGTGGTGAGATCCAGCCCTGTGTGGGGTTCCACACACATTAGGGAGTCCGCTTAAGATTCTCTCTCTCTCTCTCTCTCTCTCTCTCTCTCTCTCTTCCCCCCCCCGCTCCTCCCCTCCCACTTCTCTCTCTCTCTGTTTCTCTCTCAAATAATAAATAAATAAATATTTTAAAATAAGCAGAAGAAGGGGAAGGACACATTTTTAAGGGGGGAGAACATGTGCAAAGTTATGGCAAGTTTTCTGTAGTCAGAGTGACAAATGGTTTGGAGTGGCAGGTGAGAGAGTGCATGGAGAGTGCAGGGGATATAAGTGAGGGACATACATGCAGGACATATTCCACTCTTGAGTGAGGAGAAAAACTGAAAATCTTTAAGTAGAGAAGTGACATGAATAGATTTGTTCTTTCAGAAGATTTTTCTCACAGCTGTGGGTGATGAATGGAGAGCTGGAGGTAAACACTAAGAAAAAGGGCAGGAAAAACTAGAGGCAAG
The DNA here is from genome assembly GCA_028533885.1 of Nasua narica. NCBI lineage: Eukaryota > Metazoa > Chordata > Mammalia > Carnivora > Procyonidae > Nasua > Nasua narica. The sequence continues at coordinate 39,569,456 of CM052806.1, read as the reverse complement.
GTATACATGCTGGGGAAATCCTTGGTATTTAGAAAGTAGGAATCACACTAAGTTAGACTGAAGCATTAGGCACTGGGCATAAATGGGATGACTGATAAAGGATTTAAGAGATAATTATCTGCTTACTGACTGGTCAGAGGTGGAGGCTAAGGAGGGAAGAATTGTGCATAGTCTCCTAAACTTCTGGGTTGGTAAGCTCCTACTGTCATTGAGCAAGGGACCTGGGAAAAAGCAGAGATACAAAGGGAGAGATACTGAGTTTATTTGTTGGCGTGTTTATGCTAAGGTATCTGTGAGATACCTGAATCTCAATTGCAAGTCTGAAATTCAGGAAAATTGATCAGGCCTGGAGGTGTAGATTTGGGTGTCAGTTTGAAGGTGGTGATTACAACCATCTGCATAGAAGCAATCGCCTTGTAAAATCCTTTATTGTTCTTCACTCTGATGCAATTACATGATTAGATAATTATAATATCTCCTTCCTGTAGGCTTCATTAAAAATAAAGAGTCTAGGGGGCACCCGGGTGGCTCAGTGGGTTAAAGCCTCTGCCTTCTGCTCGGGTCATGATCTCAGGGTCCTGTGATCAAGCCCCGCATCGGGCTCTCTGCTCAGCGGGGAGCCTGCTTCTCTCCCTCTGCCTGCCTCTCTGCCTACTTGTAATCTCTCTCTCTCTCTCTGTCAAGTAGATAGATAAAGTCTTTAAAATAAAATAAAATAAAATAAAATAAAATAAAGAGTCTAGTATACACTAGTGATATATCTCAAAACATCCACATTAGTTTTAAAAGAAGAAATTAAAGAGTCATATTGTGTTAGATTTTACATTGATCTGTCCAAGAAAAAAAGTTCTATATCAGCCACTCCCACTAGCACTTTTACTTATTCACTTAAGATTTATTTTTTATTTGAGAGAAAGAGAAAAAGTACATGGGTAAGTGGGGGTGGGGGTAGAGGGAGAGAATCCTCAAGCCGACTCTCTGGTAAGCACAGAGCCCCACACAGGGCTGGATCCCATGACCCTTGAGACCGGAACCTGAGTCGAAACCAAGAGTCAGACATTCAACCAACGGAGCCACCTAGGCACCCCTGCCACTATCACTTTTAAATTAAGTATTGTGCATTATACTTACAAGTAAAGATATGTGCCTGTTTTAACTCTTCCCATGTGAAAAAATGGATGATTCAAAGTTGGAATATTAGGAATATTCCTAATATATTCAAAGTTGGAATAATTGGAATATTAGTATTCCAAATAAATGGGATTGGCTTGAAGGCAAGTCACATATTTTGGGGTCCCAAAGCAATCCATCATGATGAAATATAAATTACATCTTTATTTTTCACAAGATTATTGGAGCTAGGTGACTAGACTAGACATTAAGATAGTGTAATATATGAATCTCATCATCCCTGCTAGATTTGTCTTACTGGTGATGGAAGGATTGTGCAATTGTGCAATTACACATTAAAAATCATTATTTTTTTCCTTTTGGAATCACTTTGTCATTGCTTCATGTTTGAATAACTTTAAATGTAGATATGTATGTGGCTCCCTCAAAACTCCTCCTCCTCCCTCAAAACTCCCTCAAATTGGATGGTTGCCTTAGTGACTTTTATTTTTTAAGCTTATAACTATTTTATATAAAGATTTTATTCTCTTTGTTATGATGATTATATTTTAATACTCTTTATACACCAGAGAGGTAAATTTCTCCACCAGCCCATTCCAATATGACATACTTAGTTTGATAAAATAGAAATTTTAGTTTTGGGGGCCTATTGTTCAGCCTATAAAAATTAATACAATCTAAAATAATGGGTGAAAATTTAAATTGTGCTAATTCTAAACATTCAAATCTAACCATTTGAAGCATTAACTATCCTTAACAATGTCATAAATCATTTTAACTCTTTAGCAAGGTGTCAAAAATCACTATATTTTGTAAAGCTTTTTTTACACAGTCATATTCTGTTATAAGTAAATTTGGGCTCCAGGCCAAGGAGAACTTTGGAGAACTTTTAAGTTTGAGAGACTGTCTCACAGCTGGAAAGCTCCCCAAAGTGGATTGATCGCAGAAGAATATGTTTTCCATTATCAAGCTCTCCACCAAACTATTTTGTGTAGCTTGAAAATAATAAAGATTTTGTAAGCCCCCAGAGGTCTTTTCTGATCCATGAATGAAGTTACCCTGGATTCATATAACTAAAATCTGACTTCCTTTCAGCCATTGAAATCCAAAACCCTTCCATTTATTAGAATGGAATAAGAAAAGTCTTCCAAAATGTCAAAACTTAGTAACTTAATGAAGTCAATGTCAGTGCATATCAAAAGTTTTTATTCCATTTAAGGTGAGTACAATATGATGTGAAAGGAAACGTAAAATGAGTAATGGAAGTAGGTTAATAAAAACAGAACATTAGATGATGAATTCAGGTAGCCTTCAAATTACTTTTCACAGTACATTTTAATTTTTTTTATTTTTTCAAAGATTTGTTAATTTATTTTAGAGCGCAAGAGAGAGAACACGAGTGAGAGGAGGGGCAGAGGGAAAGGGAGAAAAGCAGACTCCCCATTAAGCAGGGAGCCCAAGGTGGGGTTCTATCCCAGGACCCCAAGATCGTGACTGAAGCCGAAACCAAGAGTCAGAAACTTAGCTGACTGAGCCACTCAGGTGCCCTTAACAGTATTTTTTTAAAATCACATTTGTACTTTTTCCTTTTACTTATCACAAAATTATTTTATTCCTATTTCAATGTTTAGAATTTATGGATTTCCAGAAAAAATAAGATATTCGGGGTTTTGTTACTTTAAATTTGTTACCCAGAAGTTTAAGGCAAAAAAATTTTTAAAGAGTGGTTCTTACAGCCCATCCATGAACCTATAATGCCATTTACCTATGATATATTTTATATTTGTAGTAACTTTTTTAGGGGAAACCAAGCATAATTCATAGAATCTTCCATTTGACTTATCTAGAACTTGTCTCCATTTTATAGTAACACAGTGAAAAAACTGAGTTGTTGTATATAAATGTGATACCCTAGTAAATTAGTAGTATATCTGAAATAAAATCCAGATCATGATTTCAATTCTAAATCACATATACACAAAGATCATATATATAAGAATATGATTTTGAAGCAGTTTTCCTCAGAATAAAACTAGGAATTGTTCTTAAGAATTATTTACTGGAACCCATCAGAGTTAAAGGAAATAACTACAAAATCACAAAGTTTAAGAAGTGGCACAATCACCCATCTTACCAGGTAAAAAGAAATTGATGCAACTTTGATCGTTCATGTTTCACTAGTGAACCTAAACACACAGAAAATACTTTACCCAAATTGCTTATGATAAATGCATTGATATGGAAAAATGAGGATATCGAAGAAAATTTTAAAAAAACTAGATAATCCTTAAATCTTATTTTAGACAGTATTATTTTTACTTTCTGTGCTATGAAACTATTTTTTTAACTAGATTTCTTAACAGTTGTCTTCTCCTTGCCCCTGTCTGCCCTCTTGTGGAGAACACGGGAGGATACAAAGAAAGTAAGGGGGAAAAGACATGTGGCAGAATATTCACAGTTGAGAGGATAAGCACTTAGGATGGGTGTAACCACATATCACTAGATGATAATGCCTAGTGAGATTTTACATATTTCAAAATAATGCCCTATTTTTAATAATGCATTTATTTTTAACTACTGAATCTTAGCTGGCTCACTCTGCTTTAAGATTGCAGGAGGGAATCCCAGAGGAAAGGAAAAGCAAGCAGAAACTGTTATCCAATGTGCTTTCCAGTGTTTCACTAAATCATTGGCCAGAGTTGATTTTCTTATTAAACGTTGGTGCTTTGTGTAAGTGAAAGAACAATGATACCTCATATTTTCATCATAATATTTGCGGAGGATTGGAGGTAGGAAAGGAGGACAAGGGAACTGGAGAAGACCTATCATTTCCCAGATCTGTTTCAAGAACTTGATTAATAGTTGCATCTCAGTTCATGCAGGCATCCTAAAAAATAAAAGTTTCTGTTTCTTTCGGTTTATTGGACTATTAAAAAAAAATTACGGCCCTGTAAAGGTTTAGTCAGGGACTTTTGAAATAGATAAACAGAACCCTTGACTCATTACTAGTAACTGAATAAATAAGATTTTTATTATAAAATCACTTGGAAAAACCCAAGTCCTTCCATTATAAAATCTCACCTCTATTTCCATAATAAAACTGATGAGACAAATCATAAGTCACCACCATTTAACAATAACATAACTGAGAACTCAAAATGGTTCAGTTTTCCTCATACCAAGAGATTTAAGATCCTACCCCAATATTTCTGTCCTGGTTTGGCCTTGTGCCTCAGTTCCACTCTTCCCTCCACAGCTGTTTGCTGGGTGAATTCCCACTCAGGTAACGGGGCTCCGTGGCGAAGACCCCAAGGGAATTGAGGAAATGGATTGCTGGGGAAGAGAAAGGGATGAGAGAGACTTTAAAAGATGAAACAAATGTTAGGAATTTATGTAGGTCAAGACATTTAAATTTCCTTTTATTTATATTTAATGTGGGGATTTGCAGCTGCTTTGAGCAGGGAGACTACTTACTTTATAGAATGAAAAAAATTCTGAGGATACTGCCAAGCATTGGATGAGGGTGTTGACTCGGTGTGATTATCTGTAAGAGGACTGAAGGTTGAACTGACATAAATTTATGCTTTGGACTTGGGACTCTAAGAGTTCATGGAAAATGGTGTTAGATATTTTGCGCTATTAGAGTCATGCATACAGGTCTGTTCTCCTGAAGGTAAATAGCATCATTTTAATGGTAAGTAGAAGAAATGACCAGAAACATATTTGAGCCCCACAATGAAACCACAACAAAAATCTGTGTGTGTGTGTGTGTGTGTGTGCATCTCTTTGTGTATATAGCGGTATTTATACACAAAGATTTTTATCTTTCTTTTCTACCTAACATTCTTAAGAGGCAGGGCCAACTTAATATTCCGTTTTTTCCATAGCCTGAGTCAAGTTCCTCATGCTCCACTGCTCTCCTCTGCCTTTCAGCACCTTCATATCCCTCACATTCTTTTATGGCAGAGCACAACTCTCTCGCTTTTTCTAACAAGAAACACACATTGCAGTTAAACAGCCGAGGTCATCTCCATGCTCGCGTCACAGGTCAAGCAAGATCACTTACATTTTTTAGGGGGTCAGTTCTTCTCACTGGGTGGGATATGACCTTTTTTCTTTTCTAGAAAAGAAACCACCCCAGATGTTCACCACTCCTTCTCCTTTTTTTTTCCCATTCTCTTCTTCATTCATTGCCAAACATACATACTGAGACATCTGTTATCTTGCTAGTTATCTTCCACTATTGGGGCAAAAGATTGATCTTTATTTCAGTCTAGTGTATTTTAAATAAAAAACAAAGAAAAAATTCCAACTGATATTTAGAAGCAACTGTAGGCCACAGGTACTAATTTTTTAACTTGAATGTATGATTCTGAAAACGCCTCGGTATTTTCAGTATATTATAATGCCATTCTTAAGATTCATTCTTTTTATATCTTAATATCATCTGTGGAGTGCATTTTTCCTGTGACCATCTGCATTTTGAGCTGTCTTTTGAGGAGTAGCTCTAAGAAAGTATTTACTTTTGTTCTTCTTGTGTGGATCGTTTGCCTGTTTCTTCATTGACTATTCCATGTAACTTCTATCTTTTGAGGTCCTTCAAATTTTCTCACCAAATCAAACCAAATTTGTAAGAGGTTTGAACTGGTTAAAAATAGATAATTCCTCTCTTTTTAACTTTCATAAGAGAAGTCAAGAAGTGATATCTACAGAATTAATTATTACTACCAATAATAATTTTATGGCTTCAACCCTGCTTTCTTTATAAAGCTCAATCCTTGTGGATTGCCTCATTTGGCACATATTAATTGATAATATACTACATGCTGGGCTCTGCTCCAGATACTAGAGGTGCAGCAGTGAACCCAATCAAACAAAAAAGACTCTCTTCATGGAGCTTACAGTCTAGTGAAAATGGACCTTCTAACTGAAAACAGCTAATGTATTGGAAAATAAACACTTGCTCTGAAACCACTGCTGAACTGAAAGCCCTTGACCAGTCAGCCTGAGTTTTATATCCTTTACCCTGATTTCTAGAGATTTTAATTTTTAAATAACTTTTACATTTTCCATCTCTTCTACATTCCTAAGTATGTTTTTATTAAGTTGTGGAGTTGGAACAAAATAATACATTTTAAAATAAGGAAATCTGGCAAAAATACCCCACACCTTTTGTCGCCATACCAGTTTTACTAGGGAACATTAATACCCTATAAAAAATCCATAACCAACTTGATATTTTAAAAGAGTCCACTGTCTAATTTTTTGGCTATAAGAGAAATTCTGTAAATTAAAATCACATTTCTCTTGAGATGAAACATTTCTTTCCAAGGGAAGTTTGTTCACTTCAGAGGTGAAAAATATCTATGAAGACCAAACTAACAGCTTATCTTAAGGAAAAATTCCAAAATTTTACCCTTAAAAAAATCCAATGATAAATAGCACTTCAGTCAAAAGGATCAGTTATTAACACTGTAATTGTGAATTATTTTTTGAATTTAAATGATAGAAAAAACATAGCAAACATGTATGTATGTACCCAAAAGAACTTTATCAAATCTCATAATGAGTCATCTGCTTAATATTTTTAAATAAATAAAATATTACCAAAACAGTTGAGGACTGTCTCTATATATCCTTCTCTAATAGCAATTTCCTTTTTTCAGTACAGAGGCAACTTATACTATGAATTCAGGAAGGACTGCATCTGCCTTTCATGGTCCATAGGCACTTGCCTTCTTGATCCCCTTTCTCCATAATAAAAATCTTTAAAACTTACACTTTACAACTGTATTAGTAGATATGGAGGATTCATTGCTATCCATTAAATTTTATTATATTCATTTTTTTCTGGTTTCAAAGGAAATTAAAATTAAAACATTTCTATGGGCCCCTAAAATTATTGTGGACCCTCAGCACTGTGGCTGTTATACCTAATGGACAAATTAGCCCTGATTTCAACATTTATTGTTTTATGTTTTTGCTTATATAATCATCTATTAAAATTAATTCTTAAATCGCGAGCACCTGGGTGGCTCAGTGGGTTAGAGCCTCGGCCTTCAGCTCGGATCATGATTTCGGGTCCTGGGAAGGAGCCCTGCATCAGGCTCTCTGCTCGGCGGGGGGCCTGCCTCCCTCTCTCTCTCTCTGCCTGCCTCTCTGCCTACTTGTGATCTCTCTCTCTCTCTGTGTGTCAAATAAAGTCTTAAAAAAAAAAGAAATTTAAAAAAATAATGATTCTTAAATCGCGGCTTGTATTGTTTTAGATCATGTTATGAGAACTAGTTTCATACCTTGGTTGTCATGCTCTGGCATTTAATAAAACTCTTTCTGCCTTTATTTTGTGGATACATTCCATATCAGATTCATTCAGATTACCATCAGTGACACTTTTAATTTCACCCATAAGCACATACAATCACAAGGCAATATAAATACGGGAAATATTTCTTGTTAAATTTACGGTTGCTTCTTAGGATATGAGACGTTGTTTTCCTTTGTTCTTCAGTTGAAACTTCGTGTGTGTGTGTGTGTGTTTAAAACAGGAGAGAGAGACATAGAGAAGAGATTCAATTGACTCCTTAGTGTACCTTGTAATATGCAACAAATTTATACCTAAATATTGGCATCTTTAGAGATTAATCCCTGGAAAAATGTACGTTTTGCCACGGAGAGAGTGTCTGCTGCTGTTTGGCTTTAGAGTTTAGTGCCATAATTTGTGTCATTTTTTTTGGACAAGCAGTACTACAGAATGTCATCCACACCTTCAAGATTTGCTCATTTCCTCCAGGAGTTTTGCTCTTTCTCATGCCATTTGGTGGTAGAAAAATAGCTTCTTCCATTCATCAGATGAGGTAATGCTCTGTTACTGTTCACATTTGAACATATTATGAGTATTATATTTAAATGATATCAGTAAAAAAATAGCTTCTTTCTCTTGAAGATTATTCCTATGCTTTCACTCATTAAAAATTTTAGAATTACACTAAACTATTTTCTGGAAGATTTTTAAATTTTCTTCAGCTTAATGAACGAATAAATGAGCAATGGCTGTACTGGGGGGAAAAAAAAGCACCACTGCTTTAAGTCACTCAGGATGCCAGTACCACTGTGATAAATTAGTCCTGTCATGTAGCAGCTATGCCTGAGAATATGTTACAATGTTCAACATGTTCAAATCTGGTTAAGCTATTGAACCATCCTTCTAGGCTCCATGTTGGCTGGTAAAAGACACCACTTTTTCTGTCATGAACTCGAATCTAGTGGACCTATTTGCTAGCAACTAAACATGTCTAACATTCCCTGACTGATTTTCTTTTTCTCCTCTAATATTTTTACCTTTACTTCTTGGATCTATGCTCATATCTTACCTACCTTTCCAAGCATTGTCTCAAATGCTGCAAATTCCTTCAAAATCTTCCTCATTTCCAACTGTGTTACCTCCACCTCTATTAACCCCCTTTTCTATCAAGATAAAAGTATGTGCTGAAATCTCATGCTGTTGCCAGTGTCTACTTAATGGTACTCACAGCATTCTTCATAATGTTAGGCTTTGCCCATATCTCTTTTACATGCTCTTACTGCTAAGGAAGGGCAAAGTATATGTTGAATACATTCTTCTAATCCATAAAGCTCTGAGCATAGCATTAGCCCTTAGCAAATGCCTAAATTATAAATAGATATGAGCCCTTTCTAGTCCTTGATTAGGTGTTGAAATGTAGAGTCGGATAATATGCTATGTTTCTTCTCTGAAGAAGTTCACAATCTACTTGAGGACACCGGGAAAAGAGAAATTCTGGCAAAGTACTCTTATCAGTGTTCTCATAGAGGTATGAAAGAGGAGCACAGAACAGAGAGAAAAGGAAATGATATACTTTGGATAATACACTTTTCTTTTTTAAAAATAGTATGGTTTTTATCATATATATCAGATCATATTATATATGATAACTAAAGATCAGTAAGGTTAACTTGCTCAGTTGCAAATCATTCGTAAGTGGTTGGGACAGTCTTTGAATTTCAGATATAACTAATCTTAAAAAAAAAAAAGAACCTAACAATTTGGGGTGATTGTGAGAAAGTGGTATAATAAATTCCAAGAAGAGGTAATACGTCTGAGCCTTGAAAGGTGAGTAGAAATAGCAAAGTAGGGAGGCCTGGAGGACAATGACAAGAGCAGACATGAGGTGTGAAATATCATGGGGAGTTTGGGGAAATGAAAACTGTCTAGTTTGAGTGAAACAAAGAGTGATGAAGTAAAAAGTAGAGAAGAATAAAATCAGAGGATCTTTGTATGTCAACCCAATAACGATGAAGTTTTAAGCAGAAGTATAAAATGATGAGTGTTGCTCTAGTAACTCACAGGCAAGTATAACAATTAAGAAGCTATTGCTTAAAATGAGTAAGTGGCAAAGATGACAGAAAAATGTAAAAGAAATGTGAAATTATTAGAAGATAGAATTGCTCAGACACATTACATGATTAATGTGAAGAGAAATCATTGAAGAAGGAAAAATTATATTTAGCGATCTAGAGAGTAAAATTTAAAAAGTATGTGTTGAGTTAACCAAATATTCTTAATGCATTTTATATCACATTAATAAAATTATAAGGAAATTGATTACATTATTGTCTGCCAGCATAATACATGGAATACCAACCTAGTCTATGTGTTCCTTAGCTTTAAAAATATTTCTTCAAAAGCCCAGAAGGTATGAATCTTTATAGCTCCCTGTAGGGATTTTTTCAAATATTTCTTACCAAATGTACTTGGATATTTTATTGACTTACCTTGACTGAAAGTATTGCCTTTAGAAATGAGTCATGTTAAAAAACAAACAGACATGTTTCCTTTTAACATTGAGTTCAGCATCCCTCCTAAGAACAAATATTTCACCAATTGTAAGAGCCTTCCTGGCTATTTGGATATCATGTTAATTCACTGTTTATCACTTTTTCTTTATATAGAGCTCATCCACTCAGGTTTCCCTACTTTCCTGTCAGCTTGTTAAATGCAACTAATTCTCTCTTCATACTTGATGTTTTCAGAGAGATATTCTTGAACTAAATACTTCCATAATTGTTTGAAAACCTTTTCCATCCTCACACAATAATGATCAATGTTGCCTAGGGAGGACAATATACTAGTTAGATATTTTTCTTTTGCTCATTTATATGTCTTATTCTCAATTCCTTAGTCAATGCAACACTAACTTGTCTGTAATTTACTTTGTAGTAAATCAAGAAAGAGGTGAACCTTTTCTTTCAAAATCTGCATGTTTTGGCAAGCTTTCAGGAGTCATTAGATACTGAAAATTTGCCACATAGTATGATTATAGCTCCATTTTTATTAAGATATTTCACTTGAAAAAAGTCCATTTAAAACTAAATTCTATAACGCCAATAACTATAATAGTAAAATGGAGCACCTGGGATTTCTATACTCTCATCTTCTGCAAGTATTAAAAGTATTTTCCATATTCACTGTTCTACATTCTTTACAATATAGAATTGTACAGAATTCTGTACAGTGCGTCAGTGTGCTTCATCTTTGATGGTATATTCCATGGATTTCATGCCTGTTTTATCTTTAACACTGGAATTAGAAATGTTAATGAAGGCTCCTTGGTGGTACGCTAAACTTGCATTCTCTTTGTATCAGTTCATTGAATATTTATTGGGCAAGTGCTTTCCTCTATGGACTGATACTGTGTGTGTTTGTGTGTTGGGGCATGTGTGTGTATGTGTGTGTACATTTGACATGGTTGGGTGATATGAAAAAGAAAGACACATACCTATGGTACAAGGTAGTCTGTAAACTCAGCGCTGTACTCAAGTGCAAAATACAGTTGAAATATAGAGAAGCAAGAGTTTTATTCTGTCTGAGGGATCTTGGAAAGACTATGTTAATGTGGAAAAATGGGAGACAAAACCACTAAACAGTTTTTGTCTTTTTTCAAGCCCAAGGACAAACCCCTGCTCAGCTTACTTTGTAGTTTTGTTTCTGTGGCAAGCTATTTGGTCTTCCTGAACTCCAGCTTCCTAGTTTGGAAAAGAGAAATAAAAGTACCCACTTCGTGTTTTGGGATGTAGATGACTACTGGAGAATTTTTAAAACGATTTTTTATTTATTATTTATTTGAGATAGAGAGAAGGAGTGAAAGAGTGAGAGCATAAGCAGGGGCACAGGGACAGGGAGAGGCAGACTCCCCAATGAGCAGGGAGCCCAACAGGGGGCTTGATCCCAGGACCCTGAAATCATGACCTGAGTCAATGGCAGACACTTAACTGAGTTATTCAGGCGCCCCTCTAGAGGATTAATATTTGTAAAATATCTTCACTAGTAATCTCTCAATTATGTTTCTTTTATGATATGTTTTATTGCTGTTATTTCTATGCTTATTATTACTAATTGTTTTATTTTATTTTATCTTAATTTCAGTATAGTTAACATACAGTGTTATATTAGCTTCAAGTGCACAGTATAGTGATTTAACACTTCAATACAACACCCGGTGCCTGTCATGAAAAGTGTACTCCTTAATCCCCATCACCTATTTAACCCATCCTGCCATCTACGACCTGCCTGGTAACCATCAGTTTGTTCTCTGTAGTTAAGAATCTCTTTCTTGGTTTGTCTCTCTGTTCTCTCATTTTTCCCCTTTGTTCATTTGATTTGTTTCTTAAATGCAACACGTGAGTGAAATCATATGGTTTTTGTTTTTCTCTGACTGACTTATTTCACTTAGCATCATACTCTCTGGCTCCATCCGTGGCACTGAAAATAGCAAGATTTCATTCTTTTGGTGGCTGAATTATAGATAGATAGAGATAGACAGATCTAGACCTATCTCTATCTATCTCTATCTATCTATCTATCTATCTATCTATCTATCTATCTAATCTTACACATCTTCTTTATCTATTGATGGACACTTGGGCTGCTTCCATAATTTGGCTATTGTAAATAATGCTGCAGTAAATAAAGAGGTGCACGTATCCCTTTGAAGTAGTGTCTTTGTGGGTTTGGGGGTAAATATCCAGTAGTGTATTGCTGGATCATAAGATAGCTCTGTTTTTAATTTTTTTAGGAACCTCAATCCTATTTTCCACAGTGGTTGCATCAGTTTGTATTCCCACCAGCAGTGCCCAAGGGTTCCTTTTTCTCCATATCCTCACCAACGCTTGTTATTTCTTGCTTTTTTTATTTCAGCCATTCTGACAGGTATGAAGTGATATCTCATTGTAGTTTAGATTTGCATTTCCCTGATGATGAGTGGTGTTCAGCATCTTTTCATGTGTCTTTGGCCATAGATATGTCTTCTTTGCAGAAATGTCTGTTCATTTTTTTCTATTTATTAATTGAATTAATAGTTTTTTGGTATTTTTGGGGTATTGGTTTTTGGGTGTTGAGTTGTATCATTTCTTTATATATTTTGGATACCAGCCCTTTATTGGATATGTGATTTGCAAATCTCTTCTCCCATTCCATAGGTTGCCCTTTAGTTTTGTTGATTATTTGTGTGCAGAAGCTTTTTATTTTGATGTAGCCCCAATAGTTTGTTTCACTTTTATTTCTCTTGCCTCAGGAGACATATCTAGAAAAACTGTTGCTATGGCCTATGTCAGTGACATTAGTACCTGAGCTTTTTTCTAGGGTTTTTATGGTTTTAGGTCTCACGTTGAGGTTTTTAATCCATTTTGAGTTTGCTTTTCTGTATGGTGAGTGCTCATTTCGGCAACACATATACTTTTCTGTATGGTGTAAAGAAGTGTCCAGTTTCATCCTTTTGCATGTTGCTGTCCAATTTTCCCAACACCATCTGTTCAAGAGACTATCTTTTTCCCTTTGGATATTCTTTCCTTCTTTGTCAATGATTAATTGACCATATAATTGTGGGTTTATTCCTGGGTTTTCTATTCTGTTCTGTTGATCTATGTGTCTATTTTTGTGCCAGCACCATACTGTTTTCTTCTCTACTGCTTTGCAGTTGTTTGTTCTGGTTCTGTGAAAAATGCTGTTAGTATTTTGGTAGAGATTGCATTGAATCTCAAGATTACTGTGAGCACTATAAACATTTTAATAATATTTGTTCTTCCAATCCATGACCATAGAATGTCTTCCCATTTTTTTGTGTTGTGTTTAGTTTCTTTCATCAGAGTTTTACAGTTTCCAGAGTATAGGTATTTAACCTTTTTGATTAAGTTTATTCATAGGTGCGTCATTATTTTTGTGCAATTATAAATGAGATTATTTTCTTAATTACTTATTATTACTAATTGATAATTTTACTATTAAACAAGGAGGACTTAAGCCATGATCTAAAACATAAAGAAGACTTTAGCATGGAGGTGCAAAAGGGAAAGCCTGTTTCACTCAGTAGTGATCGGCACTGCAAACAAGGGAATGAAACAGGGACATCATGAGGCACATGGACCTCACCTGTTGTGTGTCAGGAAGGAGTTGTTAGCATAAAAACTTCTAATTGGGAAACTCATCTTTTGTTAGTTAAGATGATGTAAACCACCTTGTGTGATCTGGAACTCATAATTTAGCCAGATAAGCTCTTGGCATTGTAGAAGAGTGAAAGCTATATAGAAGTACAACTGTGGGGAGCAATCCTCTGACATTCTCTAAATTGTCCTGGCATAATGTAGAGTGACTTTTAAATTTGGTGACTCTGTGGTCTCAATGACTATAAAAATTTTGTAATTCTGGGTAAAAATGTTCTCATCTTAAATCATTTCATTTCTACATATTTTAGCGCATAAAATCCTTTTGTTTTGTCCATAAGTAATTGTATATGACAAAGACAATTGAAAAATTCATAAAATATAATGCTCATTTTTATTCAATTAACATTGTATTTTTTGTTTCCATATATTTATAGGAATTGACAGCATAATTTTAATGATGACCAAAATATGTCTGTAATGACGGCATAAAGCTCTGTGTAACCATCCCTATATAATGTGTATTCAGATTTCCAAATCTGCTTCCAAATTTTGACTGTTAGAAATTAAAATCTATTGAACATTGTAGTTCCTCTGAGCTGTTTCTATATATTTTAACTATTTCCTCCCAATAATTTTCCAGAATTGCAATTCCTGAGTGAAATGTTATAAATATCATTAAGAATTCTGATAAATATATCACTCTGCTTTCTGAAAGCATTAGAACATTTTCATAAATGATGGAACTCACTAACCTTCTGTGTTCTCACAATATCTACATTTTATTTTAACTGCAAATTATTGTGTTCATAATAAGGAATAAATTTTAGGTCACATTGTCATTTCTAACCATATATTTATTAATAGGAAGCTATAAAATATAGAAGTGTCCTTCTTTTCCATTTATCAGGTAGTTTTATTGATGAGAATGCAACTTTAAGTACACTTAGGATAATATTGTAAAGCTCAAACAACTCCCAGTGATATTTAGATGGGCATTGTTTTCAGCAACTAATTAAATATGAAAATGTTCACAGCTCTAAAATAATCAGAGTACCCATCACCAAAATTATGTTTGTCTTAAATTATTCAAATTTTTAAAGAAAATACTCTTTAGAGGTCCCTGGCTGGCTCAGTCAGTATGGCATGCAGTTCTTGGTCTTGGGGTTGTGAGTTCAAGTCCCACATTAGGAATAGAGCTTACTTTAAAAAAAAAAAAGAGGGACGCCTGGGTGGCTCAGTTGGTTGAGCAGCTGCCTTCGGCTCAGGTCATGATCCCAGCGTCCTGGGATCGAGTCCCGCATCGGGCTCCTTGCTCGGCAGGGAGCCTGCTCCTCTCTCTCTGCCTCTCCCTGCCTCTCTGCCTGCTTGTGTTCTCTCTCTGTTAAAAATAAATAAATAAAATCTTTAAAAAAAAAAAAAAAAAAAGAAAATACTTTTTCATGTTTTTTAAGAGTATCTTCATGCATATAACACATTTTTGTTATTAGGGTTATTCCAATGTAGTTTATATATTTATTGTTATTAAAGGTGAGATCTTGTATTTTATAGTTTGATATTATTGATATGTTGAATATAAGTCCATATTTATGATGAAACTGGTAATTTATTAGGCACTCTTACTAATTCTAATTGTTTTTAGTTCATTACTTTTGGGCTATATTAATAATTTAATCTTCTGCCTCTCTGTTTTCATTTCTGTTTCATTGTACTCCTAAGGACATCCCAAAATATTAACAGATATATCCATATTGCATTTGATTTTAATTAGATCTCTCTAGCGTGGTATGGTCAAGCTGGTGGGGATTTGTACTATATGCCCTAATAGTATAAGAAAAATAATCCTTTAAAGGTCATGTTTATTCCTTTATGATTAAATACCAATTCTGTTATACCACTAATCTAAGTAGAATTACTTAGGCTTATAATTCTAACAAGCTGTGTCTTTTT
This sequence comes from Nasua narica, assembly GCA_028533885.1. Lineage (NCBI taxonomy): Eukaryota > Metazoa > Chordata > Mammalia > Carnivora > Procyonidae > Nasua > Nasua narica. Next base: position 39,553,922 of record CM052806.1, on the reverse strand, counting down.
ACACAGTTTGGAAAATATATTTTATTTTCTTGAATATATTCAAAAACTTAAACTTCAACTATTTAATTATTTATTATTTATCATTAAATATAAGTGCTATAAACCAAGAAACTCTTCATTAATATTTTATACCATTATTAAGCTCCTATCTCTTCTTTCTTAAAAATCTCTACCTAGACTTTCTGCTAAATTTTCCTCCTGATAAATACCCCAGTTGCATGATTTCTCCTTACTAATCACTGCTTGTCTCTGTAATACCTGAAAGTTTAAATGTGACTTTAGTTTTTACCACTCTTTCTTAAGAGATATTGCACCTTTATTCCTTCTGAACTCTTTATTCATTGCACAATAGTTTAAGACATAAAAGGTCTAGGAATCTAAAAATACTTGAAACTGGAGATGAGGAAGGAGGTATGTCATTTTTAAATAAGGAAAATGTGTAGAATATTAGTTTAATACTCACCAGAAAAAGAGCGAGCATGGCTTATATCTACACAAAATGCAGATGATCGGGCGTAGTTGTTATTATCATTCACTAATCAGCACTGTTCTTTGTGTGAACAACTGAGTGTGAATTTTAACCATTGACTTGGGACTGGCTGAGATGTTATACTCCTTTGTAACTAGTACCCTGGGATTATCTGGTTTGTTTTTTACTTTTACGTAGCTTGGAGAAATCGTGGATTGCCGGCTGAGATAATCCAAATTTTATTAGGATGATTACCTATACATGCAGAGATCATTTGGGGACAAATAACTCCTTCTCTTACTCTAATCCCTCTATAACATTTTTACTTTACCTAACATGTTCTGGTTAATGAAGTGTACTCTGAAATCTTTCTGTGTCCTCAAAGAAATGACACAGTTTAAATATAGGTCTCTCCTTTGTCTTAATTAGCTTTTCATTTTAAAAATCTACCTTTGGGGTGGGTAAAATTTGCCCAGCCTAAGTGACATTTAATAAGTCGAGACCAGGAGTACTAGTGCTAGAGTTTGGAAAGAAGATGGATGTTAAATGGAATTGAGAATAGGTTTCATTCTTTGCAGAACCTATCACCCAAAACCCGACTCACAGAAGGAATAAGTGATTGTTGAAATAGAGGCTAAATGAAGAAAACTCAGACTAATACAGGATAAACAGAATGTTTCCAGTGGCTGGAGAAATAGAGGCCAAATATTTAAATTCTTCTCTACCTTTCCTTTCCTTATATCCTTATAGGCTTTTCTCATTCTCCCAAACCAACAAAAAAGTTCATGAGCAAGTGCAGGAAGAGTCTTTATAATATTGTAAAATGCATTTCCCTAGGTTCAAAATTCTAAACTTGGACTCATAATCCTATTCACAATATACAGCTGTCCTCTCACATTTCCATCAGTGTTAATGCTTAACTATTTACCCAGTTCCTTTTGCAAGAAATCGCAGTAGTCAAACTAGATCTCTCCTTCCCTCTCATCGCCCACATGGATTAACCCTTTAACCCAGTAGAACCAACAATCTAATTGGATCACAATTTTGGCCACACATTACAATCATGTAGGAAGCTTTAAACAATATTCTTGCCGTGGTTCCACCCCTCAGTTCCCCCTACAGAGATTCTGCTGTAATTGATCAAATGTACAATTGGGTGTCATGTTTTTATAACTCCCCACTTGATTCAGATAATCAGCCAAGAGGTGGACCCATGATCTCATTGCTCTGCACATGGCATAGTGTAGTGTCCCTATCCCAACCCCCACCTTCAGCCATTATTATCACTGGTTTTAAATATCTCTAACCCTCAAGGGCTGTGGGTCCAAATACACTTGAAAAATGTTTGATGTGTTTCATCCATTACCTTACTTGAGTCTGCCTTCCAGGGTCAGCACATGGTCATATCCATGCTTCTCACACTCTTGTCACCACCATCTAGCCATGCCAGCTTGCTCAGACCTAGTCACAGTTCCCATGCCTCCACCATTGCCAATGTGACTGTTACTGTTCTTCTCCATCTAATGAACTCCTTGTGGTTTTCCTTTATTGCTCCTCTTTAGGGTAATTCTTTTATGATCTCTTTCAAGGTGCTCATAGACCTCTGGCTTCCTTGACATTTGTCATGTGATATATTTACTGTGTGTTTATATACCAGTTTTCTGCTGGGCTATGAGTCCTTTGAGGGCAGGAATTCCATGTTTTTCTTTGTATCTACTTAACTGTTCAGTGCCAACATGGTTCTTACTCCTAATGGCTACTCGATGGATTTTTTTGAATACGTTTTTTCAAAAGGTTGTATTATTTAATGGCTTGTAAAAAACATCTTTCTCATCTCTCTCTCTCTCTCTCTCTATATATATATATATATATACAAACAATGAGAATATTTCCACATTTAAAAAAATGTAGGGGTGCCTGGGTGGCTCAGTGGGTTAAACCCTCTACCTTCAGCTCAGGTCATGATCTCAGGGTCCTGGGATTGAGCCCTGCATCGGGCTCTCTGCTCAGTGGGGAGCCTGCTTCCTCCCTTTCTCTGCCTGCCTCTCTGCCTACTTGTGATCTCTCTCTCTTTCTCTGTCAAATAAATAAAGTCTTTAAAAAAATTTTTTTAAGGGCCCCTGGGTGGCGCAGTTGGTTGAGCGACTGCCTTCGGCTCAGGTCATGGTCCCGGAGTCCTGGGATCGAGTCCCACATCGGGCTCCCAGCTCCATGGGGAGTCCGCTTCTCACTCTGACCTGCTCTCTCTCACTCTCTCTCTTTCCTAATAAATAAATAAATAAAATCTTTAAAAAAAAAAAAGTAAACTGTTTAAAAAAAATTTTTTTTTAAATAAATGTATATTGAAAAGACTGAATCATACTTAAGAGCGCTCAAACTGGCAAAGTGAAAAAAATAATAAATCTGAAGAAAATATCTGCATAGCACAAATATTCATATTTAAGGAATAGGAAACTGTGATTATAGGATTATAAGGTTTCCTTTTACATGGAATAGATGAAATTTGTCAAAAAACATTTGTTTTTTTTCTATATTTTTCTATGTATTTCTATATGCGGGCTTATAGTTATACAGTTGTATGTACCTACATTAGATTTAACCACAAATATTTTAATTTTTAAAAAGTAAATTAAAATTTACATACCATAAGAAATACAATGTGTACAATCTGAGGACCTTAAACAAATTTGTAAATATCATCTGACTTGTACATATGGTGATAGTCTAAGTACTAGAGGGATTGCTGGAATTCAGAAAATTCATCAAGCTTGGGTTTTTTGTGGGTGAGAACTAATGAAATTCACTATCAGTAAAACAGAGCCAAACTATGGTAAATATACTCCATTATTTGTCCTAACAAATGATTTTCTAGCTCTTTTGTTTTTAATAAGAAGCCAAGAGAAAAAAAGTAAGCTAAAGGTTTCTGAGTGACTTACCCAGAGATTATGAATCAGGAGGTCTGATGTGGGGGCCTAAAATCTGTTTCAACAGTCACTCAAATGATTTTTTTTTTTAAGATTTTTATTTATTTATTAGAGAGCAAGAGACTGAGAATGAGAGGGGAGAAGGTCAGAGGGAGAAGCGGACTTCCCGCAGAGCCTGGAGTCCGATATGGGACTCGATCCTGGGAGTCCGATATGGGACTCGATCCTGGGACTCCGGGATCATGACCTGAGCTGAAGGCAGTCGCTCAACCAACTGCGCCACCCAGGGGCCCCAAATGATTTTTTTTAATAGTTACAGAAATCTGGAAATTATTGACATAAGGAAAATTTAATAATTTTTTTCCTTTAGTGATATGGTAAAATAAAATGTGGTAGATCTAACCTACCCTCACTGTAGAATAATCACCCTATTTATATGCAAAGTCATGTGAAACAACTTCCTGGTAGCTTCCTTCCTATGTATAACCATATCCACGCCCAGTCTCCTTTCCTTGGTTCAGGATAGACTTATCACTTAGAACAATGGAGATGAAATAAGTGCCATCGAACTGAATCTTGTCAGAAGATGAGAACAAATGCATTTGATTATCCTCTCTTAGACTTTAAGCAGTTCTACAGGAAGAACATTTCATGGGTTTTATTTAACCTAATAGTTTCCTAACCTAATATATTTCAAATTTTTTTTTCTGTGATCCCTCACCTTCAACATCATTAATACTCTATGAGCACAATGCTTTAAGAAACAAAATTTGGAAAATGCTGGAATGAATGTTAGTCTTGCATGTGATACCATCTGTCCTAGCCACTTAACAGTGAAAAATTCAGACAAAAGTATAGTCATGTATATCTTTAACAAAGTGATACCCATTTACCTACCTCTTATTATAATAAATTTTAACATAGATCATTTTCTGTTTGTTTTTTTTTGTTTGTTTATGTATTTGAGAGTGTGTGAGAATTAGATAATGAGCAGGGGGACAAGAGAGGGAGAAGTAGACTCACCACTGAGCAGGGAGCCCACATGGGGCTCTGTCCCTGGACACCAGGATCATGACCTGAGCCAAAGTTAGATGCCCAACTGACAAAGCCACCCAGGTACCCCAATCATTTTCTGCTTACACAGATCAATATATTGAAGCTCTGAGAAATATAGTTTTAAATAACAGGATCCATTATTACAATTGAATTACTTCTTGGGCACATTGTATTTCCCAACGAAGTTAGTAGAAACTAGTAACAAATTTTCCATAGATACACTCATGAAACAGCATGGATTCTTGAAGAAATAATCTATGTATCAAATGCCTTTGTAAATTTCTTTTTCACAGTTTATGTACTCTTGGTGAGCCACAAGCATATATGACCAAAGGAATGACTAAACCAAAGTTATTGGAGTAAAGCTATATACTTTTTGATAATATTTTGGACTTTCATCTAGAAATTATCTGATTAAATATCATTCTTTAAAATGTGCTATCATTTTGAAAAAAACTCAGAATCTTAAACATTAAGATAGCTATTAAAATTTGATAAATAATTCATCATTTAGTTCTATAAAGGAATATCATTAACACTCTTTAAAAATCCACTTTATGCAACTGGGTGGGATTTAAAAACTGTAATTTATTTTTTGATATTATGCAAAACAAAGAACCAGTTTTTTTATGATTTGAACTATGAATTCCAGTAAATTACTTTGCATATGGAAATACACTATTAAAAGATTGAGATTTTTGTACAGAAGATGCAGCTCTTTCATAACTCTTATAATTCAACAATAGGAAAAGAAAATATAAAGAGTGAACAAAAAAAATGTTTCAAATTGTGCCAAAAGTGTCAGGTAATAGAGCAACAACACACTTAGCAGATCTCTGACTACCAGAGTTTTGGATCAACTCCCAGCTTTAGAATTTGGATGAAACTGGTGTGCTGTTTGCCAAAACTGATGGAGCTTCTAAATATGTTCCCCCCCAAAAAAAACAGAAGAAGAAGAAGAAAAGAAAGGAAGGAAGGAAGAAAGAAAAGAAAAAAGAAAAAGAAAAACTTCTGTTTATAAAGATGGAAGTATTCTTCCCTCTCCATACGTAGTTTTTCTTTATGTCTCCTAGCATGATTTAATGCCTACACTCCATGACTCCAGCACACTTAGTAACTTATTTTGAAAGCATATAGAATGATAAAATTAAACTACAACACAAAATTATGCATTGAATCTTCATGAAGCATAAGAAAATTTTAGATATAGAAGGACAAAAATAGAATTCCTATTCCTCTTTCATGTTTATATTCTTTAGTAACTAAATATGTACATAGATTTGGGTGCAAAGAAATCTACCTTTATTAATTCACAGACTTATTCATTCTTCCCTTCCCACTTAAGGAAAACAGAAAAGAAAATAAGATATAATCCATAATTTTCACACAGATTCATCATATCACAAAGCTATTATTGGAAGAAATGCCACCTGGTAAGAAATGAGTCCATAAACACAAACACAATTCTAGCTCATTATATAAACTTGACTGAACAGAATTCCACCTTCTATTTTTGTATTTTATGTTTTTAAAAGAGATAAGTAAACAAAATGCAAAGTTTCGTAAGAACTCTGTTTAAACACTGGTATGTGTTTTTATATCTTAAAACAAATATTTAACTTAAATTTATTTTTCTCAAAATTTTTCTCATATTTGTAAAGTGAAGGATTCTAGTTTAAGTGAGACTCAAGATCCCCATAGCACCTAAAAAATATATATTATGGGTACATGACTGTTGCCTGACTAAAAATGCCAGTAGTTAAAAGGACAGAAATTATAGGAAAGATCTTTTTTACGTTGAAAACACATTTGGTAAATTATTCCAAAAAAACAAGATTTGACATATGTATTTTTAACAGTGCTAAAATGCACCTAATTATTCACTGATGCCATTATAGATACTTGAGAAGTCATTGGAATATTTGAAAAGTTCTGATAACTACATACAAATATTCTTAGATATGTGCATATCGATGACAAGTTGTCAGCATACTGTGAATCAAATTGATAGAATCTATTTTTTAAAGATTTTTTTATTTGTTTATTTGTTTATTATTTTTATGTAATTTCTACCCCCCAATGTGGGGCTTGAACTCGGGACCTCAAGGTTAAGAGTTGCATGCTCTCTTGAAGCCAGGTGTCCCGATATAATCTACTTTTAGAGTAGAGTCTATATAATCTCAAATTCTATTTATAAATGTTCCTATCTACTCAAAAATTATGCATAACAAAATCTATCATGACACTAGATAAGGAAAATATTTTATTTTGTGTGAGTTATGGGACCAAATTATGAATTGTCTTGAGAGCCAAGTAGAGAACTTGAAAGTTAATGTTTTATATTCTTGAAGAAGACAAGTGACCTGATGAAAATATTGCTGTTTCTAGTGAAGAAGAAATTCTAGTGGTGAAGAAAATCAGAGTAGGGATATCAGACATGGGACCTTTATAGTAATCGAAGTCCTAAGTTGGTTCCGTTACCTTGTTCCCAATGTTTTATACTTATTATTAATTTTTGCCCATGGTTTCATATTTTTAAATGGTTATTTTAAAAAACAGCATTTATTAAGTCATACATTTACTGAATTACCATTATAGGCCTCTGCAACACCAAACATCTGAATAAACAAAACAGACATCTAATGACAGTATGATTACATATGGAACACAAGCATAAAATTTCCATTAAGTTTTTTGAAATATTGATAACTGCCACTAGATACCCATTTAAATCTTCAAATGCTCTAAAAGGAATTTGGACTCTGTTGGTAACCACAGGGACTGAGGTGAGGGCAGAGATGACAGTGAGAAATGGAGAAAATTAGATTTTAAAACAAATGATTTTGAGAGGGAATGAGAACAAAGGTTTAAAAAGAGATAGATTATAAGTTTCTTAGTGAAACTTAAAATACAATCTGAATGCAAATCTTAACCATACATGTAAAGCAACTGAGATTTCATGGGATCAGAGTGATTTTGTTTTTTTCATCACTACATTAACAATATTAGACAACTAAAAAAGAAAGTTTCTATTGTCAATTAGAGGTACAGAAGTAAATATTCTTTTGGGTATGAGTATATCAGTTTTTTTATTGTCAAGTAGCCCATGTATAGCACCAATAATAATTGTGCAATAAATGCTTGATTTTGTGATAGATAATACAGAAATTTAATTTAGAGTAAATTTTAACAGGTTAGACAAAATAGTTGTTGGAACAACTGGTATAATAATCCTGATGTCTTTTTACTTTTATTTTTTCTCCTTCTTTTTTCTTTTTGTCTTTTTGCCTTTAAAGGTTATTATGACTTATGAAGAAATCTACTCTCATGATACTTTTGAAAACATTTTATCTTCTAAGTCTTTTTCACTGAATGCATCCAGCTACCTTCAATGTATAGACCACATTTCAATGTAGTCAGTGTATTTCATTAGGATATGTTTTTCCTAGGAACAAAAGAGAAACAAATTTGGAAATAATAGTTTTTTCTAAGTAAAAAAATAATGAGGATTAGCTACACATGAAACATTTGCCAATTTTTGCAAATGTTTTTAACTAAAATTCAAGGGATTTCTCTTTAATGAGAAGCAACCTCCCACCTACTAAAATTCTCTAAAACAATATAAGCACCTCTAATGGGATGATTTTATCCAAGAGGTCAAAGAAAGAACATTTTCCATCTTCCCTAGGTTCTCTCTTCCAGTAAGTGATGGTTTTAGCAAACATGAAGAATGTTATTGTTGAGTTATGTCAATGTTTTATATATCAGATTGACCCTTCTTGGAGTTTCCAAAATCAGCTAGTCAAATTTGAAATTATTGATTGCAGTAGATTCTTTATTGTGTTTCCCTAGATATTTTGATACCATCTGTATATATTTTGTTACACGAGTCAAATAACATGAAATAATATAGAAAGTATATTTATGTTACTGAGGAGGATGATTTTTATAAAAATTCTTGAAGGAAAGCTCTCTGTATTCAAAAAGTTTGTATCTGTCTCATGAACTTCTCTAAGATATTTTTATGAAGCTGTGAGCTCCTAGGAAAGAATCTGAAAATGATAAACACTGAGCAGAAGACAAATAGAAATAGAAGTAGCAATAAGCCATATGGGTAGAAAAGTGAATCATGGTCCAGAGGGAAAAGTTTTATTTAGTAAAAATTTAATATGAGACAGTTACAAGGAAAAAACCCTTCACAATAATTGCCCTTTTGAAGTTAATTAAAATTATTTTTAAATGGAGATCAAAATAGTAATCGATGTTAAATTGTATTTTTTTAAAGATTTTATTTATTCATTTAACAGAGAGAGAACATAATGCAGGCAGAGAGGCAGGCAGAGGCAGAGAGAGGAGCAGGCTCCCTGCGGAGCAAGGAGCCCGATGCGGGACTCGATCCCAAGATGCCGGGATCATGGCATCAGGCTTTGCCTGAGCCAAAGGCAGTTGCTCAACCAACTGAGCCACCCAGGCGTCCCATTAAATTGTATTTTTAAATCTTATTGCATTCAGTACTAATTAATACCACAGAAAAGGCTTGAAGTGAATTACTCCAAGGTGTGTTGTTTTTGTTTTTGTTTTTCCAAATGAAATTGAAAGTGTTTTTTGACTGAGGTTATCCATTACTTTGGTTTTATTGCAGATAATTAGATAGAATGTATGCCAATTATTTTTCACTATGAAGAAATTCTTTTTATGCCATTTTTGACTGAGTTATACTGTGTGATTAAAGGAGTTAAAGATGCCTTTTGAGCTTTCTGAAAATTACCATTTCAAAATGGATAATTATCAATCCTTTAAAAGGTTTTTTTATTAGTTATTATAGATGCATATATATATTTAATTAATATATAAATTAATACTTTTTGCTTTTTTCTCTTTTCTGATACCAGACTTTCATTTAATATACCTTTTTAACCTTTGATCCTGTTTCATACCTCATTCTTTTCTGCATAGACATAAACTTTATGGCAATGTGACATTTCATTATTTTATTCACTATCTGTGTTTTCTTGATGTTAAGCTTATCAGTGAAAACTACAGAAATTTCTAAAAAACATTCATGTTAAATATTCTATGATTTCATTTTTGTTAAAAAAGGAATAAGTAAATAAAGATTGCAGAAGATGTATTAGGCGAATATAGGGATTTTATAACATACTAAAAAATAAAACTGGTAGAATCAGTATCTTGAACTGCAGATAATGAATCAGCAGATAGTGCCATGTATGTAAACTAAAAGACAAGAAAGAGAAAGAGAGAGAAAGAGGAAGAGAAGAAGAAAGGAAAGGAAGGAAGGAAGGAAGGAAGGAAGGAAAAGAAGGAAAGAGAAAGTAAGAGAAAGAAAAAAAGGAAGGAAGGAAAAGAAAAATGAAGGAAGGAAGGAAGGGAAGGAAGGAAGAAGAGAGAGAGGTAGAGAAGAAAGAAAGGAAGAAGGAAGGAGGGAAAGAAAAAAGAAAGAAGGAAGGAAGAAAAGGAAAGAGAAAGAAAGAAGAAAGAAAGAAAGAAAGAAAGAGGGAGGAAGGAAAGGGAGGAAAGAGAGAAAGAAAGGGAAGAGTGAAAAATATATATAGTATCTGAAACATATAACTGGAAACATTATCTTTGGTCACCAGTAATTTATACTCATTTGAAAAATTCATTTTTCACATTGTGTGCTTTAATTAGAAGCCAGGACAAAATAGGAACATTCCACTTTATAACTAAAGATAATACCTTAATTTTTGTAAAATTATAGCCTAAAATAACACATTGATATTAGGAATTTATAAGATAATATGCTTAGAAATGTTATAAATTGAAAGAAGAATGGAGAATCATGTGCTTTTAGTTTATTATTCTGATTTTTCATACTATGCTAAACAGATCATTTAAAATACAGTTTTGGTTAACTACAAAGAAAGGCTCCCTGAAATAAATCTGTTTGGGATATGTGATTGGGTGTGGTGCTAAACAGCAGCTTTATGTTTTAGCATAAATTGTTAATGGGTGGTAATCACTGCCCACACCAGTTGTACACGGAAGTTTTAATAAGTAGGATGAAAGCATATGATTTCACTTTAGATGGAGCAGCCAGTGAAACCTTTCTTGCCTGTTCTTCTTCACTCCACAAGCAGGGTTTAGCCTTTCATATAACTATAACTTCCTGAACAGATAGTGTTTCAGGAAAGTTATGTTTATAAGTAAAATGTAACATTCTTTTTTTTTTAAAGATTTATTTATTTATTTATTTATTTATTTATTTATTTATTTATTTATTTATTTATTTATTTATTTATTTGAGAGAGAGAGGGAGAGAGAGAATGAGAGGGGAGAAGGTCAGAGGGAGAAGCAGACTTCTCGCAGAGCCAGGAGCCCGACACGGAACTCTATCCCGGGACTCCGGGATCATGACCCAAGCCGAAGGCAGTTGCCCACCCAACTGAGCCACCCAGGCGTCCTAAAATGTAACATTCTTTGGATAAATTATTCTTGTTACATTGGATTTTCTTGAGGAGTTATAAAGAAATTATAATTATTAGAGGGAAGATGTTAAAATTATTTGACTTAGTAGGAAATGATATTCTTTGTATTTTATAATCAAAATTAAAATTTAGTTGTATTTATTTCTTCTGTATTGTCCAAATGTCAACACAAAAGCAACTCTGCATTGTTATAAGAAAAGATAGAGGAATTGGTATTTCAACAAAGTAATTCCAAATTATGTTTTACAATAATAGCTTTGAACAATTATTATATGTCCATAATAGGTACCAAATTCATACCTTAATACTCAGATTGTATAAAAATCACCTGAGATAATTGTCCTATATTTTATATTGTGATCCTTCTTCATCATTCCTTATTTGTCCATATGGTTTATGTAAGTAACGTATTCGAAACATTTTTCATTTCTTTTGAGTTTATAGATTGTTACTCATGTTATGGTTTAAGGAATTATTTTGAAAGTATAATTTATACTAAAACAAAACCAAAGAACCAAGACTATATTAAAAGGTTAAGGAAAGATAAAATTGCTTTTATCTTTCTTACCTTTAAAAGAAGAAAATCTTGGAAATACAAATTTAAGATTCTCATAGAACAACAGTCCCTCTTTATTTAGAGACTTACCAGGAAAACATTATGATGTATCTATAGATGTATGTTTTCTTGTATCTTCATGGGAATTTCTTAGGTAAAGAGTTTTTACTTTCCTTTACCATTTTTTGATTGAGGACAATTTTCTTTTTTTTTTAAGATTTTATTTATTTATTTGACAGAGAGAGAGAGAGATCACACGTAGGCAGAGAGGGGGGGGGAAGCAGGCTCCCTGCTGAGTGGAGAGCACAGATGAGATCAGGACCTGAGCTGAAGGCAGAGGCTTTAACCCACTGAGCCACCCAGGCGCCCCTATTGAGTACACTCTTCTGTGAGTACAACAGTACTTCAGTAACTGCATCTTTATATTCTCTACATTTCTCCATGGCACTTACTTACATGGAAATAAATCGGAAGTTTTGGGAACTGCTTTTTTTCTTCTTTATGATTTTTCTCTCTTTAAATTAATATGATATGTACTTCATCACCCCTTCATACGTTTAACCATTGCTTACTGAACATCTGTTACTTATTAGACATAGCGCTCAATACTGGATATATAAGAGTAAACTTGACAGACATGGTACCTGCTCATGAGTTTTCTATGAGAAGTAAGAGAATGAAGATGTATATATTGTTTTAGAAGGACAAAGGAAGAACAGTAGCCTGGACTGGGAGAGTCATTGGAAAACTTGCTAAAACAAATTATGTTAGAAGTTGATGAATGGAATGATAAGGATTATGGTACCAGGGAGATTCAAAGAATGTTTTAGGGAAAAGAAAGAACCTGTGTGTTTGTGAAGACTAGAAGGCAAAAGAACATGGCTAGAGTTTTCAGGAAACTTAAAGTACTTCAGTGTGCTCGGTATACAGTGTTGAAGTGGCAATGTGGTAGGAGTTGAGGTTGGAAACGTAAGCCAGTGCCAGACTGTATTGGATTGTTTCAATTGTGGGGTTTGGACTTTATCCTGAGAGGAATTAAAAGCCATTAAAATAATTTACGGGAAGGATTCCCACAATCATATTTGCTTTATAAAAAATATTGTTCACTTATGCTATGGAGAATGGATTCGTGGGTTCAGGGGACACCGTGAAATGTGGTATCTGAACAAGCCAATGTGAACATTCCTTTCACTTTCTGTGCTAAGTAAAACCAGGTTACTGCCATAGGAACACTGCGTCACCCTTCACCCTGTCAGGTGGTGACTCTTTTTGCTTCCCCCATCAATTGAATCAGTGGCTTTAGGGGTGAAATCAGTTGTTTCTTTATTGTTCACTCATGCCTGGAGTCAATTACCTATCTGTGTCTCCTCCATTAAAACACTGAACTTTGTAACTCATGCCATAAGACTATATCAAACACTACCCCTCACAGATGTCCTCCTATTGGCTATCAGGATATGCCACCTCATTTCCTAATGATTTGTACTTCTGGCTGTGTTCATTCTACCCAATACCACTACTAACTAAATTCTGGGTAATTCGGATATGCATAGATATGTTCTTTCCATATCTGTGGATTACTCTCCATGATCCCGCCCTGTAGGATCTACCTCGACACTGATTATCAGAGATCTATCAAAGATCTTTGTCATTACCAAATAACTGGCACCTTTAAATTCTCAATTTCAAACATCCCATTAACTGATCACCGCCACTTATTTTACAGGTCTACCACCTTCAGTGTCCTAACTATAGCAATATTTCCACTATAGTATCCCATCGAATTGGTGGAAGATTTTGTCTATTTCATTATCTTTATATCCCTGGTGTCGCATTTTCCCTCCTTATTCCACTTAAGTCTAATGGTTATAATTAGATTATGTTTGTATAATTTAACAGTTATAATTGTTATAATAACCACTTCATATATACTATCAACCCTCTCGCCTCCTTTACTTTACCTGGTGCTCTGCAAACCCTCAGCCCTGGCTAATTCCAAATCTTCAGTTATTTCACACCTGCACCTGACCACCTGGATATGAATAGGAAAAAAAAAAAGAAAGAAAAGGCAAAACAAAACAACAAAAATACCATCCTGACTCATTTCACTTCAAATTCATGATCAGGAAATAAAGGTCAGTCCTTCACCTTCCCCAGAAACTGTTCTCTCTTTCCCATCCATTCTCTCTCCCATTCTTCCAGATGATTATTTTATATCATAGTTCCTACATGAACTATAAATAGCACCTCTACATCCTTATTCATAGCTGATAGTCTTACTTTTGGTTTAATTGTCAAAACTGAAGCAATAAGGAAAAATGTTGGCAAACTCCCACCTACCAACATTGATATGTCTACACCCTGCCACCTCTTTATTCTGAGAAATGTACTTTCTTTGTTCCTACCCAGGCCTTTGCTTTTGAGAAGACCCCATCCTTCTCATTTACATGAAATTATCACTCCAGAAAGTCTTCTTCTCTTCCACATTGTCAGTTTTTCCTGTTTATTTCTCTCATCTCAAAACTATAATAGCAACCTAATCTTTGTTCTTTATCCCACAAGCTACTGTGCATTTAAATCACATTTAATTGCACTGCTTTTTCTGAGTCTTTTCTTACAAAAGTTATCAATGACTTCTACGGAATCCAGTGGTTCTCAATTTATTTTGTCTTTCAGTAGCAGTTGGCATAGTGGATCACATCCTCTTCCGGGAAACATTTTCCCCACATGGCTGTCTGTATGCCACAGTCCCTTGATTTGTCTTCCAACTTATTGGTTCCATTGTTTTTGTCTCTGTTTTTTATTTTTTTCTTTTCTTAAAACCACTTAACCTTGAAGTGTTCTAGCCCTCAGTCCATGGCTCTGTCCTCTCTCTACATTTGCTCCCTTGGTAAGCCCATCCAGCCTTACAGTATTAAATACCTAAATGTATCCTCTAAGCTGTGTCTACTCTCTGAACGAATGACCACAATACTAATACAACGCTTCCAGCTGGATACTAATAGACACTTCAGGTGTCATATGTCCCTGATTGAGTGTCTGACATTCACCACCTTCTCACTGAAAAACAAAAACGAGCAAAACAAAACAAACTACTTGCTCACTCATAGTTTTCTCTATCTTGGTTGTTCCTGTCCAAAACCTTGTAGTAATCTTGAGTTTTCTTTTTTTACACCCCATATATAATTAGTCTGGAACTCCTGTTGGCTCTAGCTTCAAAATATAACCAGAATCCAACCGCTGCTCACCACTTACACTAGCACTCACTGTGATCCAAGCCACCATCATCTCTCACCTAGGTTATTGTCATAGCCTCCTAACTGGTCTCTTTTATTACTTATTCTGATTTCCCTAAGTCTATTTTCAATATACCAGCCAGTACAAAGCTATTTAAATGTTAACCCATAACGTGTGATCTTTTTCAAATCCTCTAATAATTTGTCTTCATTTCACTCAAAATCTCGTAGTCCTTCTAAGCTTATAAATTTCTATGGAACTCTTCCTATCTCCCTTGCTCATTCAATTCCAACTGCACTGTCTCCTTGATAGCCCTGAAACATTTTGAGTACCTTTCTACTTTAGAATTTTTTTGCTCTCTCTTTCCTCTACCCATGTGCTCTTCACTCTGAGAATCACATGACCATGACATTTGAACACCTTGTTAATGGGAACTACATTGATGCATTAGTTATCTACTACTGCACAATATTATCCACAATGTAGCAGTTTACAGCAACACATTCATTTTTTCAGTTTCTGTGAGTCAAGAGTCCAGCCATAGCTTAGCTATGTCCCCTGCAAGGTTGCCATAAAGCTGCCAGGGCTGCAGTCACAACTGCAGCTTGATTGGGAAAGAATCTATGTCCTTGCTCACATGGGTGTTGACAGAATTCAATACTTCATAGCTGTTGGATGAGAAACTTGGTTTCTTGGCCACAGTCTGCCTTCAGCTCCTTTCTACTTGGGCCTTCCTGATAGCCAACTGTCTTCCTCAATGTCAGAGATAGAAAGGCATTACAGTCATATGTAGGGGGATCAGAGAAATGACATCTTGCCATCTTTAGAATATTTCATTTGTTATAAAGGTCAAAGTACCAGATGGTAGAGATCATGGGATCTCTCTTAGAGTATATATATCACACTTGACCACCATATTTAAAATCGTAACCACCTTGAAATTCTAATGTTCTTATCCTCTTCAAGTTCCTTTCCCCCCTAATACTTTCCAACCTCTAATATAGTGCATAATTTATTTTGTGATTATTGTGAGTCAAAGAGGTAACAAAACTCTTTGCCCACTGCATGTGAATCAGATCTACAATTAAATTCCTAGCTCATTTTTCCTGAAAAGACCTAAAGATGATGTCAACTATCCTGTGATATTTTATTGCTACTAATGACTATTGGTTGGCCTCCATTGGACCTGGAGGAGATATGAAAGAACTATAAATATTTGATCAGTACATCCTACTTTGGTCTTCTCTGAATGTCTTGAGTCTTGTAACTACTGCATCCCTTGCAGGGAGACATGTTAGCATCTGACCGGAATACAGTTTCATGGCAGATCAGTGCTGGCCAGCAGTTCTGCACCTGTCCCATGTGGACCTTATACCTTGTACCCTCAGCTGTTTGCTGTGTGGCTATTATAAGGACGCAAGTGGGAGGAATGTCTGACATTGATCGCCCTCCTAGCAAGCTATGGTTTCTGTCCTATATGCCCTGTGTAGACTGGGCAGCCCATTGAGTCAAAATGTTTAATAGAGACTAAAACTTGATAAGCTTTACAATTATTACCTATCCCCCTTTCTAGAACATTAACTCCTTTTGATGTTTTGTTCTTTTGATGTTTGGTTCTCTAGTAGCTCTAGTAATACCACATTTTCCCTTTATTCCTCCAAACCAGGTAGGTAGTAGCTTCCTTTTTGTGTTGATTAACTCTCCCCCATTGACTTTACAGCTCTTTCATCACAAATGTAACAAACGTCCTGCATTAAATTTCCTTTGTTTTAATTACCTAGTTTAGTATTTATTTTTCTGGTTGGTGCCTGATTGCTACACACTCCCAGTCTCTGAGTTCGAACTTACGACTCCCTTTGAGAGAATCTAATTGCCTCATATTTGCTTCTGTGTCAGCTATGAACAAAGAAACAAGGCTATACAGTGTGAGAATGCCTGAAGGGAGCAAGGAAGGGCTATCTCAAAGAGACAAGCATTGCGATTTGGGCTGGTGTACTTAATATTCTAATCGAACTGTCAAATATCATATTAATATGGTCAACCAAAACATACTTGGATCAAAGATATATATATATAGATATATATATCTATATATATATAGGAACAAGCTTTGGTCTTTCAGAAACAATTTTTTTCTGGCTAAAGCATTCACACATAAATTCTTCATTTCCTCATCTGACTGTGTTTTGTCTATTTACTCTGCAATAAAATTCAGAGCTAAAACTTTTCAAAGGTTTTCAAGTGGTCATCTCAGGAGTTTCTTCAACTTCAGATTTATATCTTCAAGTCAATTCAGCAACATAAATCAGTGTGGGAATGTGATTCCATTTCCTTTTAGACTTGTTTCCGTCTGAGGCTTCCACTTATTGGAATATATTATCAAAGCATCAGACAGTATGAATAATGCTTGAATGCTACCAGACTGTGGTTCTACCTATTACAGAATAAACAGATCATTAATTTTTTACATCTAGTACATAGTTCACACATGCAGAATGACTCCTCTTTAATAGTGTGCCTTAATTTTTCAAGTGTAGGAGTCTGATTTCTTAACATGATTATCTAGCCACTCCTTAAATGTCTTAGAATTCTTTCTGTAATACTGGGAATATCCTAATAAATACTTCTTGGCAAGCAGCTTGATGATTAAGCAAAATTAATAGATCATGATGGTTTAAAACAGAACTTCACATTGTTCCCCAGAGATCATCTAAAGGATCCTGGGTCAGCCAAAGAATATGAATGTTGAACTTCAGTTAAGAGTCATTTTAGAAAATGTAGTAACTCAGTGTAATTATATTAATTAACTGTTGAAAGCTTCAACTACAATTACTAAAAGATTGAGCCCAAATCTATGAGTGGAATACAATTACTTTTCTCCTCGTCTGGAATACATACTGACAGATGCAAACTTGTGAAAAGGCTGTTTATCAAAAGATATGTTCTAAGTCAGAATTTAAAACTTTTTCTTTAGATATTTCCTTAAGAGAAAATGTTATATAAGTCTAGAGTTCTCAAGCTAAATTTTAGAAACCATTAAACCTATGATATTAGGTCATAATTCTTTCCTAATTTCACATCTGGAGAAAAAGTTTTTATAGAACGAGTTCATACCCCTTCCCCCAGCATGAGCCTGACTGTGGGAAATTTTGTGAAGTTCATGGAGCTTATCTCTTGCTTCCTATTACCTCCTTTCTGTTCCCTTCTTCCCATCTCCAACTTCTAAATATCCATGATCTTTACACTAACCTCAGGTTTGTTCTAGCACATTCTACTCAGGTCTGCTTCAACTGAGGATGGATTTTCATGGAAAAGTGTGTCATGCTTCAGAACAGCTTTTTGAAATGTGCATTTATCCGTTTTTTTTTTCCAAAGATTTTATTTATTTATTTGACAGAGAGGGAAAGACAGCGAGAGCAGGAACACAAGCAGGGGGAGTGGGAGAGGGAAAGAAGGCTTCCTGCTGAATGGGAGCCCAATGCAGGGCTTGATCCCAGGATCCTGGGATCATGACCTGAGCCAAAAGCTGACACTTACCGACTGAGCCACCCAGATGCCCCAAAATGTGCATTTATCTTGATTAAAACTATCATCTCTTCAACAGAAGAGATACTGGCTCACAGAAAAACAATGACAAATTAGAATACTGTACACTTGAAATAACTACATATTTTTATATCTTTCTATATAGGGATCCTAATCTTAAGGAGATCCTTATTAAGTCACATAGTCTTACCCTAAATTTTTTGTGTTCCTTTAGTTCCTCTTAGCATACCTTCACACAAGAATAAACCACTGTCACCTACTCCTTCACTCCTAAAACACAGCAGTTTGAATTTCACTCATACATCTTTATTGATAATCTGTCATTAAGGTCAGCAATAACTTTCCAAATGATGAGTTCTCTGGCTATTAGTCAGCTGTCTACATGACTGTTCTGATGTTTTCAGCACAAGTACCAACATTCCTGGGGAAAAAAATCTCTATTTTCTTGATTTCTGTGATGCCTAATCCTCATTTTATTTCTCTAGTCAATTCTTCATAGAATGTCAGTCTTCATAATCTTGTAGGTTCCATTATGTCTTAAATGTTTTTTCTCAAATGCTGAAAAAAACTCACCAATACTCATTCCCTAAATTGGCCTTTTTTTTAGTTGACCTTTTCACTGAGGATACAGAAAGATGTATTTCTTTGTTATCAAAGAGCTTAGAATTCTAATGAGGAAATCAGACAATAAAATAAGACCTCTTAATACAATATGGTGATTGTTGTTATAGAAATAAGACTATCAAGCTGTCCCCTAGCTTAAAGTTTTTTAATGCCTCTGCGCTGTACTCAAGACTCCTAATGATAGCAGAGCACCTTTGCAATAAGGTTTACCTATCCATGGAGCATCATATCCTGCCACCCCATCCCAAATTCAGCCTGTGTTGTGGCCCAGAAATAGCCATAAGACAACGTGTATCTTATGTGTCATCACTCTCAAATTCAGTGTCCGTAGCGAGGATCATCAATTGCTTGCAGCACTCAATTCCTACTGACACTGTATCAGCAGCAACTATAAAATTTCTACATTTAGAGGTTGGAATTAGAAGCTCACAAGCCACCCGTTGGGCCTACCTTGTCGTTATGACATGTTTAAGCTTTGTTCTCACATGAGCTAATGACTCTTGTCCAATCTTGGATGGGCTACATTCATACATAGGATGTCTTATGTTTGGAACACTTTTTACTCTTTTGCTTGGCTAATTCCTTCCTTCTTTTTAGGAGTTCAACTCTCCAGTTTCTCTAGGAAGTTTTCTTCAAACTCCCTCTCCCCTCAACCCATTTCCTGGCTAAGATAGGAATTCATCTTCTGCCTACTCTATGTACTCTTCTATCAAAGCACCTTTTGAGTTGTCATTTATACCTCTGCCTCTATCACTAACCTCAATTTTGCACGTCTTACCACTAGTGCCTAGTATGGTTTGGCTTATATAAAGATTTTTACTGAATGAAATAATGGATAATTGAATTTTTAACTGATAGTGCATAAAGTAATAAAATAAAGGGAAAACATTTGGTCATGTTCAGAAAAATATTTTGTTACTACTTTTCTGTAACAAAACATACAGCCCTTTCTTTTATTTGTGTATGTGATTTATCCCAATTGCAGTAGAACTGTGTGGGTGTGAGTGTGTCAGTGTATTTTGGACATAAATAGAATATGGCTTTGGTGGTAAATGGTAATAAGAGTGGCTATCCACATTGTGAATGGGTATTTATATTTTATATATATCTATAAATATAGATATAGGTAATCTTAAAGTTATATAAACTAACAAAATGTAATTATAATTATAATTTGAGGACTATAATTATTATATTTCCTATATTCAACATTTGAAATTTTAATGAATTTTAAAGAAAAATATTTTCCATTTCAATAACAGGATATATCAAAGGGTAAATTCTATCTAACCAGTATAAATGCCACTCATACTTTTCTGCTTTCTAAAACTGGGTCATAAAGGGGAATTTTTGGTAGTGGTATTTTCTCTCCTAATATCCTGATGGATATTAGGACAGATCACAGTAATTAAGCACACAGACTCTGGAATCAGATTAGGTTTAAAACCCAGTCAATTATCTATATGACTGAATAAGTTAATTGATCTTTCCTTGGGTCCCTTTCATCATCTTTAAAATAGGAATAATAATGGTACCTATCTCACAATTTTGTTGTAAAGAACAAACAGATAATTCGTGTTAAGGCTTTAGAACAGTATTTGTACATATTGCTCAATTAATATTAGTTACTGGTTTGGGCAAAATAATAATGTAATCCAGAGAATGTATAGTAATTACCTTGCCTGATAGCTCTCATAACCATACTGTATTGATTTCTTTCCTCTACAATCTCTTAAAGACTACTGTTCACAATGTAAAATTTTCCAAGGCTTTCATGCCAAAACTTTTGTTTTTAATTCTATTCAATATACAAAGTAAGACTAAGAGAACGTTATGAAACAACGACCTTCATTTATTTTGTTGACTTCTGAATATCTGTCTGGAGAGAGACAACAATAAATTTATTGAAGTTAATAAGCTCAAAGTTCCAAATCAAACACTCTCTACTGTTTTTAATTTATTCAGATACCAACACTTTTGAAATTATTTTCATTGTTATTATCATCTGGCAAAAATAATACTTGTTTCTTGTAGAATTTTTTTAATTGAAAAGTTGTTTAAAAATCACCTGTATTTCCACCAATCAGATAAAATAGCAGTCAACACTTGAACTCATAACCTTCCAGTATTTTATGTACTTGTATTTATAGGTTTCTGTACATACTTATTTTTTAAATAGTAAGATTATACTTAACAGGCAGTTTTATAATCTGTCTTACCAACTTGAAATGTATTGAGAATACAGGTACATATAATTACTTGCATCATTTTAAATAGCTGCCTGTCATTTATTTGGATAGATAAGTTACAGTTTATCTATTTCTCTGCTTTTGTGAATTTGTTTATCACTTTATCAAGACAAGGAATATACACCTTTCTTTAGACTTTTGAAAACACTTGGCTAAATTTCCTTCCGGAAAGATTGTTTTATTCCTACTAGCAATGTGTAAATTCAACTTAATTACCAGTTAAATTGCCATTTTTAAAAAGTATATATTTGCTCAGGAAGATTGAATCATAAAAACCAAAGGGGTAGAGTGTCAAAAAGGGTCATTTTAGCAGTCATGTAAGATAAGGACTGCAAGAGGGCAGGGGACACTGGGGACACGTCCAGGAGAGGTTGAGAGAAGTGGTGGGAAAATATTCCTGTCTGGGGTCGAGGCAGGAATGAGAAGCCAGAAAGTAGGACAATGACTATAGAATACATGTTTTTAAAAGATGCTTGCTAGAAGACAGACAAAAGGGAAAGTGTAGAGAGCCTTAATCTGTTTAAAAAGGTAGACTCACTCTGCCAGAGGACCCATCACCTGGATATCCCCTTACCGTGAGAAGTAGAGATATGACAGTAAAAATATAAAAGACATATAAAACATGTATGTTATTGGTGGAGCAGGGAGGCTACAGGAATTTGAGAAAGTTCTACTTGGTAGCTTTTATCTTCCATTAGAGAGGAAACCAACATAACTTCTGCAGAGTGAACAAACTTCAGGTCATCTTAAAGAGTCAACAAACTTCAATGTCTACTAACTGACATTTTTAAAAAACCTATCAAGGAATGTAAGAAACAAGATTCCATTACCAGTTGTTCCCCCCCAAACTCAATATATAAAACCTATTTTTAGGGGCTCTTTTATTTAACAGCAGGTGGCATTTACTGCCACAGAAACAAATTTATTCAGTAGTTAAATTTCTAGTGAGTACCAAATCCAGCATATTTGGTTTGGAAATGCTTATCTATTTTAACCTATGGAAACTATTTTATAAAACCAGCATCCTTCGAGAGCTATTGCTGGAATATGTAATCATTTTGGCATAAAACTTAATCCCGAAAAATGCAGTTTGAATTATGGCATGGTTTCTTTATCTTTGGTAAGGATTTGTGATGAAACAGATGAGCCATTTAATCAGCTTTTAAAAAAATACTTTGTGATGTGTTCTAGGGAAATGGCTCTATTTTCTATGGTAAGACATCTCTTAATCATACTGGACAGTTTCATTGTATCTGCAATAAAGGAAATGAACAATGGAAACATTTATGCAGTGTCTGATTGTCTGGGGATGATGATCTATAAGACACAGACCTATTATTTAATGCTTTGGGGATTCCCTTCTCTTCCTCCATCATTCCTTTGAGGTCGAGTTTCTGGACAAATCCTAGGGAGAAAACCTAAGCATTTATGTTATTTCTGGATTGGAAAATTAGACTTGTAGTGAACAGTTAAATAATATTCTTAATTAACTAAAAATAGAGTTTGTTAAATTGCCATGAGTCATCATTGTGGCATTTTCCTCCTTTATAGTAGAGAAAATGATCCATAACTCTGGGCACTCAGGACATGTATATGAAACCCTTCCAACTTGTAGGTTTGTGATTCTAGGTTTGGAATATTTATGGTGCACTCTACCTCTATGATGGTGATTTATTTTTACTGAGCCTCATGGGTTGTACATTGTCTTGCCAAATTGAGGAAGGATCAGAAGAGGAAAGGAAGGCTGAAAGGCTATTTTGTTCCCCGTTGAGCTAATTAGGAATCTAGGGCTTATTTAGAAGGCTGCAAATCTAAGACTCCCTCTCAGTCAATTTGTTTAGCCCAGACTTTAATTTTGACTGTAGAGAGTGTTTCCCCAGGTCAAAGGGGGAAAGAGAGGTATATTCTTAAGTCTCAAGCCTCAGAGAAAAAAAAATTTTGAAAAGGTAGGTGGTGGTGACACTGAGAATCTGGTGGAGCAGAAGACTGGTTACAAGGGAAGACAACTTTTATTGCAGTAGAGTAAAAGGAAATGAAGGATTTGTAATGGAATGTGTCATATAATAATACAATAACCTGGTCTACAGGAGAGCTAGAGTTTCCATGTAATCTGGATTCTGAGGTCACTTATCGTTGACATTGTTGTCCTTATAATCCACAGACTAACCTCTATTTTTCATTTTCTGGACTCTAAGATGCCTTTTTAAATAGTCTAATGGTGGTATACACGGTATTTTCAAGATAGTAAATTGATTAGAATTAGTTCTATTTTCATCTCTTTAAAATTAGTGAATAATATATTAGCTTTGACTAAAATAAGAAAGAAGCTCTGGTTCCAGCATCAACACATTAATGGTGTAAGTTATTACGTCTAGAATGGGAAGATTTTCCTTCTTTGTGTTAATTTTTATTATATTTTGTTTAATAATATATCCTACTGGAGCGAGTTGGAGGGCAGGAGTTTAAGCAGTGCCCTCATGCATATAAGATCAGGCAAGGGATAAAACAGAAGAACAATGTGTAGTCACTATTCTAGGAGAACATACTAAAAAACAAGGGAAAGAATGTTCATAAACAAACAATGATGAGAGATGATCTCTTTTTATATTTGAATATACTTGTTATATTTGAATACATCTTTCAACAGATAATCACTTGGTCCAGAAAATCAAATTGATGGACAAAGTACACATTGAAAACCTGGATTCCTTCTCACTTTTTGTTTCTTGTATATCCTTTTCACTATTTCTTTATGCAGACATTAATATGTGTATGTGTTCTCTCTTTTCTTTAAATTACTATATACACTACTTTGTTGCTTATACAAGGCTTGCTAAGAATAGTGAGCAAAATACTTTAAGATGTGAAAAAAGAGGAAAATCACTTTTAGCTAAGAGGAGTTGAGAGATGTTTCAAGGATGAGTTTTTGTTTGATTTATGGCTTAAAATACAGTGATGCTGGGAAAAAGCAATTTATAGATACAGAAAAAGAATATCAAAATCCCAGATGTCAGAAAGTGGGAGTTTAGGGAATGATTAGCATTTGACTGGGCTGTAAATGGAAAGAGTAATGGAGACAAAACTAGATGAGCAGTTTGGGGGAATTGGCATTTTTGTCTGTTGTAACCTTGAAATTATCCAAGCTTCGAAAATATATACAAATTGTGCATTCCTGAGTTTTGATGACTGCTAAAATCTCCATGTATGACTAAACAATTCAGTAGGTTTTTTTGTAATGCCACTTAAAATATTCAAGATCCAATTTAAAGCTGAATTGGCATATGTTTCGATAACTGTGTAGCTTGTCTCTTTGAAACTTTCCAGCCACAATCACTGCAAAATCTTCTCAACCTAGTGTCCAAAGCCATTTACACTATCCATAGCTGTCAGTCATGGATGAGCCAACACTAGAAAAACAGAGATTGTTCCAAGTCCCAAACAGAGAATAAAATAGGTATATCTGGATTGATTTAACTTTTGCCTTATCTTCTTGGGGAAAAATACAGCTCACAGAGTTTCTGTGTATCCAGGGTCTATCTATTTTAACCAGATGCACTTGGGTCTCCAGATGATATAATAATGATAGGGTAGCCTAGAGAATAATCATGCTGTAGCTGCTTAGGAGAACAAAGAAACATTGATAAATGTTTACCACCCAACTCTAAAAGGATACTTTACTTAGAGATAATTTGAAGATTACTTTCCCGATGATTTAGATCTAGTGAGTAGGACTGTGGAAACAATCCCTTGACATCTGACAATCCTCTACATATTAAGACTAAAGAGGTTTTTTTCATGTAAATCTTTATTTTTAAGTATATAAAACTATAAATATTATGTGACAGAGTGGGCTTTTAGAGTGACGCAAGAAATTCTTTTCAGCTGCTCCTACGGTCTTTCCCAAATACTACCTTTCCAAACAACAAAGCTTGTTTTTGGATTTAAAATTTTTCTTGCATTTTAGATTAGTGAATGATAAATTATTGTAGTAGGATCTATCATCTACACTTACTGTCATTTACCTTCTTTATTCAGTAGGTGGAATAATTCTTTAAAAAATATAGCTAAAGAATATACTTGTCAGGTGATGTAGTTTCTGCTCATGATTTCACATATTTATCTTATAATGTACATATTTGGCTTATCATGTATTTTCCCTGGAAGTTTTTTTTTTATTCTACACTTGAGAAGGCAGTAATTAAATAAACATTTAGGTCCTTGTCTCATACAAACTTGGTTTTATTTATCAGCCACAGAAATTCTTGATTCCTTTTGTATGATGCAGGTTCTAATTCAGTTGTTGAGTGATGTTAAATTCTCTGTTCTGCTCTGTGGAACTAACATACACCCAGGCTAGAGATTAGATCTCTCTCTCTCTCTCTTTTTAAGAGGCTATTTAGTTTTATTTCATATAAAGGCAAGAATTTAAAGGATTCTTTGAAAATTCAATTTGCAGTACCAACTGGGAGAGCATTACAAAGGATTAAATTAATATATGAAAGTATATACAGCATAGCATGGTTGTATGAAATTTTCACACACCTAGAAATTTTAAGGTCATCAACAAAACCTCAAAGAAACTATCCCTACATCACAGAGAAAATATTTTTTAAGCAGAAATTTCTTCTAGCCTCACATGCAAATTTACCCATTTCATTATTTTATTCTAATCACAAAGAATGCTATAGCTCTGTTCTTAATATGCCAAGTATCCTTATGTCTTCCCTGTTTATTTTCGTTCTCTACTCTGATCTCTGCCTCTCATTTAAATCCTTAAATCTCTCATTAAAAAAAAAATTACACACATGCATATACTTTCCTCTTTGACCCTTTCTTTGTCTTCCAGCCCTAGAATTCTCCTTCCTGACAGCTTAGTCATTTGAAGGTCTAATCTACACTCATACTATTTCCTTACTGCCTCCAGATCTTTGTACCCTCAGTTAGCAGCTTAGTCTCATCAGTCTTTTGTATGCTTTCCTCCAGAGTTTAATTTTAAGACTATTGATATTGCCAATTCCTAAATGATCATTTATTAATGATCATTAATGCTTAAATACTATGATTAAGGAGTATATTAGATTCGGAGTGCCTGGGTGGCTCAGTCATTGGGCATCTGCCTTCGGCTCAGGTCATGGTCCCAGGGTCCTGGGATGGAGCCCCACATCAGGTTCCCTTTTTGGCAGGAGGCCTGCTTCTCCCTCTCCTGCTCCCCCTGCTGTGTTCCCCCTCTCGATGTCTCTCTTTCTGTCAAATAAATAAATAAAATCTTTTAAAAAAAAGAGAAAGAGAGAAAATATATTAGATTCAATATCTTATTTCATCCCTGTAAGCTTACGATGTAAAATATTTGTCTGTAAACAGATAATTTAGATCCTATTCTGCATATTTAAAAAAATCCATTCAGAATCACATGTGATGATGAGACTGTAAACCAACTAAGACAATCTACTTATCAAGACTAACATTTGTTCAAGTCTCACAGTCCAAAAGTGCTGCCACCAATCAAACTATTATCTCACATGAACTTTTCCTGATTCTCAATATTTCTCTGTCTTTACAGACTTCACTTTAAAATCATCTTGCCCAGGCCAAGGACCCTCTAAATATTCTCTGATTTTCCTCTTTTTGATACTGCTAAGATTCTTATGCTTCTCTTAGTTTTACACCTCCCTGAAGTGCATCTGCTAAACTTAATTTTGCTTGATCAATAAGTTTTTCTGATGATTTTTTGAGGGAACTGACAGTCAAGAGATAAGAAGAAAATTCTGAAACTCCAATTAATGCCTCCATCTTTGGCCTGTCATATCCGTTGTCTTTTTTTTTTTTTTTTTTTGAAGGTAAGGGGAAAGGGCACAGAAAAATCAATGGATGGGAATCTTATTTTTTTCATGGAAATCATTATTACCAAAATACTGTTCACTTTATGACTTCCCTAGTCTTCACTTGGTTGCTGCACATAAATCTGGTGGCTTCACAGCAAGACCAGTCCTACCAGACAGAGTAAGCACACTATATCTCTGGGAGTTTGTATTTTCTGACGGGAGCTGGTTGACATTCCCTTATATAGAGGATTCTTTTAGCACCATTTATCACAGTTGATTTAAGATGATTGGAATCTAGATCCAGCAGGTCTGATGGATAAAATGTGGTTGATAGATAAAGATATAGTTAGAATTCTGCCTTCACAATGTACTCAACATACCACCTAAGGAAATCAATGAGCTCCACTGAACTTGTTTTCTCATTTTGGAAAAAAAAAATCACATTGTCATTGTGAGACTTAAATTAAGGTTCTGAATATATTGCAAATGTCCAGGAATTATTGGTGTTTCTTTGTTTATTCTTTTTCCTTTAATAACATCATAGAACTCTGAAAATTTCCCTGAATATACTTTACCA
Organism: Nasua narica; assembly: GCA_028533885.1. Classification (NCBI taxonomy): domain Eukaryota; kingdom Metazoa; phylum Chordata; class Mammalia; order Carnivora; family Procyonidae; genus Nasua; species Nasua narica. The sequence goes on along the minus strand of CM052806.1, from coordinate 39,526,398 downwards.
GACAGCATCTATATTTTTTTCCCAAATACTTTTATTTTATTTTTCCAATGTTACAAGATTAATTGTTCATGTACACCCAGTGCTCCATGCAATACATGCCCTCCTCAATACCCACCAAGTATATTTATTATAAACATGGAATATAGGAGACAGTGATTTTTAAAGTTATCAGAAGATAGGATTTTTTTTATATTAACATTCCTTTCAGGTTGGTTTTGCTTTTGGATGCTTAGTTAATAAATGCTAACGAATGAATGAATGCTTAATGAATGCTAAGTTGCACCTGAGTACAGGATAAATAGTGCAGATGTGCCTTCATCTCTGAACCTAAGCCCAAATGACAGCCTAAGTCAAAGTAAACAAATCATAGAAGGTAAATTGTTAAAAAGTTAGAAGAACATATCGTAACTATCTTTTACCTCTCTCACCCTTTTGCCAGAGGAAAACTAGCTACTAAGCAGAGTTTTCAGATAAAGTATAAAAGTTCAATTAAATTTAAATTTTAGAAAAATAACAATTTTTAGTATAAGTATCACCAGTATCACATGGGATGAATTATTCTGTAAACATATTGTTTATTTGAAATTCAGATTTAATAAGTGTTCTTTATTTTTATTTGCTAAATATGGAAACCCTACTATGAAGAGCCCTGGCATACCTGGCATTTAGCATATACTTAATAAGTAGTTGTTTCTTTCATTACATTATCCCTTCCAGGTAGTTTGATCATCTGTTAAAAGATAACATATTTTCTCTTTAGAAGATTCTATTGGCAAGAACAGTTATTGCTTGAAACAACAAAAACAGAAGGAAAAAAAAAAAGAAAACAAGATACTTGCAAGGGAAAATGTTAGTTTCAAAATGCATGGATGAGGGATTATACATATGAAAACCAACCTGTCTTTTATGTCCTAGACAATACTCTAAGGTTTGCTTATAAGGCTAAAAACCGGTGAGGTCCCTTAAACAGTTTTATTCAATTCAACAAGATGTTTAAAATATGTTAATTTGTAGAAACATCTACATAGAATTAAATGATAGCAAATTAAATGATTTATAAAACACCCTGATTAATTTACAGATCATCCTGATTGCTATATTAACATAAACGGAGCCTTAAAAATCATTAAAATGTTAAATCTAAGTTTATTTGACAGGATACTGCTTTCAAAGAAAAACACAAAGTGCTATGGTGTTCTTTTAAAAGATGTAGAGAACCTGAAATATATACCCCCACACCCATCTTGAACAGTGAGGACCAAATTGCCCAGACTCCATACAGTGTACTATGTACATTCACTTGACTTTACTATTCCATTGCTGCCTTTTTCTTCCTCTCCTTCTTCTTCTCCTTACTCCTCCTCGTCTTCCTTCTCCTCCTCTTCCTCCTCCTTCTCCTCCTCCTCCTTCTTCTCCTCCCCCTCCTCACTCTTCCTGCTCCTCCCTTCTTCTTCTTCTTCTTCTTCCTCCTCCTCCTCCTCCTCCTCCTCCTCCTCCTCTTCCTCCTCCCCCTCTTCTTGCTTTTCCTGCTCCTCCCCCTTCTTCTCTCCTCCTCCTTCTGTATAAACCTATACATTAACAATTACTTCCTATAGCCCATGGGGTGACATTTTGTTTTTTTATTCCTTGTCTTTTTGGTTTAGTTATTATATAATAAATGTGAATTACAGGTATGCATTTTAAAGAAATAAAATAAAAAGGATGATACTTTGAAATGAACTGCAGAATCTCCTCAATCCAGTATTTAATTTTAATATACCTCTACATTGGCCAAAACAAAAATGTAATGTCTTTAACATCTTTCTAATAACTTAGCTTGAAATGTTTTTTAAGATTCTCAAATTAAAAGCAGAAAGAATTATTATCCTAAAGGAAATGAAGTAGCCCCAATTTTTTCCCTTTATATATAGAAACTAAGAAGAAAAAGAAATTATGCATACCATTTCATGGGAAGACCCACTCTACCTTATCAATTTAGGTTTTTCCAGTTGTACTGCATCTCCTTGTTACTTGGGGAAAAGGATTTATTACATAGAGGTGTGATATTTATTTGTTTGTTTGTTTATATTCCCTTCACTCATTTCTCCCACCTCCACCCCCTGTCTCTGACAACCACCAATCTACAAGCTGGGTGTTTTATTTGTTTGTTTTAGATTCCACATATAAGAGATGATAGGGTATTTAACATTTTTTCTCCTCTGACTGTTTTATTTGACTTAGCCTAATGTCCTTGAAGTTTATCCATGTTGTTGTAAATGATAAAATTTCATTCTTTTAATGGCTAAATGATACTCCATTGTATGTGTGTTTTTCTTAATTCATTCATCCATCCACGGTCATTTAGGTTGTCCTAATTGTTTATCCCTTCATGCAGGTTGCTTTTATATCTTGACTATTATAAATAATTCTGCAATGAATGTGGGGGTGCATGTACCTTTTCCAGTTAGGGTTTTTATTTTTTTAAATAAATATCCAAAAGTGAAATTGCCGCATCATACAGTCATTCTATTTTTAATTTTTTGAGAAAACTTCATACAGTGAAGCTTTCCACAGTGCTTTCCACAGTGGCTGCACCAATTTACATTCCCGAGAACAGTGCACAAAGGTTCGCTTTTCTCCACATCCTTGCAAACACTTTTTATTTCTAACTTTTTGATAATAGTATTCTAGCATGTGTGAGGTGATATCTTATTGTGGTTTTGATTTACATTTCCCCGATGGTTAATAATGTCAAGCATTTTTTCATGTACTTGTTGACTGTGTATGTCTTCTTTGGAAAAATGTCTCTTCAGATATTCTGCCCATTTTTAATTAGATTGTTTCTTTGCTATTGAGTTGTATGACTTCTTTATATATTTTGAATATTAGCTCTTATCATATATGTGATTTGCAAATGTCTTCTTTTCACTAGGTTGTCTTTTCATTTTGTTGATCATTTCCTTTGATGTAAAGAGCTTTTTAGTATGATGTTCTATTTATTAACTTTTGCTTTTGTTGCCTTTGCTTTGGTGTCAGATTAAAAAAATCATCACCAAAACCCATGTCAAGAAACTTACCATCTATGTTTTCTTCTGGGAATTTTATAGTTTCAAGTATTGCATTTAAGTCTTTAATCCATTTTATATTTTAAGTTGCTGGGGTTGTTTGTTTGTTTGTCTGTTTGAGAGAGAGAGGGCAGAGTTAGGAGGAGGGGCAGAGAGAGAGAATGCTAATCAGGCTCCATGCAGGACTCGATCTCATGACCCCGCGATCTTGATCTGAGCTACAATCATTTGTCAAATGCTTAACTGACTGGACCACCCAGGCACCCTGAGTTAATAGGGTGTGAGATAGTGGTCTAGTATCATTCTTTTGTGTGTAGCTGTATAGTTTTCCCAAATAGCATTTATTGAACAGACTGTCCTTTCCCCTCTGTATATTCCTGGCTCCCTTCGTCATAAATTAATTGACCATGTATATGTAGGTTTATTTCTGGACTCTATTCTGTTCCATTGATCTTTGTGGCTGTTTTTATGCCAATTCCATACTGTTTCAAATGCCATTACCATTCTTTTTAAAAGAAGACTATTGTTTTCTTTAGAAGGACTTTAACCTTGGCAAATTGCTTGATATTTCATACACGTCTAGATTGATCCATCTTCAACACAATGCATCAATAAGACAGTTTGTGCCCTAAATTAATTGAACCTTTAGTCTCAATATCTTCAGCTTTTTGTTTCCATCAATCCTACACTGTTGTATCTGGATCTTTACCCAATCCTAATTAAGCTACCCCTTCGTGAGATCTGCCTTAAACTAAACTGAATTTTCAATAAATTCTGACCTTTGATTCTCTCCTCAGAGACACTGCTGAAGCTCTGGAAGTGATGATCTCCCTTAAGGCAATAATCAACAAACTCAGCTTTGTCACATCAACAAGCTATGTTGGTGACATTTGGGGAGTTCACCTCCAGCAATATTAAGGGCAGATATCTAGAACCAGAATTCCTGAGTCCTAATCTCAGCACTGTTATCCACTATCTGTGTGACCTTAGGGCAAGTTATTTAACCTCTCTTTGTCTCCATTTCCTCACCTGTGAAACAGGGGATAATATTATCTACTTCATAAAGTCATTGTGTGGATTAGTAGTGCATTTATATATGCAAACAACTTTAAACAGTACCTGGCATGTAGCAATGCAGTTATATATTATGAAATGATTAGTATTAATATTTTTCATGATTTAATCTAGCATACTACTAATTTTAATATTATTCATGTATTAAATACTTAAGTATTTTAAAATGTGTATGTGTGTGCTCCATGTGTGTGCATTATGAAAGAAAAACTACTCTAGATACTTGTTAAAAGTGGCAGGGAAGACTATTTAAGAGTGTTGTATAGAGGTCAAGACTACTGCAATAAAGGAGAGAAACTGAACTGAAACAAAAGGTGGGAGGATTTTTAAATGCTGGGGTGAACTTAGGAAAGAGTACCTGAGGATGTTAGTAGGGAGGTTGGTCAGTGTGATTAGGATGTCTGTGTTTCATAATTGACATTTTTTTTTAATTTTTTTTTTTAATTTATTTGACAGAGAGAGAGATCACAAGTAGGCAGAGAGGCAGGCAGAGAGAGAGGGGGAAGCAGGCCCCCCGCTGAGCAGAGAGCCTGATGCGGGGCTCAATCCCACGACCCTGAGATCATGACCTGAGCCAAAGGCAGAGGTTTTTAAGCCACTGAGCCACCCAGGCGCCCCCATAATTGACATTTTTTGAAGTTAGGTTTCTACCTACCCACAGAGGCTGAGAGAGGGTCCTATTTGTCTCAATGATTGTCTTTCAAAGAATGACTCCCAGTTCCCCAGGAAAGACATTTCTGGGTTTTAAAACTGATAAAAGCCCAAAAGACTTACATCTCAAAGGGCAGAGAAATAATTTACAATTGCAAGTTTCCTGAAGTAAATATTCTAAGAAAAGAGAAGTCAGAGGCCTGTGGTCACAGGAAGACTCAGAAGTTTAGTCAGATGAGGGAAACTTAAGGCCATCTTGGTCAGGAAATATGTATGTAACTGTTACTTAAAGGACAAATGTTTACACCGGTAAGAGGAATGTTCATCCTAACTTATTTTTACAGTAACATTTCTTTTAGTTTCCTTGCCTTCTTGTATCCCACCTCCTGAAACAGACTCTAAATTCTGTAGATTTGTGTGCTCATTTTTCAAGTGTAAATTATTCTTTATGCAAGGAAAAGCTCTTTCTCTAAAGCTAACCCAAATATACTATACAGACATTGTCCCAGAAGTGTAGACAAGATGTTAAATACCAAATTGACCTATTCTTTTCACAAATGAGGCAAACATGGGGACTGCAGAGGGAAAAGGATGCTTCATACGCTTCTTTTCTTCCTTGATGTTAGTTTCCTCTTTTCTGATGAAAATGTCTTTGAAAACTCTGACATAAGCCTGACCTTCCAAATGAGAAAGAACACACAACATTGGTAGGCAGAGTTTCTCCACCCACATGTTCTGGATCTCAGCTGCTGCTTCTGGAAGCTACTTCCCCTTGTTCTCTCTCCATTGTCTGGGAGGAATATGTGCAAACACAGAGCTTCATAGCAAAATAATCGTTCAGGAAGTTCCAAAAGTTACAAGGCAAATTTGAGGTTGATTACCCAATGTTTAGAATCTTTCTTTGCCTCAATCATAAGGGTCACTTCACTTTTTGTACTTGAGAGGGGGGCTGTATATTTTCTATTTCTTAAATGGCTGTTTCTTAGTTGTTTAGATTTCAGGTGATGGTTACACTTATCGTGCCCTTCGGTTTCGTTTTCATGTAATTGTAGTATTTAGGGATTTCGAAAGTACATTTAGGTGATAAAACAGATATGAAAATCGAAGGTATATGAAAAGATTCAGGTCAACTTTTTACTACTAACCAGTTATTAGACTCCTTTTTTTTTTTTAATTAGAGCAACTTCCAGGGTATAACAGGAGGGCAGTACCCTGAATCTTTTGGTATTTAAATTATGTATTCCTAACTTAAACCTGAGCTGATCATCTCACTTTATTGCACTTGCCAATCACAGCATTTGTAGCTGCTCCTTTACACTTTTGAATTACACACTTCAGTCTTGGGGCTCATTAATGTCTCCATACATATGTCTGATGTCTAGGTCAAAGCAGGTATCTTGGACCAGCATTTTCATATCTAACATCTGATATAGATAATTCAGGACAGGAATTTTCTCTTCTTTTGCCCTGCTTACCAATCAAAAGCTGGTTCCTTTTGTTCATTGACTGATTTGTTAGTAAACATATGATCTCTGAATTTATGAAAAACACAGTAACATCTTAGAAACACCATAAAAACATGGGTTTTAATAAGATTTATAAAACCATAGCTTAGTACATGAAATCCTGTTAATTATAGCCAGAGAGAATATTATCCTTAAAATCTTCAGAATAAACTGTCTTCAACCAGAGAATCATTTCCAAGTCTGTCTTTAAACTGTTACATACCAGGAACATTTCACAACGTATGACTTAAATTCCTTAAACTTGCCCCTCTTGCTAATGACATAGAGAGCAATATCTCATTTTCCTTAATTTATTATTTTATTAATTATTTATAATAATTAATATTTATTAATTTATTGATCCTTATTTAATATTTTTAGTGTTGGGCAACTCTTAGGAAGTTTTTCTTCAAGGTTCCCATCCACTAATAACAATGCTTCTAGGCATCGTCTTCTAAAGGATACCAAAAGGCAGAGAAGAAAAAGCATCTTTTTTGTGTGTGGAATTTCTTTATAATCTCCTGAGTTAGCCTAAAAAAATTGAACAAGTTTTTCGTTCGAAAATGCAAAATTGCCTTGTTTATCAGTTTGTTTTTAAAAAGTAATGTTTTTAAAGTCACCAGTGTCATTTCTCAGCATTTCATCTGCAGGTCCCCAAGGGTCCATGCCTATTGACAGTGACAATGATCTCAGCCTCTCTTTTTCTTCGTTAGGATCTGTTTTCCAAAACAATAACTAATTTGTCTCTAGGAAAAACAAAACCAAACCAAAGAAAACAAAAAACAACATATTTCTGATCGTAGCCATGCTAACAGGAGCCACCACTCCCCAGTGATCGCAGTCGTGGTCCGTGAGAGTCTCAAGAAGGGTCTCTTTGAGCAGGCATTTGCGGTATTCATAGAAAAAAGAGAAGTCATTGCAGGTAGAGGAAAAGTGTAGCAAACAGCCTGATATGCTCTGAGAACAGTAAGAAGCTCAGCCAACTAAACCATAGGTGAGAGTGGCAGGTGGGGAGAAATAAGACGACAGAAAAGGAGTGTGAGGTTGAGAATCTTAGAAAGGGCTCATTGTAAACCAGTGGTTTATAGTTTTTTTTGTTTCTTATTTTTATTGCTGGGAAGCTAAAAATGGTTTTTATATGCTGAAATAATAGCATAACAGCCCAAAGAAGAACAATATTGTGTGACATCTGAAGGTATATGAAATTCAAGTTTCAATGTACATAAAGTTTTATTAGAACATGGCCACTCCCATTTACAGATTGTCTGTGGCTGCTTTTACACAGGGTAGTGGATTGAGTGGTTGTAACGGAGACCATATGGCCTGCAAAACCTAAAATATGTACTGTGTGCTCCCTTCCAGAAAAATTTTGCTGACCCTTGCTATAGACTGTAAGAGTTTATGCTGTGAGCGAAAAAGGCATGGATGGGTTTTTAAGAATAAAGTGTCTCACTAAGAGGTCTTTTGTAAACTATTCTCTTGGGTGGCATATTAAGAAAATGGTTTGAGTACAGACAAGACCAGTGTCCAAGTAAGGCATCAGCAGATTAGAAAGTCAGGATATATGTGGTCCTTTGCTGTGCTGGGAAAATGAAGATGTGATGACAGTGACCTTGGGAGAGGTAGACATTCACACGGAATCAAGTACTCCAAGATGGCAAGAAAATGAGATAGGAAATAATCAGCCCTATGTTGGGAGATTTAAGTTATAGTTTACTTGATAAACATAAATTCACCTATGGTCTAAAAAATAAATGGGTGGAAGGACTGTTTTTAATCATTTTTCACAGATGGTTGTTAGTGGTTGAGTTTCAGGTAAAGATTGATTTTGACCTTTTTTTCTCTAATATGTTTTATAATTTGGTCAACCTCTTGTAATATTTTGATCAGACTCCTTTGAGAGATGCCCAACGACCCTGGAGTGAGCATGCTGTGCTGTGCGTGGGTTGCTTGCTTCTTTCTCCCACATCCATTTCCTGCCTTTTCTTTGTTCTGCTCTGGATTACAGAGACCAAACCCTGGCAGAGCTGGGCTCCTTAACCTTGGTCTTCCTCCTACTTCTGGCCAGCCTCGTTAGCAGCGGTTGTGTCTCCCTTTGTGGTTGCAGCTCTACTGTTGTTGGAACTGTTGTTCCAGTCCTGCTGCCACCTTGGCTCCCAGCCCCTGGGGATTCCATTTTCCCTCCCTTGGGGTCCCCAGCCTAGATAGAGGGCTTTTGGGTATGGTTGATCTGTTGTTGCTATTGTTAATCTCTCAATTGTGCACTATCTCCTTTTGGTTTTTATGCTCTGCCGTCAATTTTGTTTTTGTGTTTTGATTTTGGTTTTAGTTTGGTTTGGCATCAACTGCTTTGTGATTGCTTTTGTTTTTAATTGTGGTAAAATAGACACAATCCGAAGTTGACCGTTTTGACCATTTCTCAGTGTACAGTTCGGTGTATATTAAGTCAACATTTCAAGTGTAGAATTGAGTGGTCTGATGTATTCACAGTGTCACGTAACTATCACTGCTGTCTAGTTCTAACACTGTCCCATCACCCAAAACAAAAACTCTGTAACTATTAAGCAATAACTCCTGGGACATGTTAGGTGGCTCAGTTGCTTAAGGTCTGACTCTTGATTTTGGCCCAGTTTGTGGTCTCAGGGTTGTGAGATCAAGCCCTGCATTGGGTTGGGCATGGGGACTGACTAAGATTCTCTCTTTCCCGCTCCCTCCACCTGCACTCCCCACCCCACCCCACCCCCGCCCCACAATGCTGCTCACACACTCTCTCTTAAAATTAAAAAAAAAAAAAGTTATCTTCTTAAAGCCCCTTCCCCAGCCCCTGGTAACCTCTCTATTCTCTCTGGTTCTCCATGCTTAGAGCTCTCCCTCCAGCTCCCTGGGGTGGGCTGTTTTCTTGCCTGCCCTTCACTAATACATGTTGTGATTCCAGGAGGAGTGTTTTCTTACATTCAGCCAGATAAGTGTGTGCAGAACCAAGCTGTTGCTGGCGCTTTGCATGGATTCATGTTACCACACTTTTCATCAAGTTTCTTCACAGTAGTCCAAAGCTTAAAAGTAATTTATTTGTGTAGAAGTCTATAGATTTGGAGGCCATTCTTTTCCTTTTATCTTTTCCTGATGTCCTCAATTTTTCTCTTTGAGTTCTTTTTTTTTTGAGTTGATATGAATCAAAAATAACAAGTTACGATTTCCTTAGAACAATGGTCTGACTTTATGGTAGGAATCATGATGTAAAATTACATCTCTGCCATGATTCACTATTTCAGGAACACTCTTTACTCTTTAAAATACTTTCTTCAGTTTTCTTTTTAGCGCTTCCGTGTTCTTCCTTATCCTCCTTCTATCCTGGGTTTAGTCACTATTGTAAACACTACCTAGCTACCAAACCAGATGGAATTTTTGTGAGATTGTATGTGTGTGTGTGTGTGTGTGTGTGTGTGTGTGTGTGTGTGTGGTTTGTACATTTAAAGTTAAATATCAGTGTAATTACTGTGTTTTTAAAAAGTACTGGAATGTAGAACTGTAATTGGGGCAATTTTGTTAGATAAAACTTCCTTGGATCCAGATTCTACGCATTGGCAGATTTTTTCTCCTTGCTATGTCGCACACATTCTTCAAATCTTAACATAGTTGTAAAGGCAGAGCTCTTTTCTCCATCAGATACTTTGATGTTCATTACGTGATCACTCCCAGCTCCTCCGTGATCCTCCTGTCTATCAAATGAGCAATGATGCAAGACTCATTTTTATGCCTCATGTATCTTGACATGTTGATGTGTATTAAGGCTGTATGGTTTCTTAAAAGAGAACGCTAGGATAGGGACAGTGGGGAGAGATGAAATGAAGGAAGGAAGAGAAAAGAACGGATGTTAAATCTTTCATTTACAAAGTCTGAGATCTTGTGCAAGTCATTTAGCTTCACAAATCCTATTCTCCAAATGCCTGTGGACACTCGATGTCTCCACCTCCCCTGCCTGGTGATGAGCAGTTGGCATTACCAGCCAGAATCTTGGACAGTTGTTGAACGGAGTGAGCAAATGAGTAATGGCTAGAATGCTTTTCACTGAAGACATCTGAAAGCTGAGGAAAAAAGAAGAAAACATTCAACAGGAGGGAGGATGAGAAATTGAAAAAAAAAATCACTGCAGAGATTTTTGTGAGAGATTGAGAGCAGATATATTTCCATGACAAATATGACTTGAGAAGAAAATGGTAAAAAGGATTTTAAGAGCTTTTTATTTTCTGTGCTTAACTCCCCCCTTTGACATTTGAATTACTTTCCCATTATTTTTGATTGTCATGGTGTTACTTTGGCCATGACACCATGCTGTGTCTGGACCACAAAGTTGAGCAGCTTTTAAACCAGTTACATGTGAAAAGAGGTGCAGAAGAAAGAGACAAAAATAGGTGTTGAAGATCACATTATTTCATTTTATTCTCATAGAACCCTGCAAAGCCAGTAACATTATCCCCACAGATAATTCAGTAATGCCTGAAAGAACTAAGTTCCTAACCCACATCTAACTGACTCCGCTAGGTTTTGCTTTGCAATGTGGAATATGCCTATCAGCTGAGTAGGGTCATTCTTTATGCAGAGCTGTTGCATAAACAGGGATATAAACTTTCTTAAATCGCATGATGTTTAACACATTTTTACCTTAGAACAAATGCATCATAAACTATAATGCCAATTTTGCATTATGTTAAATACAAAATGGAACTTCAAAGGAAGTTTGTGATGTGTGAAATGACAGTTTGATCTTTGCCTTCAGATCAGGTGGAAAACATTGAGGACCGGAAGAGTATACATTGGCTTACATTGCTGGGGCAGCGAGAGATAAATATATAGAAGCAGCATCCATCAACCTCTCTTATTTATAGATTTTGATTGTGACACAAAAAGGATAAAAAAGGCATTAAAAGTCGCGCAAGCATCCCATTGTGCCAATAATCATACTCTTGTCCTTCTGTAACCTCTGTTTGCCCTGCTACAACTGTCAAATAGATATATTCAGGAATTCACGAGAAATTAAAGGGGAAACACTTCATATTTTGTGATGTTCTGAAAAGCCTCTTCTTATGATACTTTCGATTGTAAATGAGTGAATTTCGCTCAGTATTATTGTCCAGGGTTCAGCTGAGCTGGGTGAGAGCGAGTTACTGATTAAAGCTGCAAACCCGAAATGATGAAGCCTCTCCTACTTCTTGATGTAAGCAGGAGTCTAAAACCAGAGAGAGCGCCAACTCTTCCTGTTCCATTTTTCCCACACAGGTTGAGGGTCAGGTAGATAAGCACAGATGTAGGAGTCACTTCTTACTGCCAAGGGAGCCCCACATAAAATGCTCTAGCAGTTTTATGGGCCCTGTGTTGGGGAAAGAGCAAGACAGAAGGGCGTCAGGAGTAGAAAAGTACTTTGAACTGAGTCAGAGTAGAATCTTCAGAGTTTCCTTTACTTTTCCCCTTGAGGAGGTCTCCACAGAGGTGCCTGAAGAAGCCCTCTGCCCAAGGCCTCAGTCAAAGTGACAGGAATGAAGTTGCCTGGGCTAAGCTTGTGAGGATGTGAAAGAGCAAGTCCCTTTGTGAAAATGCTGATCCCCTCACTGCAGATCCCTGCAAACCTCAGCAAGCCTGCTGTGAGGCCTGCCAGGTTGGGCCTGGAAAATAGCACATGAGTTTCTAAACAGGAACTGCCCCCCCAATTATCTTTATTGTGAACTTTATGGACCTTTAATTTTGCAGAGTACCAATAAGCTCATCACTGTAAGAGGGAACATGTAAGAACATTTGTACTCTTTTTGTAAGAAAAAGGAAAACACTGCTTTAGCTCTTCATGATTTTTTTTTTTTTTTGGCTCCTTTCGTGACCCAGGGTTCTCAGCCCAGGGTTCTCTCCCAGGCCTGCAGCCAGCCATTCCTGAGCTGCTATGAGAGCCACTGCTCTTTCTTTTGCTCCCTCGTCTCCCTGCTCGTTGTCATGAAGAAAATAATCATTTTGACAAATAGAGCTTAAAATGTTGTGTGGGCCCATGTGTAGACAGTTTTTTCTAATGAGAAATGTATGCAAATTGTATAGCATTTTAAAATGTGAAAATAACATAACTTGTATAAATTTTAACATGAATTTGGGTTTCATGAATGAACAATGGGAAATGTGGTTTGCATTTCACTATTGTCAGGAATGGCAAGTTGGTCACTGGGGGCACAATAAAGTATCGAGTATCAAGAGACTGTTTCTAACTCACTTTCCATGGCAGCCTCTAGCATATTTTGGACTCTAGGCTAGTCAGTATCTCATTAGAAGACATGAGCACCGTGGTTTGGTTTGCAGGACACACAAAATGACTTGGTTCAAATCATGACTATTTTATATGTTAAATTTTTCAGGGCGCCTGGCTGGCTCCATCTACAGTGCATGTGACTCAGTCTCTGGGGCATGAGTTTGAGCCCCATGTTGGGGGAAGAGTTTACTTAATAATTTTTTTTCATTTTTCCATAAGCATTGTCACAGTAGAATAAAATCTTTATCTTAAATTTTTTTTAAGATTTTATTTATTTATTTGACAGATCACAAGCAGGCAGAGAGGCAGGCAGAGAGAAAGGGGGAAGCAGGCTCCCCACTGAGCAGAGAGCCCCATGTGGGGCTCGATCCCAGGACCCTGAGATCATGACCTGAGCCAAAGGCAGAGGCTTCAACCCACTGAGCCACCCAGGCACCCCTGAAATCTTTAACTTAAATTTTGACTGACCTTGAGATGAGTGAAAGTTCTGTGAAATTGGCAAAATTTACATCATTCTTCTCTCTTGTGTGGGAGCTACTGTTTGGAGGGCTATTTGTCTTTTTAATCTTTCTTTACCTTTATTTCTTGGAGAGGCATGAAAATGTGTCAATGAAGAAAAGTTTCTAGTATAAAAGGAGTAAGGCAGTAGCAAAACAAAGATTCCACCCTGTGGGGGGCTAGACTTTCATTTTTTTTTTCTAATTCCAACCATAAAATTCGCCTTTAATTTGAAATATGTTATCTATAGTGATATGAACACTATGTGAAGAAATTCTGCAGATTGAATGCATGCCATGTTCACATACAGTGTCTCTCCTTGTAAACATGATAAAATTATCAATGAAACTCCCTAATTTGATCCTGAAGTGAAGGGATGTTGTCCAATGAATCATTTGTGTTTGTAGGAGTCAGTGTGTAGCTAACAGAGCAGGAATGGGACCCAGATGTTCTCTGAAAAGTTGGTTGCACTAGAGGCAAGGAGCATTACCTAAAGTGTAGGCGGCCATATGGAAGTGAAGGTTGGAAACATCCCATTACAAGTCATATATCACTGAGCTGACAGCAAAGGTTTCAGCTTGTTTTTATTTAAATCATGAAAGCAGCTGCTCAGCTGTCTAGCTGTATTAAATTTAACCCCCTTTCCTGGCAATTGAATTCAGTAATTTATGCAATTTTGATTGGACCACTGCATAAATATCATTTGGAGAACGTTCAGTTATTCTTGTCCCTTAAATTCACATCCAGACCCATGATTGGCTAATTTTTCTCCTGAATGAGCATGCTTACAGATAATGCACCTGGCTGAGTCTATGAAGGTGAATCACAGAGGAATACTGTAATTTCAGCTTTGGCAGATAATGGCTATGGTAAAACAGGGATAAACCTGCCAGAGAGATTTTTAAGTGATCATTTCTATCTCTTGGTGTCTTTTACTTATTTCCCTTTAGTTATTTGGCTTCCTTCCTCTTTTTCTCTTAGTGACTTGCTCCTTCATTTTTCTGTCCTGCATGCATTTCCAATATGTGATGCTGTCTAATTCTAAGTAGTTTGTTTTCTAGTTGTGCCTCTTGGCTGTTTGAGCTGACCCCCTTCCCAACTCCTTCACCCTTTTTTCTTCAGTCTTTCTTTGCTTCTCCTTGCATGTGTCTCTCTTTCCTCAAACTCTGCTTCTCACAAGCCCTTTCCCAGCTTTATGACTTGCAGGGTTGGTTTTAATTACCTTTTCTTGAGCTCTATGGATCTTTTGGGATGTTTCATGCCCTCCATGCAGTGTGCTTTGTCAACATTTGGAAAGTCTTCAACTCCAGTTTTGGCCACATGTGTCTCAAACTACCTGTTAATTTAAGATATGTTTTATCACTTGCCCACCAAAGTAGAGACTTGTACTATCGCCTGTTGGAAAAGTATAGACTTTAATTTCCTGTGGAAAGAAACACTATGGAAAGAAATACAAGTTTTATCCAAAACAATGGGAGAAACTAGTGGAAGAGGGACAACCTGGTTCTAGGGAAACAGATGAGATTAAGGCAGGGGTTTTGCATTTGTCTGGATTTTTCAGGTAATTAGATAATAATTTAACATTCTTTTCTAAGTAATTAAAGGACCTTGCCTTTCCTCTGCTAGATGATATTTTGTTTGAGATGCTTCACCTAAGGGATGTGTTTCTTGGTTTTCCTTTTTATTGATTTTATAATGCTGTTGGATTATTTTTCATGGATATGAAACTCTACAGAAAGTGACTGGAATAATGAGTTATACACACCTACAATGATTATGATCCTATTTTTCCCCTAAAAATAGTTGGGAATTAAGGTTTAAAAGTAATTTAGTGTGCCATTAGGTGCCAAAATGATTTGCTTTGGGTCAGTGAGCAAGCTGACCTTCTCCAGGGTTATTTTCTGCAGGGCTGAAAATAAAGTAAGATCCTAGGTCCCGTGCAGAGATAATATTTTTTTTTCTCAAGGCCAACCCTACCTGAACAGCAGTTCGGACTCCATATTTCCACAATTTAAAATGTAGCATGATTCAATAAGCTAAGCAATAGACTAGAACATCAAGGATTATTGGTTAATAGAGGACCTGTAGAAAATTATGTTGCGATTAATACTTCCACTTTTTCTCATTGAACATAACTCAAAATGTCATTCTCAGGATTGATGTCAGTAGATAACTGCTATCTCATAACTTAACTGAATTTTCTAAGGTCATATCTGATGTGGCCAAACAATGTAGCATCCCTGTAATCAAAGAGCAAACTGGTTTCTTCCAGGTCATATCATCTCCTTGGCGTGTCAGTGTGAGTTTAAACACGGACATAGTCCAGTGATATTTAAAGTAAAGAGTGCATATTATTAGATGTTATGAAAAGGCAACATAGGGCTCAAAGTTCTGCTTTTTTGGATATCCTCCAGACCCAGATTTGATAAGTTGTTAGCCAATAAAATGTGAGGGAGGCTGGTTTTTATTAGGGCAGATGATAAACAAGGCTAGGGAGATAAAGCCAGGACAAACTTTGGTCACATTCACACATGTGAAATGGCATATCACAGTAGAGGCTGACTTGTTTCTTTCATTCATTTGACAAATATTGAGAATGTAGTATGAGTCGAATAGTGGGAAAGGTGCCTAGATGCCTGCATAAGAAGAGGTCTATGGAAAAAACTGTCAAGAAAAAGCCAAGTTTCACAGAATGAATATAAGAATTTGAATCAAATCAGTTTAACCAACACTCAAATAATTAAGAAGATGCCTTAAAATATTCATTGTGTCCGTGCTTGTCTTCCCTGAATGTTTCATAAACCAAGACATATTTATTTACTCATATGAATAAGGAATGTTCATCTGGATTAATGTTGGGATTTTATTCTGAGCTGGTATTAGTAACAATTTTAACGGGAACTAAATCACCTTAGCAATTATATTTAAAAAAAAAGTTTCAATAAAATTCATTAGGTTGACTTTTCATCTCTTGGATTAACACATATTTTTAAAAATAGGTAATACCAAGATTGATGTGGGTAGGAGATGCACATACTTTTTTTTTTTTAAAGATTTTATTTATTCACTTAACAGAGAACACAAGCAGGCAGAGAGGCAGGCAGAGGCAGAGAGAGGAGCAGGCTCCCTGCGGAGCAAGGAGCCCGATGTGGGACTCGATCCCAAGACGCTGGGATCATGACCTGAGCCAAAGGCAGTCGCTCAACCAACTGAGCCACCCAGGCGTCCCAGATGCACATACTTTTATACTTCGGGTAAAATTATACATTTTCACACAATTTTACAAGAGGTTTTGGCAGTATGTATTGGGAAATTTAAAATATTTGTAGTCTTTCACACAGTAAGTCCAACCACAAAAATATAAGAAAATAAAAGATTAAGAAGAGAAGATAGTATGAAGACCAGGAGGAAGAAAGAGGAGGGAAGAGAGGGACAAAGGCAGGGTAGGGGGGGTGGGGAAAGAAAATAAAAGGTTAGCTGAAGGATTATTGTACAAAGATCACCATCATCTTATTATTTATAAAAGCAAATTATCAGGACCTATTAAATGCTTAATTTCAGGGGAATGGATAAAAATTGTGAGTAGTAATGCAATGAAACACTACACAATCCTTGAGAAACTTATTTTTGAAAAATATATTATCATACAAGAAAATATTCACATTGTGTTAAATAAAAAATATATCAAAGTATTAGTATGATTTTAGTATGTATTCAATTAAAAAAAAAACTAAGAAAAAAAATTGAAGGAACAGTACCAAATGTTGATAGTGTCTCCTCAATTCTTGCCCCTTACTCCTGAATTAGGATTTTTATTTTATTTTCTTTATAATATCCCTGCTTTCCAATATTTCTGTAACCAATGCATATATTTTGTTACACAAATTAAAGTTTAAATTCCTCCCAGTATTACTAGATGTGTAATATGAAGCAAAAATAACTTTTTAATGTGTTGTAGATATAATCAGACCCTATCACTAATACTGCCAAAATTGCTAACTGCTTTGATTGTGTTCATGGTGCAAACCTTTGTATATTTCCTATGGGCAGTCCTATCTAATTAGTTAGTATTAGAAAAGGAAAATGGTATTCGTACAAACAATAGAGGAGAATTTTCAAAAGTACAGAGTTCCAGGGGCTTGGGATGATGGGGAAAAGGGTGTAAGATAGTTACAGGTCAAACATTTGGCCCCAGTATATAGTTCCAAAGAATAGTGAGGCTCTATGAAATCTTTTTTTTTTTTTTCCTTTTAGGTTGTTCTTACTCTAGAACTTTTGGGAAGACTCGATGGGGAGGTACACTATACCTCCTTAGAAAGAGCAGCTCCCTAACTTCTCCCATGAATTTAAATCTCTGTTTTATTCTTATTACCCATATGTAATAATCCCAACACACATCAACATGAGGAAATATTATATATCAAAGTTTCGTCAAAAGAGAACACTTCAAATAATAGAGTTTCTATCTGACAGCTTGAAGGTGTGATTTCTCCAGCCATGTTTGCTTAGAGCATGTACTTTTAGTACATTTTCCAAAACACTGCTGATGAAAATAGTTTGCATATTTGCATATTCGTAGTTTATTTTATCCTTTTTGAAGAATCAATTAATTGTACAGATCTCAATAATTCAAATGCCATAGACTTGCTCTTCCTTTGAAGTGAAACACAGTCATCATCATAATAAATTCTAAATGGGTAGGGGCAGATATTAATCAAGAATATAGAAAAAATGTGTGCTTCAGTGAAAAACTATACATTGTCTAGACTCTTAAAGAAGAACTTTTTAGGTATCTAATTCTTATTCTAGGGAAGCTATTTTACAACTCTATAAATTACAGATAACTAATAGCAATGGAAAATAATTCTTATCTGTAGACATGTAAATTTCGTTCTGTCTAGCCTCCCTGACCCACATGACAAAAGTAAATTTTGCCTCCTATTGCACATTCATTTTAATGCTTTGCAAATGTGCCTGTTTTTGAACAAGTTATAAGATCTGCCTGGTTTCCTCACCAATCACAATCTCTTAAAAATGTTCAATTCTTATATTTACAAGAGATTCACTTTTTTTCTGAAAAAAAAATTATCCTCTGTAGAAGGAAAAAGGTGGTAGTCACTTTCCACTTAAAAATTTGGTGGAGAATTTTGGTGTAACATAATGATATCCCGGAAACTATAATTTTATCAAAATTTTTATCTTCTAATTGTATCTTGTATATCAAATAATAGCATTTCCTTTTTTTCAACTTATTTATGAGACAAAGAGAGAGCGAGATTGGGGGAGAAGAGAGAGAGGGATCAGAACACTCTCAGTGTATAGGCTGACGTGGAGCTTGATCTCAGGACCCTGAGATCATGACCTGAGCCTAAACCAAGAATCAAACGCTTACCTGACTCAGCCACCAAGGTTCCCCAAATAATAGTATTTCTAGTAACCCTTAGTTTCCATACTAAATTGAACACAAAATAGGGATACCAATGACTGTGACATTTTAGATTTTCTCCACCTATTCTAGGTTTTGAAAGAAACTGGATTTCAATATTTTCTTTAAATTGCCTTTTGGGTCATTCATTTCAAATTTGCAAAGTTATTGGATTCTAACTGTTATGCTTCCTCTGTACCCATAGATCTTAAAGTGGTATCTGCATTGAATATAAAATTGAATCAAATGCAATATTTGATCCTGTGTAATTGCTGGGCCCATGTGTGTGCATATGACATTAATTAAAGTGCACAACATACATTTAGCAATTACATGCTAATCCATAGATACTGCAGATACACATGAGAGGTAAAACTGTGTTCCTTGTGTAGAATTTCTTTCCAGAAGGAGGCCAAGTGGCTATTCCTTGAAGGGAGCAGATGCTGAAACTTAATTTTATGGATGGCATATTTAACATTCAACTGCACAATAGTTTTACCAAAAAAAAAGCTCCCATATGTTCATTCTCTGTTTAAAAGGGCCTTATAGTTCCAGTATGCCTGCAAACAAAGGAAAGGTAGCATATCCAACTCCTCAGTAAGTAGAAAAAATATCAAAGTTGACTGTTATGAAATCAAGACGCTGTGCTTGATTTTTGAGGGGAAAAGAGAATTATGTGTATGGTTGCCACTATTGCCCTTAGTCTCAGCCAGGGAAATAACGAATTCAAAGAGAAAAGCAAGGAGGAATTTTTTTTTTTTTTTAATCATGACGTTTCCTCCTCCCTTTCTGTGATGATGAGGCAGGTAAAGTTGTTATTTCGTGAAAGGCACCTCTGTAGCGGTCAGCATTATCAGCCAGATTCCAGAGTTTTGATAGATGACTTATAAGAGCTGAGTTCTGGCTCAAGGAATTGACAGATGAACGTTACTTCCAGGAGGATTGGAATAGATTCATGGAAATCACCCTGTAACTCTGAGCCGACACATGTCCTCAATATCCAGAAGCCAAATAGAGGCCAAATGATTCTTTTAGATTTTCTATTGGCTCAGCACCAGGGAGGCACACTGATTTGTAAAAAATAAGTTTATCCATTTTGCCTCTCCCTCCTTCTAATCCTGGGGGAGATAAAACAAAACCAAGTTATTAAAAATTTTAATATCACAATTTTATTTTTCCTATTCTCTTAACTCTATTGAATGCTCTTATAGTTTTCATTATTTTATAAGATTTAGAATATTATCAGAAAAAATAGCATCATTATAAGCCTGCATATCACTTTGGACACCTACTTTTTTAAAAAAATTAGGTTAATGTTTATTTCAAAAAACAGGTATTAAAAGCCATATATGATAATAATAATTATTATCAAGTATTGACATCAATCATTAGCCAGTTTTAGACTTGATTTTACAATTAGCTCTAATATTTAAACACTTCTCGGGGTGCCTGGGTGGCTCATTCCGTTAAGTGTCTGCCTATGGCTCTGGTCATAATCCCAGGATCCTGGGATTGAGCCCGGGCTACTCTTTCTCCTTCTACCCCTCCCCCTGCTTTTGCTCTCTCTTGTGCTCTCTCTCAATAAATAAGTCTTTAAAACAAAAAAATAAAGTAAAATTTAAATACTTCTAAAATGAAGTTAATTTTCTATTGAAATCAGTTATAAATCCATATTTAATAAGTATTTCTGGATTGATGCAGCATATTATTAATGTAGCAATACATTGGAATATATTACTTCTCAAGACTAACTTCGATATGCACAAATTGAGTTTGGAATACTTTCCCTGGCCTGAAAGCACAGCTGGGTAGGTACTTAATACACAAAATAGCCATCATAGCAGACAATATGTAGTAAATGCAATAAAAGAAATAAGAAAAGAAAAAAGGTGGTTTAGCGGAGGTGGAGATTCTGTATTTTGGAAGAGAACTGTGATCATGCAAGATTCCATGAAGGAGGTAACTGGAGGCCCACCTTGACAGTGGATTTAAAAAAGGGGACTGGAAGGGAAGAGAATTGGAGGGAGTGAGCGTGAAGAACTATACAACAGGAAGGATCTGGGGTGTGTTCAGGAAACATGTAATGAGCCGTCTGGTTTGTCTGGAAATATGTTAGGGATTATCGGGAGAGCATAAAAATATTTTCTTATGTATATGCTCCTTGGAGAACTCATTCACTCTTATGGTTTAAACCCCCCCAAATCCTTTAAATCCATCTTTTTCTCTATATCCCCATAGTCATTCGTACTCTAGTTCTGGCCACTGTCATCATCAGCTTATTGAACAGTGTCCTAACAGGCCCCTTGTCCAGTGTGTCAGGCTCCGTGCTGTATCGGACAGCCAGGGCTGACAAACAAATTTCTTCCTATTACTCTGTGATGAAAACCCCCCTCGATTGCCTGCCCTGTCTCTTGCAAGCCAAGCCTCATCTCTCTCTCTCTCTCTCACCTCTCTCTCTCTCTCTCTCTCTCTCTCTCTCTCTCTCCCCTAATCCTTTTGTAGTTAGACCTCTCTGATTGTTTATTAATTCTTCTAGGGAGTCATTTCTTTCTCCCCTGATCGTTGTCTTTGTCCCCAAAACTTTCCCTTCTTTTTTCAGCTAGCAAACTCTTCTTTATAACCTACTGTCTCAGTTTAAAGATTAGTTTGAACAATTAATCTTGTAACACCGAAAAAATAAAATAAAACTATTTGGGGGGATAAAAAAGATTAGTTCGATTCAACCATATAGTTATTCATTTATAACTACTCAGTTGAGGAGATACTGTGTTCCAGGCACTTTATTCTTCCAAAATATATTCCTCAAACTACTAAATTGTATTGTGTGCCCCTGCTACACACAGCACCCTGCACCGTAATTGTCTGTGCAGTGATCTGTGTTATCTATTCTAATTCAAATCCCATGAGTCAAAATGGCCTGGTTGGTAACTGATTCAAAATTAATAATTATTTGCTGAGTAAATGGTTTAGTTATCCCCTTTATGTGGATGAATATTATATAGATAACTCATACATGGAGGTAATCAATAAAATTTGATCAATAAATTTGTGAATTTACTGATTTAGTGAATTTAGTGAATTTACTCTTTCTTATCAAACATGATTCTGTCTGATTTTCCTGTTTTAAATTACCTCCAACTCAATTACTATCACGTATTTTAAAACTTTTAATGGTATTCTACGAAAGCATCAAGTGAGATGTTCTTTCCTGAGTTTGGTTTTGAATAGCCCCTAAAGGAAGACTTGTTAAATTTTACTTTAACACTCAAGTATGTTCAAAAAGAGTCAGGCCAGTCATCTATACAGCAAGGTTGGCTATGAACCTCATACCACAGTTGTATTGGCTCTTTATTCCACTTCAGGTCCAATTCAGTGCTTAAGCCAGAAGTACCACCTGTATCGACTCTGAAGCTCCCCTGAATTTTCACAGATCTTGTTGCATCCCTTCTCTTTTTTTTTAATTAGAAAAATTTTAGAGTACAATTTTTTTCGAAACCACAGAAAAAGAAAATGACATTTTTTAAATTGTGACTTAATACTAACCAAATTTAGTCAGAGTTTATGTTTTTTTAATTTATTTTTTCAGCTTTATTGAGATATAATTAACAAAAAATGTCAATAAAGTATACACCTGATTTGATGTACATATACATTCTGAAAGGATTGCCCCCATTGAGTTAACACATCCATCACTTTTTCTTTCTTTTTTTTTTTGTTAGAACAGTTTTACTCTCAGAAAATTTCAGTAATATAATACAATGGTTTCAGCTATGTTTCCATTATACAATCCAGAGCTATATAACTATAGTTACCATGTTATACATTAGATCCTCAGAACTTTTCATTTTATAACTAAAAGTTTATATCCTTTTAATAGCCTCTCCTGATTTCCCCAGCCCTTGAGCCTTCAGTCACTGACTTTTTCCTACTCTCTTTTTCTATGTATTTGACTTTTCGTTTAAGGTCCTAATTGTAAGTGAACCCATGTAATACTTGTCTTACTCTGTCTGGCTGATTTCACTTAACATAATGACCTCCAAGTTCATCCATGAACTTAACAAGATTCTTTTTTAAGACTGAATAATATTCCATTTTATATATGCACAACATTTTCTTTATTCATTCATCTGTCAGCAGATGTAGGTTATTTTCATACTTGGCTATTTTGAGTAACACTGCAATGAGTAGGAGAATATATACATTTCTTAGAGATAATGATTTCATTACATTTGGATATACATCCAGAAATAGAATTGTTGGATCATATGATAGTTCTGTTTTTAATTTTTTGAGGAACCTCCATGCTGTTTGCTGTAGTAGCTGTACCAGTTTCATTCCCACCAACAGCGCTACACAAGACTTCCCTTTCCTGCACATCCATGTCAGCATTTGTTATCTCTTGCCTTTTAAAAAAAAAAAAAATTCTTTTTTGCTTTCAGAGGCAGGATTTAGTGATTCATCAGTTGCATATGACACCCAGTGCTCATCATCAAGTGCCCTCCTTAATGCCCATCACCCAATTTTCCCTACCCTCCCCTGCCCCACAACCCTGTTTGCTTCCTAGATTTAGCATTTCTTATGGTTTGCCTCCTCTCAATTTTCATCTTATCTTATTTACCTTGCCTTCCCCTATGTTCATCTGTTTTGTTTCTTAAATTCTACATATAAGTGAAATCATATGGTATTTATCTTTCTCTGACTGACTTATTTTGCTTAGCATAATACACTCTGGTTCCATCTATGTCATTGCAAATGGCAAGATTTCATTCTTTTCCGTGACTGAGAAATATTCCATTGTATGTATATACCACATCTTCTTTATCCATTCAGTCAGTGGACATCTGGGCTCTTTCCATAGTTTGGCTATTGTGGACATTGGTGCTATAAACATTAGGATGCTTGTGCCCCTTTGAGTCACTGTGTTGGATAAATACCTCATAGTGCAGTTGCTGGGTCATAGGGTAGCTCTATTTTTATCTTGTCTTTTTAATAATAGACATCCTAACATTTAGTTGTAAGGTTGTATCTCATCATGGTTTTGATTTGCATTCCTGATGATTAGTGATGTTGACTTCCCTGTAATGTGCTTGTTGGGCATTTTTATGTCTTCTTTGAAAAATGCCTATTCAGATTCTCCATTTTTCATTGGTTTTGTTTTCTTTTTTGTCTTTTTGCTACTGAGTCAAATGAGTTGTATTATGGATGGTATCTATTTTTGTTTTTGTTGTCAAATTCAAAAACCCTTGCCAAGACCAATGTCAAGGGGCTTTCCTCCTATGTTTTCTTTTAAGAATTTTTCATTTTCATCTCTTAAGTTTAAGTCTTTAATCTATTTTGAGTTGATTTTTGTGTATTGTATTAGATATGGATCCAGTTTCATTCTTTTGCATGTGACCATGAGGTTTTTCCAGCACCATTTATTGAAGAGACTATCCTTTCTCCATGTATATTCTTGGCTTCTTTGTCATAAATTAATTGGCAATGTAGACATCAGTTTATTTATGGGCTTTTCTGTTTTACTGATCTGTTTTTATGCTAATACCATACTAGTTTAATTACTACAGCTTTGTAAATTGTTTAAAATCAGGAGGAGTGATGCTTCCAGCTTTGTTCTTCCTTCTCCAGATTGCTTTGGCTATTCAATAGATTTTTATTCAGGATTTTGAAAGAAATATATTTGTATCAGACATTTAAGACACGCTCCCCTTATCTCCTCTTCCTTTCTGTCTGACATAAGTGCTACACAGACTGACTACTAACTGAAATAGGGGTACCTAGGTGGCTCAGTCAGTTAAGCATCCGACTCTTGATTTTGGGCTTAGGTTATGATCTCAGGGTTGGTTTTTTTTTTAAAGAGTTGAAATATAAAACTTCCAAAATAGTAAAACAAAAATTCGTAAGATACAACACACAATAGTCAAGTAATATTAGTGTTTATCATTCTTCTATGTGATGTAATAAATTTCCATTTACTTGTAATTTTAAACAATATATGCCAGTTTTTGCTGTTTCTAAAAATAATAAATAATGTCATACTGTTATAATATCACTCAATTTTGTTTTTTAGATTTATCCACATTAGAATACAAAACCTTAATTCATTTTTAATTAAATTTTTATCTACATTTTAGCTACCTTATAGTATGTAATTGGTTAAATATATCAATATATATTTTTCCTTTTTTCCTATTGATAGATTTGTCTATTAGTTCCTTTTTATGATTTTAGATGCATCCCACAAATTTGATATGCAGTATTTTTATTGTCATTTAGTTATATATAATAATCCCCCTTATAAATTATGTCAACTAATAGATTATTTTTCAGTATATTATTTAGATCCCAAATATTTGATTTTTAGTATATTTATTTAACCTATTATTATTACTTTTTAGTCAGGAACTGTGGTCTGTATATCATTTTCTTATTATGTGCTATAAAATGAGGCATCGTATATATATATATACATATTATTTATCATACTTAAATCTTCTATCTTCTTACTAGAATTTTACTTGATAGTCTGTACATTTCTGAGAGAGATTAAAATCTCCAGGCATATTTGTAGACTTTTCAATTTTGTTTTTATAATTTTGGTTTTTATGTTTTAAGATTATATTGTTTAGCACATCCAGATTCAGCATTGTTACTTATTTATGGTACATTGTTCATTTTGTAATAATAAGAAATAATACTCTATCTTTAAAACATTTGCTTTAAAGTCCATTATATCAAATATCATTATTGTTATTCTTCTACTTAGTTGATATAATATATAACATGCAATTTTTTATTTAAATCTTTCTATATGAATATGTGTGAATATATAGGAACACATTACAAACATAATATGATGGAATTAAAAATTTGTAAAGACATTATTTGAGAGAGACAGAGAGAGTGCAAGCAAGGAGAGAGGCAGAGGGAAAGAGAATCTCAAGCAAACTTCCCCAGTAGCCCAGAGTCTAACGTGGGGCTGGATCTCAGGACCCTGAGATCACGACCTAAGCTGAAACTAAGAGTCAGACACTTAACTGACAGAGCCTCCAGGCGCCCCCGGATTCAAATTCTAAATCCAGTCTGAGAATCTCCTTTATTGGCAGGAAAAACCATTTACATATTTAGTGATTTCTGATGTTTTTAACAGTTTATTTCATCAGTTTCCATTTGTCATGTATTTGCTATTCTTCCTTCATCCTCTCTTCTTGCCTCATACTGTATACTACATTGACTGTGGTGTGTGTGTGTATGTGTGTTTATGTATTTTACAAACATTTATTTACTATTTTGGGTATCATACATTTCAGTTCTTTTATTGCTTAGTCTTACATTGTAATGTTTGTAGTTGATTTAATAATGCTTTAAATCCTACCCCCCTATTTCCAAAGCTACTATTACTTCTAGTGTTTTAACCTCTTATTTGTTATTCTAACTTGTTTTAACCTAAATATTAATGAATAATATTAATATTATTCAACTTATTGTAAATAAGTGAATATTCACTTGCTTTTCCAAAGTCTGCTTCCCCCTTGTTGGTCTTTTCCCCTTTTTTAAATTACCTCCCATATTTTCTTTTTGCTTTAATTTCATTTTTTCTGATATATAAAGCATAAATTTTTCTGCGATTTTTCTAACAGTGGTTTATGATCACTAAACTTTTTTATCTGAAAATGACTTCACTTCACCTTCAATCTTAAGTGACAGGTTAGCTGGCATAAGACTTTCGGCTGACAGTTGATACGTGGAGATTTGTTGAGATTTGAAGATAATTCTTTACTGTTTGGCCAAAAGTCTGATATATTTATATTTTCCTCTTAACCTAATATATCTTTTGTTTCTGGTTTCCATTAAGATTTATGTCTTTGTCTCTAGTCTTTTGCAGTTTCACTAAATTACGTGTAATTGTTTCTTTGTTTCTTTTTACTTTTCTTTGGCTTCATTGTGGTTTTTTGGTTGAGGGATGCATGTCTTCTTTTTCCCTTCACTTCTGCAATTTTAGCATTCATGACCACTTCTAGCATCACCTCTCCACCATTCTTTTTATTTCTTCTTTCTGAACTCCAATCAGACATGTTAGATTTCCGTGTCACCAATTCTTTTTCCTATTTTGTTTCCATAACTCCCTCGATGGCATTTCCATGTTCCAGCTTACTAATTTTATCTTCTTCTCTATATAATCATTTTTTAACTGGATCATCAGATTTTTAATTTCAATAACTGTACTCAGTTTTGAGACATTTTATTGGGTTTATGTTTAAATGTATGTATTTTTCAGTCTCTTGCTGTTCCTCATTATTTCTAGTTCTATTTTTTTATCTCTTTAATTTTTTTTGAATTCTTACTTTACACTATCTTTTCAGTTCCTCCATTACCTATATTTGTAGTATAGATTTCCCATTTGCTGCATATGTTAAACTCTCCTTCAGGATTTTAAAAAAATGTATTTGTGTATGTGTGTGCATTTAAACTTTTACTATGAGCTCTTTCTCAGTGGGGATTTTTTTATCCCTGGGCTTCTCAGGTGCTTGGGCATAGGAAAGCAACTCTATGGTATTGAGCATATCTTTATTTGGGGGCTTTAGCAATTTCATGTTACTCAGTTATATGTTAATTTTTCTGCTGTGGATAGCTGAACCACACTCATTTGTAGGATAATTTTAGCTTTTCGGTTTCTCACAGAACACTTTCATTTTTTTCCCCATCTCTAGCAGAGGGCAAATTAAAAGCTTCCTTGCCACTTCTCTGGGCCACTGGTTATTTTTCTAGTACCTGTTCACGGATTGAGTGTCTTTGAAAAGATTATCATTTCCAGCTCACACAGCTCTCATAGATTCAAGGCCACATTTCATGGCTCCATTGGAGCATTGAAACTCCATCTCTGGCCTTGTACTCCCTGCCTTTTCTGCTCTTTTCTCTTAGCATCTAGTATTCCCTTTCTTTCTTTCTTTTTTTTTTTGAGATAAGCTACATTCTAGGTTTCTAAAGGGTGTATTTATCCAGCATTCTGTTGTATTTTTGAAGAGTGTGCTGCAGCTGTGTAATATGTCAGTCTGCAGAAAGCCCCAATCCTTTGTGTATTATATTCTCTCTTCTGTATGTATTATTATTTTATATTCTTCTAATCACTTTGTTCTAGCACATATCTAGGAGTATAATATATGCTCAATGGATATTGTTGATCTGTTGATCCAGGCATTTCCAACTCTGCCATGCAATAAGCAACTCTTAGTTTTATATTTTATATTTAAAAATGACCTGTGATTCCTGGCTGACTCAGTAGGTTAAGTGTCTGCTTTCAGATTGGGTCATGATCCCACGTGCTGGGATTGAGCCCCACATTGGGCTCCCTGCTCAGTGGAGAGCATGCTTCTCCCTTTCCCTCTGCTGCTCCCCCTCCTTGTGTTCTCTCTGTGTCTGTCTGTCTGTCTCTTCCTGTCAAATAAAAAAAATAAATGACCTAAACAATAATATACTTGATTTTATCTGGCATATTCTGAATTGAGTATGCAGTTTGACAAACTTTTTGATTCTGTGAAAGACTTTTGTATACCAGGAAGAAAATTTATTATTGTTTAATATTATTGCTACTATTTGTAAGTGATATATGTAGAATCTCACTCAAAAGCTTTGGCTTATTCTTTTAGCATAAATGTGTGATTTAATTGTTCTGCTGTGAATATCAAGGCTTCTGGAATTACTCACAAGTATATACATTTGTGGCTAGATTTGAAAAGGAAAGGAAAAGAAAAAGAAAAAAGGAAAAGAAAAAAGAAATCCTGTAAGTCATCACGGAGAAAGCATAGTTTTCTAACTCCCATTTAAAATGTCCTCAGGAGAGCAGGCAACCCCTTCATGGACTTGAACAGAGATGGGGTTTGATCAAGAAGCCATAAATTCTCTTTCTGATTGCTATTTGGCCTGAGGGTTTGCTGGAAGCATCACCGTCCGAGTTAGACTGTTTTCCAGCTTTTAAATGTACTAGAGTATGATTGTATTATGTGTTGACCCTGATTTATGTTGAAAACCCAGAAACATTTTTTCCAGAAGAAGTGCTTTGTGTATGTGTGAGCCTTTGAGGCCTGGCCCCATCTGAGAGTTGACTGGCTCACCTCAGTAGTTTACTGTTCATTTATTCAGATGGCTGGGCTCTAAAGGAGGAATCTTTAAATATCCAGTGGTATTTCAGTGAAATAAATATTGTGGAGCAGATATGGATTGTTTAAAACACATCACTATGATGTAATATGTCAATGCTCAATTATACGTTTGCATGCACCTGAAAAAACTCTGTCTCCAGAGAAAAACCGATTGTCATAATACTGCATTTCAATTAAACCCACATCCTAGGCATTCTGAGGTCCAAATTCCTGAAACCCTCAAGTTAATGTGTTCCATGTTGTGAGGTTAATTTACATAAAGTTCTGGAGCTCCTGCTGCACTGTTTCAAATCTTGGTAGCTTTGATATTCTCCATAGTGCTATACACAAATACTATAAACTCGTTTTCACAGAGACAAGTTATGATTATCAGCAGGAATTAGTTTCATACAGTGATCTCTAACCATATTGTACCAGAACATTACCCAGACCTGCTTACTTCTGAACTTCATTTTTCAGTTCCTATAAAACACATCTGTTCCACTGTGTGTGTTTTGAAAATTAAATGCACTAATATCATTCCGTCTGACCCGGCCACCAAACTCATGTGGGAGAAATCCAGTCCACGACTTGAGCTGTGTTGAGTATTCAGGTCTCATGGGAGCTTGTAACTCACTTTACCACGGCAAAAGAAAAAAGTGAGAAAAGAGAAAAAGGAAGAAAAACAACATTTCTAAATATATGTGCTTTGTCTTCTGATAAGAGCGTAGAAAAACTCAGTCGATTACAATGCAATTTCGTCAGTATTCATCCTGGCGGACTTTTCAAGGTCACAACAGTCATTACATCCTACCATTTTATAACGCTTCTCTGTATAACTTCTGCTTCCTAATAACAAGGGGTATCCCTATACCTAAGACTCCATGGTGAACTGGGTTATTACAGAGGGTCGTAATTAGGTCAGGAACAAAGGTAGTATTGAAATCGAAATATAGTTTACTTACAACAGAAAGTCTCGGTACACCGCACTTGTTGTGACAGAATTTATACTGGATTTATTAGTTCGAAAAATTGCAGTAAAACCGCTGCCTGTGTAGATGTGATAGGATCATTGCTGTCAAAGACATAGTTAGAAATAGCAATGGACACAAAAAGCTGAGGGCGGTTAAAACATCATTTGAAAGCAAAATTTTCATGTCAAAGAAGCCAAACTAAATATTCTCCTATATATTAACGTAAAGTGGAATGATGCCATATGTACATTTAAGCTGCTTTAGAATTTGGACCTCCACAATACACTCCCCCATCTTGTTTGACCCTCACAGAAACAAACACATCCACCTAACACGTACCAGAGTCATAAAGCCTCAACATGAAAAATTAAAGGAGGTAACCTTAATGAAGAGCTCATCATCCCTTTTTTTCTTTCTTTCTTTTTCTCTTAAGCTTTGCCACTTAATCAAAAGGCAAGATTGGTTTAAATGATCAGACATCTACCTAGAGACTTGCCTTTGTTAATTTCTTTAGTCTAGCACAATAGTTCTCAAACTCAAGTATGTGAAAGAATTACCATAAAGGGTTTGCACACACAAAACCATGTGTATTATACTTAGGGGTTATTTCAATGATTTCCTAGGGTAATTTTAACTCTGGACAACTTTCGTTGCATGTGCTGACTTCAGAAGCTAACCAGGGAGGTTCCACTTGCCTTCACTTATTTCTGAGAATTATTAACACATTTCCCCAGAATCCATAAAATATATCTTTTGACATAATTATAAACACATTTGCAGATACAAATTTTCTGAAAACTCATACTGTACTAGAGTGTAATTTTTCCCTTATTCAGTATTTGATTTTGGTTATAAGTTTCCCCCAGAATTTTTTTATCACATAATAGTTGTTTTTAAGGATCTTCCCTCTGTCTTCTTTCTCTCTCAGTAAAGAGAGAAATACTCAACAATGAATTATGGACTATAAAAACTAACAGTTCTGAAGTTTTTGTCTTACAACTTGGCCTGGACAAGATATTAATGACCAAGCTGTATTTCTTCCCCCAACCCCAGCCTTATTGAGATATGGTTGTATTTCTTAAACTATAAATAAAAACAGGCAAAGTATTTTACCTCTGACATTTCTTTTGTTCTTAAAACCCATCATTATTTACTAATAACTACCAACACTGCTCGTGACTTGTGTTATTTTTGTATATGCCTCTGCCGAGTTTTTGTAAGAATCACTGCTGCTACTTCTCTGTGCATTTTTGGTGATGTCCATAAAGTTATTTTTCAAATATGAACCTAATAATATGTCCTAACTTTTTAAATTTTAGGCAACAGGGTGCCAGGAGACCACCTTATGTCCAAGGTGGAGATTAGGAATTTTGATTTCTAGAAACAGATGTTTTGGGAATATATCTCTGCCAACCTTTGCCAGTCTCTACACATATTCCACATGTGTGGAAAATAATTTTTTTTGAGGAGTGGCTATTTTTATTTTTTCGAGTATAGTCAACACACAATATTACATTAGTTTCAGGTGTACAACACAGTGATTCACCACCTGTGCTATGCTCACCACAAGAGTAACTTCCATCTATCACCATACAACACTATTAGAGTATCATTCACTCTATTCTCTATGCCGTTCCTTTTCTC
Organism: Nasua narica; assembly: GCA_028533885.1. NCBI lineage: Eukaryota > Metazoa > Chordata > Mammalia > Carnivora > Procyonidae > Nasua > Nasua narica. The sequence goes on along the minus strand of CM052806.1, from coordinate 39,495,164 downwards.
CTTGTGACTTATTCCTTCCATAACTGGAAGCCTGTTTCTCCCACTCCCTTTCACCCATTTTGCCCATTCCCTCTGGCAACCATCAGTTTGTTCTCTGGAAAGCTGATTTTCTTTAAGCCTTTTCCCTTGTCATTTCCTCTGTTATTTCAGTTACCTTATTGTGCTAGTAATCAGGGCAAGATGAAAGAGTATTTCTGGTATATTCTTTTTATTAAAATTTAATTATTTCAGGGAGCCATCCTTAGAACTTTCTATCATTATAATATTGTGTTGGCCAATTCTGTTATTTTTTTCAGATAGTAAGAACAGAATAGACTGTAGAGATTTTCTATTTCTAATATCATTGGACAGAAAAAGAAAATGACATCCAGAGAATATTAATGATTTGACCATTTCATGACAGAAAGGACAAGAATCCAAGTTTCAAGGCTCTCAACCAGTGTTTTTTCCAGGGCACTGGTTTAGGCTTTTGAATACTTCTTTAGCCTGTGATTGTGACTTTCAGAAGTGATGGATGAGCATATATTGGGATGAAAGAAGTAAATATTAGCATTTCTCTTTATTGTTGTCTTATCTCCTCCTTTTAAAATAAATTTATTTTTTAATGTGACATATAATACACAAATAATAATTGAAAAATTTAAAGGCTAAATGCAATGGAGGGGAAGAACTGCTATACTTTCTTTCTTTTTTTTTAAGAACTGCTATATTTTCAAAATTAAATTAAGGGATGCCTGGGTGGCTTAGTTGGTTAAATGTCTGACTCTCGGTTTTAGCCCAGGTCATGATCTCAGGATCATAACATTGAGCCGCATATTGGCCTCCAAACTCAGCACAATTGGGATTCTCTCCCTCTGCCCCTCCCCCTGCACTCTCTCTCTCTCTCTCTCTCTAAGTTAAATAAGTAAATATTTTTAAATTTTTAAAAAAATATTAAAGGTAAAGTTTAGAAAACATTGCTATAAAAGCTGAGAATACATGAAACCCCAGGTTTTATGCCCATTCTTTCATTTCATTATCCCGACTACCTTGTAAGATTATCCACATGTTTCACATGAAGATACTGAAATATAGCAGCATTAAATAACTTCCTCAAGATGGAATTACGATTCAAAGCTATTTTTTTGTATCCCCACATAAGCTTAAAACACTGAGTTAATGGGTACTTTAGGAAACGCTCTCTCTGCTGAATGAAGATGATTCATCCCATGTTCATATAAGAAAATATTCCACTTCTACATCAGTGGAAAATATAACATATCTGTGTGATTGATCTCATTTTAGTAAAACATTTTTTATATTGAACCACAACACTGGGAAGATAATTTTACCTGAAGATTTAGAAATAAGGTATGTATAAAAATACCAGCCCTTAATAGATATTTCATGGAAATCTGCATAGATCTAAATTCTCTGATTTCAGGGGCTATGTTGCTCACCAGTGAGTTCTGTTAGCAGTGAAATGCCTAGCATAAAACAAGAGTGTGATATCTATTTGTAAAAGAAATAGCAAGTAATTAGAATAATATGTGTTTATTTTTAAGATTTATTATGTTAGCAGTTGTGACTTTAAAATAATAGATTTCCTACATTGAGTCTCTACTGAAAATTCTGAAGGCCTTTCAAATGTTTTGATTGTCTATAAAGCAAAAGTATAGGACAGTAATTCCTTGCTGGCCTTTTCTTACTATTCTTTCTCCATCGTGTCCTTTAAATCTGGCCCCCTCCTTTATGTTATATTGTCCATCCTAGCCAAAAAAAAACCATATCACACTATCAGCTTAGTTCCACTTAGAATTGTCTTGACTCAGCTTTGCTTAATATATTTATATTTTTTCATTTATCTTAGAATATTTCAAGAAATACTACTACTACTAAAGAATTACCTCTATCTATTGTAGAATTTTCATAGAAGATCATTTCCATTATATTGCTCAGCATCCCCCTGGAAAAATATCTGTGTAAAACAATTATTTTTTAACATAATTTTAGATATGAGTAGGAAATTTAATGTAACATGAAAGATCAAAACCATGGTTTGGTAATAGTAGTGGGACAGAGGATCATTAGAAACTATCATTTAGTCTGTATTTTTGTATCATAAAAATGAATCATAATTAAAAATATTTTAGGACACTAAAAGATATATTTCAACAGTCCGGCATTATAAAAACTCAAGAACATCAAATTCCATGTTTTTACAGGATGAGGTACATAATGGAAATATTTCAAATAACGATCAATCTATAATTATACTTACCCACTAAAATCTTACTCTACTTTGTAAAATAATTATATTTTCCAAGCAATAATTATATATCCACAATTTTGAAAAAATTATTTTAATTTATGACCATGCATGAGAAAGAGTTGGCATTGTTGAAAACTCTCATGTTCAAAATTCTTCTTTTAATACACATCTCCTTATCTGTCACTCTCTGTTGTCACTTTTAGTTTATTGAATCTTTTTAGCAAGAAACATAGCACCCTTTAATAGTCTATCTTATATCTTCATTGAACTTGATAATATTTTAATTGAGTCAATATTAACCAAAAGCTTGTAAGAATTCCTAATGCTTTTATCTTTATTTTATAGAGGCAGATACTGAAATGCTAAGTAACCTGCTGATGCAAAATAATTTGTGTTGAATTGGGACAACCTCATCCTCTTATTCCTTTTCTAGCGTTCTAGTTTGACTAGGTTTCTGAACGTGATCTCAATATAAGTAGAAGACCTTATGAAATATTTATGAATATGCTTTCTTGGATATTACATAGAATGGGCCATTGAACAACATGGAGTTTAGAAGCACCAACCCTCCCCCATGCACTTGAAAATCCATGTATAACTTTTGACTCTTCAAAAATTTAACTGATAGCCTACAGTTGACCAGAAGCCTTGCCAATACTGTAAACAGTTGATTAACACATATTTTGTGTGCAATATGTATTATATACTGTATTCTTAGAATAAAGGAAGCTAGGAGAAAGACAATGTTATTAAGCAAATCATAAGGAAGAGAAAAAATCATTTGCAATCCTGTATTGTGTTTATGGGGGAAAAAACTGCATTTAAGTGGCTGCTTGCAGTTCAAACCTGTGTTGTTCAAAGTTCAACTTGTGTATTAAGAGTTTAAAATAATATTTTTGAACATATGCGAATGAAAAGGAAAATGTGCTATACTGCAAATAGATGATGCAACAGCTGATTTTTTTTTACCCTGGATTGTGGGAAATATAAGACATCGAGTAATTTAATTGCACATTTTGACCTCATTGTTTCCTCAAGGAAAAAAAATATATTCTTGCCCCTGAAATGTGGAAATTTCTCATCTTTCCAATTCTGTGCATAATTTGAGCTCTTTCCTAGCAGTTCATGATATCATGTTTCCTTTAATAATCTGTGCTTTCATAATTAAAGCCCTAATTATCATCATCATCATCGCCATCATCACTGTAGTCATCATCACGGCCAGCATTATCATTATTTGGAGCAGAGGAGATGCAGGGTGTTGGTACAGCTCACACCTTTTTTATAGCTTAAAAGCTAGAAAATATGCTCTTTGAGTGTTTGTAGTGTTTATGTAATCAGTACCTACATTGCCAAGGCTTATTGAAAACAGCTGGGTGCCTGCCGCCTGCCTCCCCCTTCGTTGGAACTGTTGCCAGAACAGGTAGTCAAAAATGGAAAGTAAGGGAAAATTCAGGCATCTGGGGTGTCTCTCAGGAAAGCAGCTGTGACTTCCTTAGGAAGCAGTCATTGTTTCCCATCAGCCAAGACTCTGTATACCCTTGGGTCCAGTTCTGGCATGGCTGGCCTAGTAGGATGCAGTTTATGACTTAGGACTTACGCGAGAAACCATTTGGGCAGTCCCATCTCTGGCAGAACTTTGAGAGAAATCCCCCAAGCTGCAAGCCATATGTGGGCTGTTGGCCTTCTATTTAGCCTACTCTGGGAGGTTCCCATTTACTGGGGCTCTAATCATCCCTTTGACACAAGCAAAAACAATACAAAGAGATCTTCTCAAAACATATCCTTCCAAGATATACTGTCGTGTTTTTAAAACCAGACATCACTATTATTTCTGTAAACATGGCATTTTTTTCCTGAAAATAAACTCATTTTTTAAGAGACTTCCTTTGTTTCCTAGATAGTAGGAAAGTACAAAGAATTCTTTTGAACAGCCCAGTGCAAGTCCTGGACCAGCAAAGTTGAATGGTATTTTGCATTTGTAAACAAATGGTCTTTCAGATATAGATTTTTGTGCATCAAGTATTAAAACTTGTTATGCATATGAAAAAATGTAGGCTTTTTTTTTTTTTTTTAAGATGTAGGCTCTTGATTGATGTGAGGGAGATGCCAGGAGCGGGCCTTTGGTATGTACAGTACACTGAAAATCAGTCAGCTGTGATGAGATTATTTGGCAAGAACCACCAATCATTTACCATGAAAATGGCATTTTGGCAGACTAGGATTGAACATTTTTCTTGATAATTTTTGTTAAAACAGAGTTCTGATTTTAGAATGTAAATGCTTTAAATTTCAGTAGTCAGAAATAAAAGGGGATTTGAAAGGTATAATACTTTGAATTTTAGATTAAATACCATGTTTTTCATCATTACAGTGAGTTCTGTTAGGACACTTAAGGACCGTGATTAGTTCAGCAACATTTTATTCAAAAATCTTCAGTTTCAAAATATACTGGATATGAAGCAAACAGTTGTGTGCCAATGGTAGGCATACTCAGGAAAATTAAATGAACTGTTATTTTAGTTGTAGCTAGAATTTATTTGCAGCAATATGAAAGTTTAAAAAATGAATGAATTTTTGAATTCACTGAACTATCTTCTATTAAAAAAAAGGTATGGTGATAGTTTTTAGGGAAAGGGATCAGGTTATTTATAAGGCTTTGCCCATGACTCATTTTAATATATAAAAATGTCTCAGGTCAAATTAGGTAATGTTCATCGAGTGCCGTTTTTTTCTTACTCTTGTTTTAGTCCCAACTTTATAAAAACTAAAAGAGACTATCCTTAAAATTTTTCACTACTCTGGTATTTTTTTTCATTCTCACACCCATAAAAAGTAAAGAATGTGAGGCTGCATAGTAAGTACAAGAGGAAGATTATGAGTATAAACAGATGCTTTTCATAATGTACACCTTTCCTAAGATATTTTTCCGACAGAATGGCCAACATTCAACCTAACATTCGTTCTCACCAGTGATACTTGGTCCTTTATTATTAATTTGACCTTATTGTAACTTTCTCTCCATGTCTCTATATTGTTTTTTATCTTACAGTTCAAAATAGAGTTCGTAAAAACGTCATACTCTTCTACGTTGAGTGTTTTGATGATTAGAAAAATACTGTCAGGCTTCGGTTTTGACAAGGCACATATTCTGATGATTCTATAGATAAAAATCCTGATGAATCAACTTTGGTTGTCTCTTTAATTTTTCTCTATGCTTTAATTGTGGTAAGCTTGACCTTTCCTTATACCGATGATCCCTTTGACATACTTCAAGCTGGAGAGAAAAATAACCTGGAAAAAAACTGGGAAGGAAGTCTGGATATCTAGAATATATATATATACATATGTATATATACATATATATATATATATTTAGAAATCTTCCAGGAAATCAACATAAATTGAAGATGTATCATTGTATATAAAGAAAAGCAAGAATGTAGTAAGATATTAAAGGCAATTTTAAAATCCATGCTAGTGGGTGGTCATACCCTCAGAACAAGGGTTGGTAATATTGGACAATTTTAGAGTCCTATATTATAAAGACGCTTTATTCATAACTTTGAATTCCAAGATGAAAAATCCACAGATGTTTTTGAGAAATGTAGCATCTATTTTCACTTTATGTTAATTACAGTTTATACAATTTCGACCAGATGGGTTTGCATGCACGGTAGCTAATTCATGACAACTGTCTTCAAGTATATTCTCTGAATTGTAGGTAGGTCTTGAAGACCTCTAAGTGATCTCTAATGTTCTTACTAATGTTTATGGTTTTCAAATGTTATCATGATAGCTAAAGTGTGGGAGAGAGGAACAATAAGATGTTCTATAGGGGTATTGTTGGAAAGGAAATATACTTTCTTGAGCTGTTTAGACTTTCAGAAGTGAATAAATTATTGTACATAATGGGAGATAATCATCTCTGGGGAACTGAAGAAATGGTTCAGTGAAGATTCTATTTGTTATCTAAATTAACTTAGTACTTTTTTGTCTCTAAAATTAGTAGAATCCATTGCCCCCACTGAGTAGTAAAATAGTGAAATATCTGATTTTTCAGGTTACAGATTTCAGCTGAATTATTTAAAACTTTTGTTCCAGTGTCTATTTTGTGTTTATTTTTTAAAAAAAACATGATCAAGATATGTTTAATATAATATCTTGCTTGAAAATTAATATCAGAGCATATATAATGATTGATAAAAATATGTATTCATTTTAAATAAGGCATTGTTATCATGGACATTCACATAAACTTTCTTTTATATTGTTTTCCCTCAGTTAAGAATTTCAATATAAATTTAAAAATAAATGTAAAACAATAATATTTGATTTACATCTTGATAGTAGTAAATCTGAAAGGAGCATATATTAAGTATAGCAGTGATTGTATCTGCTTGGAATAGGGTACAGAAATAAACACAGAGAACACAAGGCTTCCAAGTCATAGTTGCAGTGCCTGGAAATTATTTGTCTTAAGCCTTTTGTTGATTTGTCTACATATGACTCTCAGCTTTTTAATCATATATAGTGTACCAGAAGTAAAATCAGTAATTTCCAATTTCTTTTGAAAGTTGGCATTTGTTAAATTGTATCCTCGAAAAATTCTAAGAAAAAAAATGTATTATTACCTAATATCTTTCTGACGTTTTCACTTCAGAAGGTCTTTTAGTCCATTTGGCTCCAACTTCTAGTCTAGTTCTGTTTGTGTTTGTCTCTTGCATTAAGAGGAATGGAGATATTTTGTAGCAATTCAAGTTTGAACTCTGTTTAAGTTCTTATCTGTTTATCTGTACAGCAGACAGTTGTCATCCCTAAAAACTCAAAATATTATATTAAAAAGCATATGTAACAAAGAATTGGTTTTATTTTTCTCCAAATAATTTGGTAGAAATTTCTGTATGCTTACCTTGTTGCTCTTAAAACAAATTGTTGCTGTTGTCGTTGATATAGTTGTGATAAAGAGGCAGTCAGCTCTTATTTTATGAACCTCATCAATGTCAGACAAATAATTTTTAGGTAAAAATATACTCTTCCTTTTATAGGCCGAATATGATTTATTATCATATTTTTTCATGATTTTTTCTTATTCTTATACAAAAATAAGTATATCCATTCCAGGAGAAATTAGGAAATCCATACAAAAGTCTAAATTTGGCTGAAATATACACCATAAAATAAGCAGCAATATTCTTTTTAAGTATTTGAAAGGGACTAAGTCTCAAATCTTCACCAAAAAATGCTATTTATAGTTAAAGTAGTCCATGTTTCTTCCTTGTCAAGGTAGAATTTATCAAGAAACTATGCCCACCATTTACAAAATGACTTAGTTTTTCTAGCTTGCTGTTTAACTTTTTAGTGATTTAGTGTACATAATTATATTGCTTCTGTGAATTAGCATAAAATTAAACGAGATTTTCTTTCTCAGTGTGTTCTGTTTCAGTATTTGTCACAATAAATCCATGTTTGAGAATCAAAATCAATTTCAGCTATTTCAGAGATTTAGCTTCTCCTGTGGGTATTTTTCAAGTACTTTATTTAAAACTTTTATTTAACTTGCCAATATACTGAAGGTTAAATGATTTGAGACATGTGGGGTGTTGCTAGCTAGCTCTAATGGAAAATATCCCCTACTTAAGATGCTATTTTATTGGTGCCTCAGGTCATTTATTAATACATAGAAGTAGGTGGATTCGAACTAACAGAGACAGATATGTATATAGGTGTAAGAACAATCTGGTAGCTTTGTAATTTGAGAGATAGCAGTTTGAGGAGATGTCACATGAACATAAATACCTCTTCTGATACTATTCTGTCTCCCTTAAGATAAGATGTCTGATTTGCTTGTAAGTGGAGCCATGTTTAATAAGGCCTCTTAAAACAGACATAATAGGGAGGAGCAGCAGAATAAAATATCCGTTCCCACTGGTGTTTTAGTATGGATTAGTGGCTCAGATTAGCCACCTGTCAATTGATGCACTGTTTTGGAAAGGGGTGGAGGAAATGGGGAGAGCATCTGTACAGGCCAAAGTTCAGGCATCAGAGTCTAGGGGCCTGAGAAGTTAAGGAAATAGCCTGAAGACAAGGGCCACTAATGATGTGTTAGCTCAAGCAGGGCTTGACACCAAGAGTGAACTTCCTCTGTTTCATATTTTGAATCCAGCTGTTAAAATCTTGGGACTTGCCCAGACCTAGGATAAAATAAGTGTTCATTGAGTTTGTACATATCCAGAAACATTGTATCTCTGATTAGAGAAGAATATTGCAAAAAAAAAAAAAATCTGCTTTAGTTGCCATTTATTCTTAGACTGGCCCAAGTAGTAATTCCTCTGTCTTCCTTGAACAAATACTTGGTTGGGAAATATGTTGATGAACAATTTTTTCAAATCACGTGTTTAATCTAAGCAATTATGCTGAACCAAAATGAACAAGTTGATACAGAAATCAAGAGAAGTTTTGGACAAGAGAAAATCTAAAATGGAATGACTGCAATCAATAATCATCAGGTTTTATTGTCCACATTAAATAATTTTCCAGCTTAAAATTATATGTGAAATATACATTTAGGTCTAATAAATATAAATATATAAATATATACATATATAAAACACATGTATATTCAAAAATATTAAAACAAATCTATTTTTTCCTACTTAACTATTTTCTAATGAAATTGAGTAACTTTCAGAATTAGGCATATTTTGAGAAGGGCATGTTCATTTTATTAATTTTTATGATTTTATGCCATTATGGATTTCATTACATATAAAAACTCCAATTTATGTTTAAAATGTTGATTGTGAAAAGTGTCAGAAACCTAGCAGTTACTAATGCAAAAGTCATTGGGCAAGAACAGTGGGGCTATAAAAAAGAAAGAAATGATTCCTTACTGATGTACATATTCACTAAACTGATTTCCTAGGATGTGGGGTTAGATTTTCTAGGAGACGCTACGTAAACAAAAAAACATATCCCAGCTCTGATATTTAGTAGTTTTGTGATTTCTTGGTAAACCCAGTAAATTCTAAGTTTCCATTGCCTCATGAGCAAATTGGGTACCAATCTATTAAGGTTTGTAATGAACATTAAACATTATAATCCAATAAGTTACCTAGGACAATGGCTAGTTTAAGCAAGGGTCTTAGCTCACATTAACACCGAACCTGAATTAGACTCCTATCTTTCATCAGCTTTTCACCCCCTCTTTTTCAAGAGATAATATATAGGGGCAAACAGGCAAACAAACAAACAAAATAGAGAAAATAAAACTACAAACTGTCCAACATTGCATTTTTTGGGTAAGAAGTTAAAAGCATTTTAGATCACCAGAAAAGGCAATTGTGTTTTTGTTAGAGATGGATCCTTAAGGAAATAGGACTTGAATTATTGTTTCAAAAGTGGAAAGATTTAATTGTGAAGTTATGGATTAACAACAAAGGCATGAACTGAATTGTAATTTTTTTTCATTCTCGTTAGATCAGAAATTCTTACTATATCTGGAATCCCAGATGAAAAGAATGGATAGTCTAGTGGGTGGGGAGTAGGGAAGGGGAGAATCGTGATACCCTAGCAAAATTTTACAAATAATTTAGCAGTTTCATTCTCCCTAGCCTTCACTTATAGAATCCTTGTGACCCTAAACACTAAACTGAAAACCAATAAAAACCTCAGTTTCCAAATATATTTCAGGTTTCTCTACCTTGCACAACACAAGGTATCTGTTAGTTGTTCAATGAATATTACCGATCTGAATGGGACTATTTATACTGATAATATGCTTTTATCATCTCTCCCATTTGAAAGTTGTCTTTGCAGCTAGTCCTCTGTCAACATTACCCATCTTCATAGAGTAATGCAATTCATTGCACAAAGGGCCTTCATAAATACTCCCCACCTTGGTATTATTTTGCTTGGCACCATCATGGGAAATCCCACGAGGTTATTTTTCTTGAATTACAGTCAAAAGAAACAAAATCAAAACCAGCCTTTAAATATATTGTATTTGATTTCTGAGGCAGCTCCATAATGTTAATATTATTCTTGACTTCTGCTTCAATATAACTGTACATTTTATTTTTGATATATATATTTTTATATTGTGCATATTATAGGCTGAAAGGAATGAATGTATTTGAAGAAAACTGCAGACTGGCTAATGTGAAGGATAACGGTTCTCTAGAAAGAACCATAAGGTTCATATGGAACTGAGCAACCCTCCTGTGAAAACAAAATATCACTGTTTAGGAAGGTGGTGGTGTTGTTTTTGTTTTCATATTCAACCTTTTGTAGCAAAATAACCACAGTTATTTTGTGGTTATATGCCTGGGTGGCTCAGTTGGTTGAGCATCTGCCTTTGGCTCAGGTCATGATCCCAGGCTCCTGGGATCGAGTCCTAAATCGGGCTCCTTGATCAGCAGGGATCCTGCTTCTCCCTCTGCCAGCTGCTCCCCCTGCTTGTGCTCTCTCTCTCTCTTTCTGATAGATAGATAGATAGATAGATAGATAGATAGATAGATAGATAGATAAAAATGACCACAGTTCACGCTATTTTCTTTAAATCGATGGCTGGCCTCAGTTAATGCTCCTGGCTTCTCCCCAGTCCATCACCCCAAAATGTTCTTCAAGCCTTCATCTTATTACTTAAATATGCTCCTTTGTATATTTTTGTGGCTCTTTCAGGAATAGTGATCTTCTTCCTGGGGAGAAGACCTGGTCATATTTTAGTAGTTGGGAGAGGTTTGCACAATAAAAAGAACATACGAAGAGACATTTGCGCAGCTATCCCAACTAACCCCGTTCGTGTGGGCATTACTCTTTTCCATCATTATACCAGTAACACCTGAATTGGAAATCATAAAAGCAATCTTAGAGTTAAATTTTAGAGCACAGGTGAGAGTAAAGGGAAGGGTTGGTTTAGGAGGGCTCTGAGGCATAAAGATCATGACTAATGCTTGGATTTTACCTCAAGAGAAGATATGTGTGTTATGGCATTTACATCATGCATAATAAAAAATTCTACAATCGTGGATTCTTATGAGAATAACTGTATAATTGTTCTTGCTAGGATCATCGGAAATCAAGAGTTTTATTTGGCTAATTTTGGGTGATTTATTGTGAATGTCTGATGTTACTCGAAAACAAGAAAGTAAACTCAATGAACTCTGATGGCTGCTTATTATGACTTAGCTATGTCATCGATTTTAAAGAGAATTTTATAGTACATTTTTTTTATACCTGATAAGATTGACAGACTAAGAAGGTAAATCAGCAGTGGTGTTTAACCTTTAATTCATGTTGGGTAAAGTTCATAACATGTTAGACCACATTGCCCCAGAGAGGAATGATTCTTTTGAATGTTCTTATTTCTCCTTTTCCAAATGCTTCTTAAACAATATAAACAATGAGATCATTTCATACAGTACATTCTGCATACGGTATGCCCAAATGCCAGAAGAGAGTTTTGTCTCATTCAGTATCTAACTTTCATGGTCCCATCCCTAGAAATGACCCAGATTTGGGAGTATAAAAAATAAAAGCACTAAAACCAAAACTTTTTACTCCCACTCCTGTCTCCAATGTAATGCTTTTTAAGTTATGTTAGCTAAATTTGATCAGTGAACAGCTGCTAAATTCAATTTGATTAATTTAACTGTCTAAAATGTTTATGTTCATTTTCCACCACAAAGATATTTTTAACTCAGTTGAACGAAAGTATTGATTCCATTTTAATTGTTTTTCCTCTTTGTATTTTATTTCTTCAGATTTTTTTTTCCATCTGCATTGCTTTCTGGGGAGTCAAAAGCATGAAACAACTTGCCTCCAGCCCTTCTAAATAAGTTTGTATTAAAACTTTGGTTTTAATCAGTTGTCCACAACCACAGTATATTATGATTGCCTCGTATAATCATATAATGGTTATATGAACCATTTCTTTAATGAAAGGTAAATATGCTTATTTACTTATGCTTGCTTTCCATATCTGTTGTTTTCTATTAAAATTAAAGTCAGCTGCAGTTACTTTCTTTTATTGCTAGGGTTGAAAGACAGTAATTTCAAGTACAATAATGTTGTATTTACTTGTAGTGTATAAGCCAGTGAGTGTAAGAAAAGGAAGGGAGAAAACTTAAAAAGAACGAAGATTTAATTTGCATTTTTTGACAGCTTCTCTTCGCTAAAATTGTGCTTAGATAAATATTTGTTTTCATAAAAATGTGTTACATTAGTTGTCTGCCTAAGTCTATATTTACCTTTGAAAACCACATAACCTAAGGAGCTAAATTCTGAAAAAGACATGACTAAAAGGAAAATGGATAGAATCTGTCAGAATATGTGTATTCAACAGTTAATACCTATGTCTACTATGTTGGGTCTGTTTGTTTTGGCAATTTGAAGAGAGCATGAAGTACAGGTACCCCCTGCTTTTCCAAGCTTGTGTTATGCCGCATTTTATGCATTACGAAAGACCTACAATAGGGCCTGTTCTCACTCACTGAAAGAAATCTTCACTTTTACCAAAAAAGTCAGATCTTTCATAAACCTATAATTTCAGAAACCTGCAATTCTGTGTTACAGGTTTCCCCTGTTCGCTGAAATAGAGCCTTCTTATGAAATCTTTCATAAGCCAAAATGGTGTAAAGTGAAGAAGCAATTACCACTAATTTATATAGAAAAATGTTGAGCATTCCCAGATTCCCCAAAAAATGTCTCAAAAGTTTTTCTGATACCTTACAACTCATCCTGCTAACGGGTGAAGAAAATAAATGAATAAAGCACAGATGCTCAGAGACACCGCTCAAATCTATGGCAGCTTGGTGCTAATGTGCTGGGTGTAGTTTCCTGGGAAGGAGCTTGACCTGGCTGCCCTTACTGCTTGAGGTGTGTATGGCCTCTAGAACTGTCCATGGCAAAACAAACACTGAATGCTATTTTTGCTTTTCACCTTTTTTCGCAGAAGCAAAAATTATCTTCTTGTTCTTATTGGTTAGGGTTAGGCCTTATAGGCTAGGAAGATACAGGTCTTTCCTAAAACTGAGGTGTCTTAATTAACACATAATTTCAAAACTGGGAGATACCTATATTTTAAATTGTCACAATAATGTTAATAAACCTTTCTAAATAAATTTGCCCTGAGTGTTGTGTGGACATTATTCATTGGGATTGTAAAAATCTGCTGAGTATTTTTTTAGGTAGAAACTGAAAGGAATAAGCAGGATAAGTTTCAAAATGGTGGGAGGGATTGAAAACAGTTGGAATTTTTTTCTTCCCTTCTTGCAATATTTCTTAGATTTACAGGCACAGTTTAAGTACAACAGCCCACCCTTATCCAGAGTTTCATTTTCCATAGTTTTAGTTACCTGCACTCAACTGTGGTCTGGAAACAGATGATCCTCCTTCTGATGTACTATCAGAGGGTCAGAAGTAGCCTGACACTGCATCACAGGGCCTATGCCATTTGCCTCTCTTCATCTCATCAGGTAGGCATATTATCTGCTCACATCATCACAAGGAGAAGGGTAAGTACGGTATAATCAGATATTTTAAGAGACTACGTTCACACAACTTTTATCACACTATATTGTTATAATTGTTCTACTTTATTATTAGCTTTTATTGTTAATCTATTACTGTGCCTAGTTGATAAATTCAACTTTATCATGGGTTTGTATGTACAAGACAAAGTATAATATGTATAGGGCTTGGTACTATTTATAGTTTCGGGCATCCACTGGGAGTCTTGGAATGTATCCTCTGCAGTTAAGAGGGGGGACTACTATAAACACAATTATAACCATGAAAACAATGCTGTTCTTCACTGAGCTTTGGCTATATTCGTCTCCACGTTTAAGACACTGATGAGCTAGTCAATCTCATCTTTAAAGTGTGTTATGAATGAATGAATGAATAAATAAATAAATAAATAAATAAATAAATAAAGTGTGTTATTTAAGCTCTGAACAGAGAGAAATGTGAAACAGAATAATCAGACAGCAGGTGTCTATGCGGACTCATGATACAAAATTGAAGCGCATTTGGTTTTCAAACTGGTAAAGCAGAGGAAGATTAAACTTTGCATGATGAAACAATTAACACATTGTATTTCAAACGTCAGAAGGAGATACTTGGCTTTGCTTCATTCATCTTTTTAAATTTCTTAATTTAACACAGTTAGAGCAAATACTTAAGCCCATAACAAACGTTAAGCCTTACTTTGGTTCCTTACCAACAGTTTGTGCTGCACTTTGCATATATAGAATCATCTCAAAGCAGGGAACCCTCTACTGGCTTAAAATTGCTAAATTTATAGCATAAAAAATTCTGAATAGTCATATTCTACCTCCTAAAGACTTCAGTCTATAGATTACATCTTCAAGGAATGGCAAAGAAAAGAGAGGTCTCACAAATCTTTAGGTAAGTTTTTAGTGTGTCAGAATAGTTTGTTGAGTCAGGTATAAACACATTGGTATGCTTAAATGTATATGAATTTATAGGAGTAATCTAAAAATGGAAATAATTCAAAAATATAAAAGATAACTTCTGTGGTGAAGTTCAGTTTTCTTAAGGTAAATGCAAATTTATCCACTCCCTCTTTTCTCTCTTAGCCACCTTCACTATCATTATAAATGCTTTTCTTTTAGAAATGCAGACATTTTCAAGCTACAAATTTTCCAGATAAGTTGTGTTCCCAGGGCCTGTATGTATTAACTGGGGCATTTTGTTCTTCACCTTCAACCTTGCTAATTTTCCAGTCCAGTTTTCTCTTGCTGAGTACTAATACATGATGACAGATCGTATAACTACTATAAATGTTGTGAGTTAATCTTGAGCGATGCCATGTAATTTATGCTTACTCTTGACTGGAAGCAGCACTACCTCTCTCTCATTCTCTCAAGAGGAAAAGCACTAAAAATAGGATTCATCAATTACTTGCCTCTTCTAATGGAGAGATGAAAACTGACTTGGCAAATAATTATGAAGATTCTCAGATCTGCTAATCTACCATAAGGAAAGATAGAGAGGGAAGGCACATTTGTTTACCGAGTAGCACTCAATTAGAATTATTTCATTTAGTCTCTAAAATCTTGGGAATTAGGCACTGTATTATAACAGTGCTTAATTTTTTCCAGAAGAAAAATTCTGAGGCTATAGAGGTTTAAAAACTTGCTCAGGACCCTGACACATAGTTGGTGCCCCTCCCAAATCTAAAACTCTGAAGTCTGACATTGAAATACATGATGTTTCTCCATTCCATGATATCAGATATCCAAGGGTAATCTTTAAAAGTATAAGCTCAGGATTTTAAGTTTAGTGTAACTCCTATTCAATTTGATGCTCCAAAGTAAAAAAAAAAAAAAAAAAAATTCAAAGGATAAGCAGCTTAGTTGCAGGATAGATTCGGTGATTAGGTGAATGACTGGAGAATTTCTAATCACTCTAGGAGTGATAAGGTCATAGGTTTATTTATAGGATTGCCATGTGTCTAAAAGGAGCCCATTCCTACATTTGATTTTATTTGACAGAATCGCCCTTTACTTTAGCTCTATTTGGTGCATCATTTATTTCCCTTTCTTCTAATTTTTTCTAACTATTTTTGTTAAACTTAATCTAATCACCTCATGGCCATGATATTCAGCAATAAATGGATCTGCAATTGTGTATCTGAAGTTGAATTAATCACCAAAGTACATGAATCCTTGTTATATTTAACATTGGCAGCTTGGATTAATGTTTATTAAAGGTTCTCAAATTTTATTTTACTGGTAATATGTCATTTAGTGTGGAGTCTGCTGTAGAACCCATAGATGGAATTCTCTAAGATATGGTACACATTATGGGGTGATGTCATTTAACCGAGACAACAATGGTAATTTGAAATAAGCTTCCTATAGAAACAATCATCAGAAATTATTATCAACAGCGATATGCCAATAAGTTAAGCAACTAGAAGAAATGGATGCATTCCTGGAAACCCATAAACTTCCCAGACTGAAACAGGAAGAAATTGACAACCTGGACAGACCAATAACTAGTAACGAGATTGAACCAAAAAACAAGATCCCAGGACCTGAAGGATTCCCTGGGGAATTCTACCAAACATTCAAAGAAGAAATAATGCCTATTCTCCTGAATCTGTTTCAAAAAATAGAAACAGAAGTAAAATTTCCAGACTATTTCTATGAAGCCAGCATTACCTTGATCCCCAAACCAGGCAAAGACCCCATCTAAAAGGAGAATTTTAGACCAATATCCCTGATGAATATGGATGCCAAGATTCTCAACAAGATGTTAGCTAATAGGATCCAACAGTACATTAAAAAGGTTATCTACCATGACCAGGTGGGATTTATCCCTGGGATGCAAGGGTGGGTCAACATTTGCAAATCAATCAATATCATACAACACATTAATAAGAGAAGTGATAAGAACCACATGGTCCTCTCAATTGATGCAGAGAAAGCATTTGACAAAATACAGCATCCTTTTCTGATTAAAACTCTTCAGAACATAGGGATCAACTTCATAAAATCCATCTATGAAAAACCCACAGCAAACATCATTCTCAAAGGGGAAAAACTGAAAGCCTTCCCTATGAGATCAGGAACACAGCAAGGATGCCCACTCTCGCCATGATTGTTCAGCATAGTACTAGAAGTCCTAGCAACAGCAATCGGATAACAAAGAGAAATAAAACATATTCAAATTGGCAGAAAAGAACCCAAACTCTCGCTTCACAGATGACATAATACTTTATATGGAAAACCCAAAAAGACTCCACCCTTAAATTACTAGAACTCATACAGCAATTCAGTAGTGTGGCAGGATACAAAATTAATGCACAGAAATCAGTTGCTTTCTTATACACTAACAATGAAACTGTAGAAAGGGAAATTAAAGAATTGATTCCATTTACAATAGCATCAAAAACCATCAGATACCTTGGAATAAACCTAACCAAAGAGGTAAAGGATCTATAGTAGAGGAACTATAGAACACTCATGAAAGAAATTGAAGAACACACAAAAAGATGGAAAAATATTCCTTGCTCATGTATGGGAAGAATAAACATTGTTAAAATGTCTGTGCTGACCAGAGCAATCTATACTTTCAACACTATCCTGATCAAAATACCACCAGCATTTTTCAAAGTACTGGAACAAACAATCAGAAAAGGCCCCAAATTGCTAAGAAAATGTTGAAAAAGAAAAACAAAGCTGGGGGCATCAAGTTGCATGATTTCAAGCTTTATTACAAAGCTGTGATCACCAAGACAGCATGGTATTGGCACAGAAACAGACACACAGACCAATGGAACAGAGTAGAGAGCCCAGATATGGACCCTCAACTCTGTGGTCATATAATCTTTGACAAAGCAGGAAAAAATATCCAATGAAAAAAAAATAGTCTCTTCAATAAATGGTGCTGGAAAAATTGGACAGCTAGATATAGAAGAACGAATCTCAACCATTCTCTTATACCATACACAGAGATAAACTCAAAATGGATGACAGACCTCAATGTGAGACAGGAATCTATCAAAATCCTAGAGAACATAGGCAGTAATCTCTTTAACATTGGCCACAGCAACTTCTTTCAAGACACATTTCCAAAGGCAAAGGAAACAAAAGCCAACTTGGGACTTCATTAAGATAAAAAGCTTCTGCATAACAAAGGAAACAGTCAACAAAACAAAGAGAAAACCTAGGGAATGGGAGAAGATACTTGCAAATGACATTACAGACAAAGGGCATAGATATAGATATAGATATAGGTATAGATATAGATATCCAAGATCTATAAAGAACTTCTCAAACTCAATACCTAAAAATCAAATAGTCAAGTCAAAAAATGGGCAGAAGACATGGGCAGACACTTCTACAAAGAAGACAGAGGGCTAAGAGACACATGAAAAAGTGTTCACCATTAGCCATTAGGGAAATTCAAATCAAAACCCACATTGAGATATCACCTTACACAGTTAGAACGGAATGGAATATTACTCAGCCATCAGAAACCCAACTTTTCCATCAACATAGATGGGTCTGGAGGAGATTATGCTGAGTGAAATAAGTCAAGCAGAGAAAGTCAATTATCGTATGGTTTCACTTACTTGTGGAACATAAGGAATAACATGGAGGACATTAGGAGAAGGAAGGGAAAAATGAAGGGGGCGAACTCAGAGGGGGAGATGAACCATGAGAGACTGTGGACTCCAAGAAAAAAACAGAGGGTTTTAGAGAGGGGTGGGGGAATGGGTTGGCCCAGTGGTGGGTATTAAGGAGCGTACGTATTGCATGGAGCATTGAGGGTTATACATAAACAATGAATCTTGGAACACTACATCAAAAACTAATTCTGTACTGTACAGTGACTAACATAACGTTTAAAAAAGAAAAAAACAGGAAAAAAAAGTAAGCTTCCTCTTTTTTGCCCCCTCCTCTATTTTTTTTTCATTTTCATAGCTCCAGAATCTCAAGGAAAAAAGAAAGATAGAAAACACAGAGGCTACTTGGATTTTCAGAATCTTAAAAAACATTTTTGATGTCATGATTGTCAGCAACACTGTGGAAGCAAGCTGGCTCTATCTCAAGCCTGCCTCAGTGAAAGGAAATTAACAATGTTTTTCTTTTATTAGAGTATTTTTTCAAATCTCACTGCACTCTGCATTCCTTTCTTCTCAATAGCATAACATATTAAACAACTTCCTCTCCAAAGACTCAATTAGGAAAAGTTATTAGCAAAAGAAGCAAGCATTGATGTTTTTCTCTTGTTTTCTTTTTGGAATCCTGAAACTCTAACACCTCTGCAGTCAGAATTTCCCATCATTCCAGATACCTCAGTACCCAACAATAATAAGTTCATCCATTGAGTGTGTTCTCCTTTCGTTTTAGTAGCAAAAAGTTTCAAATTCTAACTTGCATAGATTTACATTACAGGAAACACGAAAAAACAATCTTTGTCTTTGTGCATCAGTATTATCTGTGGATCATTGGAATTCTGATTTAGTAAGATTGCAATGATGCCCAAGCATCTGCAGTCTTCAGAGTTCTGCCAGTAATAAGGAACAGAGAGGCATAACCAATCTGGGGTGGGAGAAGATTGCCTTGAGTTTTAGAAATATACAGGAAAGGTGCACAACATAAGAAAATATTGCTTCTACAACGAAGACTTTAATTAAAAAAAAGATGTTACTGAGTAAGTAAGCATGGATATTTAGATATGCTAAATATCAGTTTAACATGAGATTATTTTTACATATATTATAAAAGCCTAAAAGTTGGGGCACCTGCGTGGCTCAGTGGGTTAAAGCTTCTGCCTTTGGCTCAGGTCATGATCTCAGGGTCCTAGGATCGAGCCCCACATTGGGATCTCTGCTCAGCAGGAAGTCTGCTTCCCCCTCTCTCTCTGTCTGTCTCTCTGCCTACTTGTGATCTCTCTCTGTCAAATAAATAAATAAAATCTTTTTAAATAAATAAAAGTTTTTTAAAAAGTAGGTTAGTATCAGTGAGATAGACAATAAAGGGAAGTCTAGCAGGCAAAGGAGACGTACTCAAAAAATATAGTCGCTGGAGGCCCTGTTTATGTTTGCCTCTGGTTTTTCATTGTTTTGGAAAACTTTTGTTCCATTTATGTTATTTGTTCTTTTTTATTATTGAAGTATAGTTGACATACAACGTTACATTAATTTTGGGTGCACAACATTATGATTCAAAAATTCTATGCATTACTCAGTATTCACCACAATACATGTAATTGCTGTCTGTCACAATACAACATTATTATAGTATTTCTGACTACATTCCCTATGCTGTACTTTTTTTTTTTTTATCTCTGTGACTTACTTGTTTTGTTTTGTATTTTTTAAGATTTATTTATTTATCTCAGAGAGACAGAGAGAGCGAACACAGGCGGGAGGGGCTGAGGGATAGAGAGAGAGAATCTCCAGCAGACTCCACGCTGAGTGCAGGGCCTGACATGGGGCTCAGTCCCACAACCCCAAGATCATGACCTGAGCTCAAACCCAAAGTCAGGTGCTCAACTGACTGCACCACCTAGGCACTGCAACTTACTTGTTTTGTAACTGGAACTTTGTACTTCTTAATCCCCTTTACCTGTTTAGCCCATCCTCTAAAAGATCTAATCTTATCTTGTATGGCTGAGTAATATTTTGTTGTATATATATACCACATCTTCTTTATCCACTCATCTATTAGTAGACCCTTAAGTTGCTTCCATATCTTAGCTATAGTAAATAATGCTGCAATAAACAGAGGTACATATATCTTTTTGAATTAGTGTTTTTGTTTTCTTTGGGCAATTATCCAGTAGTGGTGTACTGGATCATACAGTTCTATTTTTAATTTTTTGAGAAACCTCCATACTATTTTCCACAATAATTGCACCAATTTAAATACCCACCAGCAGTGCACAAGAGTTTTTCTCCATATCTTCACCAACACTTGTAATTTCATGTTAATGTCTTTTTACTACTAGCCATTCTGACTGATGCAACATGATATCTCATATGGTTTTGAATTTTATTTCCCTGATGATGAGTGATGTTGAGCATGTTTTCATCTGTCTGTTGGCCATCTGTATGTCTTTTTTGAAAAAAATGTCTGCTCCCATCTTCTGCCCATTTTTAATCAGCCTATTTGTTTTGGTTTTGGTTTTTGGTTTTGGTTTCTTTTTTTGTTTGTTGTTGTTGTTGTTGTTATTGTTGTTTTGGTATGAGTTGTATAAGTTCTTTATATATTTTGGATATCGACCCCTTATTGGATACATCATTTGCAAATATCTTCTCCCATTCAGTAGCTTGACTTCTCATTTTGTTAATGGTTTCTTTTGCTGTGCAAAACCTTTTTATTTTGTCCCCATGTTTAATCCCAAGAGTTTATTTTTTCTTATATTTTCCTTCCCTGAGGGATAATAAATGGTATTTGGAAACCTGGACTGCTACATGCAAAAGAATGAAATTTGATTGCTATCTTATACCATATACAGAAATAAAGTATAAAAATGATTTAAAGACCTAAATGTGAGAACTGAAACCATAAAACTCCTCAAATAAAACATAGGCAGCAATCTCTTGGACATTGGCCTTAGCAACATTTTTCTAGATATGTCTCTTCCACCTTAGATAGTTTTGCCTTCTTTGTCCTATATTAATTGACAATATAGGCATGACAATATATATTGAAATATATTTTATATATATTGACAATATAGGTATTTCTGGGCTCTGTATCTGTTCCATTGATCTATGTGTCTATTTTTGTGTCAGTATCATATTATTTGATTACTACAGCTTTGCAGTAGATCTTGAAATCTGGGATTATGATTCATTTTTAATAAAGTATAGTTTATTATAAATACTTATTAAGAGCAATATTAAAATATACCATCCCCTCCTCCCTGCCTTTGCTCTCTCTCTCTTTCTCTGTCTCTCAGATAGATAAATAAAATCTTTGAAAATATATATACCGGATTAGAGGCACCTAGGTGGCTCAGTGGGTTAAAGCCTCTGCCTTTGGCTCAGGTCATGATCTCAGGGTCCTGGGATCAAGCCCCACATCGGGCTCTCTGCTCAGCGAGGAGCCTGCTTCCCCCTCTCTCTCTGCCTGCCTCTCTGCCTACTTGTGATCTCTCTCTCTCTATCAAATAAATAAATAAAATATTTAAATATATATATATAAATATATATATTACCGGATTAAATACTGTAGACCTCTATTTTGTACTTTCAGCTTCTTCCAACTTCTCTTATAATGTGAGAGATACCTGTGCAGTGATGAAAGTTCTCACTTTAGTGAAATATGAAGAATTTTCATATATATACTGGTTTCTGTTCCACCTGTTCTGCCCTCTCCAGAAAAATTGCAGTTCACACCTCTCTTTCAGAAACAGTACACAGCATTGCTGGTAAAATGGTGTGCGCCAAGATAATCAGTGTTTAAGGACAGCTAATTACATCTAAGTGGGAGATTTGGGGAGGCTAATAATGGCATTTGTTAACCATGTGACACACTAAGAAGCCTTACTCTGGCCTATACGGTAGTCTAAGAACAAAATCATCAGCCATCTAATTTGTATCACTAATTCAAATATTAATAAATGCATATTTAATGATAAATTAAGTATTGAATTTTTTTCAAGACAATTTGTTCTAACTAGGTAACTTGCATAAAATATTTATCAACCTGTAATATCCACAAGGTGGGGAGAGGCTTATCTTAGCGAGATCACTGATTATATGAAAACCAGAAAAAAATAAATGTGCTGAAGGAGCATCAGTCTTATTTCATAAGACTACTCATTTTGAAAAGACTCTGCTCAAAGGTGACAGTTTAACACAGGACTGTAGAAGGTGTACATACTTTCTAAAACTTGACACTATCTAGATTAAGAAGTTCATTTCATTTGTAACTATTACAGG
This sequence comes from Nasua narica, assembly GCA_028533885.1. Taxonomy (NCBI): domain Eukaryota; kingdom Metazoa; phylum Chordata; class Mammalia; order Carnivora; family Procyonidae; genus Nasua; species Nasua narica. The sequence goes on along the minus strand of CM052806.1, from coordinate 39,472,479 downwards.
TTTTCTTGTGCACAAACAAAAAACGAAGCTGTAGCTGGTAATGCGTTGGTTCCATTAGCTAAAGAACTTCGCAGTCAGTTCAAGGATACCATTTTTATCTCAGTGTCATCTGATATTCCCAAAGGAAAATCAGCTAATACCAAGAATAAGCAAATATTTTTATCCATTTCATGGAATGAAGGCAGTTTTTAGTAGCCTATCTTGCTGCATGTGAAATATCTGACACTCCTATGTCAATTAAAATTTTTAATAATAAAGATAACAATTATTTTTGTTTTGTAGTGATATTATACAAACTTTGGCAGAATATAATATAGTGATAAAAGCAGTGTTCTTTTCTAAATTAAGAAACCGATGGTAGTTGGGACGCCTGGGTGGCTTGTTCAGTTAAGCGTCTGACTCTTGATTTTGGCTCAGATCATGATCTCAGGGTCATGAGATGGAGCCCCACATCAGGCTCCACGCTCAGTGGGGAGTCTGCTTGAGATTCCTTGTACCCCTCTCTACCCCACCGCCTGCTCATGTTCTCTTCCTCTCACTCTCTCTAAAAATAAGTAAATGAATCTTTAAAAAAATGAAACTGATGTAGGAATTTTTTGGAAATTGTGTGTGTTAGACATATATTTAATAACTATTCAAAAAGGTATACTTTTAGAATTGAGAAATATTTTATATATACTGTTACAACTTATCTAGAAAATTTTTGTTGTGAAGGTGATGTTCAGTACAAAAGAATGCATCAACAAGACAGTAGAAAATGTATCCCAGACATCCCAACAGATTTTAGAAATGTGTGGGCCTTTAAAGAACAATTTTGTAAGCCATCCTTTGTCATCCAATAGTATTTAAGTACATGGTAGAGTTTGCTAAACTTGGTTGCATTTTGTTCATGATTAGTTAGAAATCCTTAGGCAAATATCAATGAATGAAGTGACAAAACTTCAGCTATTTATACTACTAGCAAATCTCACTTATTTAAAGCAGAGTTTGCAAGCAGGGAGATATTGAAATTTATTCCTATGAAACTAGGGGAAAATGGAACAAATTAAACTTTCAGAGCTCAAACCTCACATGACATTTATTTTGAAATCCTATCATTAAGTTTGAGAATATCTTTATTTGTAGGAATTAAGAAAAAAAACTATTAGTGAAGCTCCTATTTTTAAATGGATAATTTTACATTATGTACCAAAAAGGAGCAAAATAGAGAAGGCCTATAATTTTGCAGCATATAAATAATAAAAATGATGAAACAATAAAGATAATAAGAAAGAAAGAAAAATTGATGAGTCTTGTTTTCTAAATTATATTTCAAGCAGATCAGTCTGGATGAAAACAGAAATACAAAGTCTATTCTAGTTATTGCACTTAAATATTTCATTTTTCAGTAAGAAAAAAATAGAACAAAAAATATCATCCCAATACCATATTATTTCTTTACCATATAATATTTTTCTGAGCTTATGGATAGCTAATAAAGAGAATTTTCACAATTAAAAATGTTGTACAGACAAGACACAAAACAATATAAGTTCAAAATAATAAGACTATACTGGGAAAAAAATCTTCAGAGAAATACCAGTGACATGCTATTACAGATAGAAGCATTTAAGCAACTGATTAAAGTATTTAATATGAATCAAGAAAAAATTATTCTTTTTTTTTAAGATTTTATTTATTTATTGGACAGACAGAGATCACAAGTTGGCAGAGAGGCAGGCAGAGAGAGAGAGGGGGAAGCAGGCTCCCTGCTGAGCAGAGAGCCTGATGCGGTGCTTGATCCCAGGACCCTGAGATCATGACCTGAGCTGAAGGCAGAGGCTTTAACCCACTGAGCCACCCAGGCTTCTCAAGAAAAATTATTCTCTTTATGTTATTCTTAATATTCTAGAATCTAGGTAATCAGTATGGAGGGGTTTTTGTTTTTGTTAATTTTTTTAAATTTTATTAAATATAATGTATTCTTTGCTTCAGGGGTACAGGTCTGTGATTCATCAGTCTGTTTCTGTTAATTTGCTTTCTTCACATGGTTTTGTTATTTTCATTTTTTAAAAAAATGTTATCTTTGGAAATAGTTTTGAGTATACTATTACATAAGTCTACTAATAAAGTAAAACAGATTTTTGGTTAATACATAGGGATGTGTGTGTGTGTGTGTGTGTATGAGAGGGAGAGAGAGAAAAATCATTCCTATCTGATCCATAATTTAGATACTCATTCTCCAATAAACCCTATGTAATGCATTTATAAGTTTCCTAAAGACAAGAAATTCTTTCACATTCTTTAAGACTGATGTGATATATCCTATGTTGAAGTACTGGAAATGGAACTAAGAACTTTTCACATTTTAAATGCTAAGCATACAAATTTAGTGAATATAAAAACTAATGTGTTCGTGTCTTAAAAACCCTTACAAATTGATAAAAATTTTATGTAATGTATTGATATCCTCATGTTTTTGACCACTGATCACTTCAAGAATCCGTTCAAGGTGATGAAGACTTATTTTGTAGTTCTTAGATGTGAGAGATTTAGCTTCTCATGCAGGAAAAGCCTACGTTGAGTGGCTTGATGTTAAATTTCGTTAATGGCCTCTGACTAGGATAGCATTTCTCAGTTTGTGGGCTGACATTTATCTGCATCAAAACACTCTGCTGCTTTTAGAGCTCCACTTCAGATTTAAAGACTGGACCTCAGGGGAAGAGTTCTGGCATCTGCATAAATAAAAAACTCCCCGGGAGGATTATTTGCACTCTAACGTGTAAAAATCCTTGTTCTAAGGGAAAGGAGATCCATATATCCTCTCCTATTTAGCAAGATGTCTTGTCCCCAGCAGTACTTCTGGTGACCAGAAGCTTCCTTTTGAGCTTGTGATCACTGGTCCTTGACTACTCTGAAATTTTTTTTCCACTCTCTATAAACTATTCTTTTTCTGTTACTTTGAAATATGAATGTTATGTAATGTTTACAACAAAATACCTGGGACCGCATCTAAACAGTTAAAAATAACTTCTTCCCCAAAGAAATGCTAGGATTGTTATACGTAGAGATAGAAAATGACTGAGGAGCCTTTAGAATAAAAGCCTCCAAAGCCAGTCTGCTCATCTGATATCCCAGGTTCTTCATCACAAAAATGTGAGCGCTGGACCAGATCATGTTTCTGGTCCTATGTAACTCGGAGCTTCCAGTGAGCAGTCAATCCAAATTATTTCTGTATTTTTTTTATTTTTTTTAAGGTTTTATTTATTTGAAACAGAGAAAGGGAGAAGCACAAGCAGAGGCAGGAAGAGAGGCAGAAGAAGACTCCCTGCTGAGCAGGGAGCCCAACACAGGTCTCAGTCCCAGGATCCCCGAGATTATGACCTGAGCAGAAGGCAGACACTTAACCAACTGAGTCACTCCGGTGCCCCTAAATTACTTCTATATTTTAAAGTACTAAAACCACATTTCTTTTGAAAATAGGATCAAATTTGGACTTGGGTTAATAATGGACTAATGAGGTTTTACTTCCGAGTATGTTCATTAGAATCAAGTCAATGGAGACAATCTTAGAATGAAGTTATAATACAAAAAATAAAAGATCCTTCATCCATCTAAGAAACCTAGAACAATTTACAAACTATAATTTTTATTTTTCAAACATGATTCCCTTTCTAATGCCTATCGTCTTTTCTTCGTTCTCTGCATTTTATTCTGTTCCTTCCATTTCTTTTCCCTCCATTATTTCTACTACAATTAAATTAAAGCAGTTTTATTTGAAGAGTGGTCTATTTTACCTTCTTTGTGCTTATTATGACCACCACATTTGACTTACTATTTGATATATTTCTTCTTTGGCCTTCTTTTTACTTTTTTTGGAGTGAAAAATCTCAGGGAGTCCCTTAATGGGTATTTCATCTAAAATTAAAAAGAAACAAACAGCCATTCACTGCGTATGTCGTACTTGGGAACCTTGAGTACAGGGAGTATATAGACAACTCAGGAAATTCAGGTCATCTGATACATGTGAATGTGGTCAGCCCTGTGGAGCAGCAGGGAAAGTCCCAGAACACAAAAGGAAATTGCTTACTGTATCAGGAAAACATTTGGGTTTTTAATTTATTATTAAACATGAATGGTAAACAGCATTTATTACAGAACTATTATAGCTTTTCAGAAATGTAACCTATCAGCTTGAAAAATGCAACCAGAAATAGCTTTTTCTGTGCTTACCTCTCTGTGCTAGAATATAGGAGAGGCAAAGATGAAATATAAAAGTTAGCTTTATTTGGATTTCTTGATAATTGAAATTCACTGTGTATCCTCATGAGACCCCAGAGCTGTGTGGAAGCCAGGGAATTGAGGTAGATGCTGATAGTTTGTTAACATTTTATTGGCTGACAAATTCAGCCAGCAGTGATTGGGTTTCCTTACAGTTCTCTAAAGGAATAGAGACGAAAATTTTATAAAGTGAAATCTTATTTCCATAGGTCTTTGAGAATTACAAAAAAAAATCCTGAAGAAATGGCAAAATCAGTTGGCATCTTCTCTCTTTTAGAAGATCTTGTAAATCCCGTTTGTAAATCCTTTACAGGTCAATTTCCTAGTGGCAGTTTTTACCACTCTGTGGATCACTCTCCTAATCCCTTGAAGACTTTTACTGGTAGCTTACTATCATTTTCTCCAGTAGTTCTCTTGTATTTCTCGGCAATTCAATATCCATATAACTGATCTTTCTAGTATCCTAGCACCTTTATTTCTCGGTCTTCTTGCAGAATGATTTACATCAGTCATGTTGTCTTTCCCAATAACGGTAATTCTGTCATCTTTTCAACTTTAAACATGTCATTCTCTGATCGCGGTGTCTTGTCTTTCCAGCTCACTGTTTTGGGTTGTGAGGCAATCCTACCACCTTTCCATTGTCTCTCCCTTCTTCCTGTATTTACTTACTTTCTTAGGTGGTTAAATTTCATGGTCAATCACTATAATCACTGTTTTGATCTTATTAATCATAAAAAAGATTAAATCCAACTGTAGTTTTTCTTTCTGTCTCCACTCTTGTCATTGAATAAGAATAGAGAAAAACATACAACCATGAAACAGTCTCACCTATCATGACTACATACCTGAAGTAAGCTCTTACTTCTGTCCAGCAATCATATTTCCTCAGTCCTAGTCATTCTTCCATACTCCACGATGATTGTTTTATATCCTTCAGACTTTCAACATGTTCTCAGGGCTGATTAATGATGTTATTCCTTAGTTCACTGAAAACAAAAACTAGAAGCCATCAAAGAGAACTTCATTGACGTAACACCACCGCCCAAACTTGTTCCCTGTAATGCACTGCTCATGTTCTTAAATAGGGCTAAACTTTGTGCTTGTGCTCCAATTTCCATCTGCTTCAGTAATTCTCAGTTTTCCTCTGTCTACTGAATTATTCCTGTCAACGTGAAAAAAGGGTGCTTTTTCCCCCAAATTTAAAAGTTTTTATTTCAATCCTCCTTTGCTTCCAGCTGTCCCTATTCATCTCCATTTACTTGATCTCAGATTCCCTTCAGAGTTGTCTATAATCATTGTTTCTGATTCTTCTCTTCCCGTTCTCCCTTGAATATACTCCAGTTGGGAGTTACCTATGCCCTGCACCCATCCCCCACCCCACTGCTCCACTGAAATCGTTGTTACTGAAGTCACACAACAGCCATGGTGTTAAATCCCATAGCCAGTTCATGGCCCCTATGTTACTGACTCTTCAGCAGCATCTGATACAGCTATCACACTGTCCTCCTAAAAATACCTCTCCCCTTTATTTATAGGACACCTCCCTCACCTAGTTTTTCCTTCCAGTCATATGCCCCTCTTCCTGGGGTCTTCTTATCTCCACAATCCCTAGTCCTCTCAGTGTTTAGGGTTTAGAACTCAGTCCTTGAACATTCTAATTGCCTGCACTCCCCCTGTAGGTGCCATTATCCAATCTCATAGTACTAGCAGCATCTGTAACATCATCTGTAGACTTAAATCCCCAAATGTGTATCTTCGACTTATAATTCTCCCCTTACTTACAGACCTGTATCCTACGGACATTGCTTCTTCAGTCAGAGTAACAAGAAAAAAGGTTACAGAGCTTACTGTGTTCCCAACACTCTTCTTGGTATTTTACATGCATTAACTCATTTAATCCTCACAACAACCTTATACAAGATAGTGTTATCCTTACTTTTCGGCTAGGAAAACTGAATGAGAGAGAGTAAGTGACTTAAATAAGGTCAGACAACCAGCAATGGTTCCAGAATCTATATTGTCAATCTCCTACAACATGCTACACCACCTCTCAAATTAGATAGTTAAAAGGCATCCCTCATGTGGGGAGACATCACCCTTGTCGGGAATTTGCCTGAGAGAGCCTAGCTGGTAGTTAGCCTTAAACGCCACCAGAACATGAGGAAAACTTCTTCCTGACTCTTCCTCCCCTCTGCTTCAACTATGACTATGCTGTGGTCTTCAGGAAAAAGAGAAGATGTCATGGTATAAAATGATCTAAGACTAAACCCCCAGTTCCCCTGCTACACACACACACACACACACACACACACACACACACCACTGCACATTTCTCGCTGTCAGCAAACCAATGGGGTGCTGGAGAATGAGGAACCCTAATTGTAGTGAAGTTCAGAGCTGTTTTTCAAACACAGACATTGACTCATTCATTTTGAACTGAGAATATTTTATAAATGAGATTACTAAAAGAGTTACCAGGCAAATTATGAATGCTCTGTAAGATGTCAGTCAAGGGCAAAAAAATAGTTGGTAGTAGAAAAACTCAAAGTAGTTGTTTTCTTTTGTTATCTATAAGGCATGCTTTTTCAGCATATGAGTCGCCCACTCCCCTGTGCAGACAGGGAATTTTTGTTTTCTTTATGAAAATTGTTTCATAATTATGGGATGCAGTCTATGAACTGTATGCAGTATACACCACAGACATCCTAATTTTCCAAGTATGCAGAGTTTCTCACTCTCATTTTTAAAACAATACAATTTAAACAAAAGTAAACAAAGTTTTCTAATACAAAATAACCCTCCTGAGACTCCTGGAAGATGGCATAATAGAATTATTTGTTTACTTATTTACTTTTAAAATTTTTTTTAAAAATCACTTTATATACCACTTTCTATAGCTAGCAGTGTGGGAAAGGTGAATAGATCTAAACTTATTTTCTTCTGTTTCAGCACTTTTGAAAGGCATGAAAGGAAATAAGACCAATCCAGAAATTTATTATTTCTCTCCAATTTTTCCTTTTCCCATATGAGCATAGCCTGGAAGTGCACAGACACACTAGGGAATGATTCCACTGTGTGGGAGAAACATCTGCAGAGTGCGCCATGGACCACCAGACTTGGAGTGAGAAACAACTATGTGGGGGCGGAGGCGGCAGACAATAAAAGAAAAACTAGGAGCTGGTTGGGCCCAAACATTCAACGGAATCGCCTAACCTTCAGGTTACCTTTTGTGTTATATAAGACATCTAAGAGCAATAACATTCATATGAAAAACATTTCTTTAATGATGGTGAAATAGAATTCAGAGCATACCCTTCAAAAAAATTTTTTTTCAATGAGGATGGGAAATGTTAGCATTCTGCTTTACACATCACCCTCTAGAGAGCCGAAGCTGGGTGGTTTTCAGGGGCTTCTTCCTCCTTTTCGTTTGCAGCCACTTATTAAGGTGGCCGTGCAAAGCCCAGGAGCTACAAGCCTCCGGTCAAACCAGAAAGAAGCACAGTGAAGACAGATGAATTCTGAGTAAGTTTGTTGTAAAACATCAGGGGCAAAAAGGGCTCTGGAAATGCAAATGATTATCATTAGAAAGTAATATGCGACTACTGAAGAAACATTTGAAAGACTAATGTGGTTTCACAAAACAATCCTACAATCTGCATTCAATCAAAACTGACCAAAAATGCTTGCAATGGTTCTTTGTACTGTTGGGAGCCAAATGCTTTCTGGAACTCATGAAGCAAGTTTTACCAAGTGGCACATTACCAACACAGTATTAGTGAAACAATAACCAGCCTTAGAGTTGACTTTTCCAATAAAAGGGAGACTCTCCAACTATGATGGCCAAGGTCCTGAGAGTGACAAGAATATTGATATACCTGTAAATGTTCACAGATGAGTTTTATGCATTGGTTTGTTTCAGTCGAATGCATATGGGGCTGGATATCTTGCCCACCCAATAGCTTGTGCATGAGGAAAATTAAAATTCAGGGTGCAGAGTTTTGAAAATCATATGGGGCAGAGCTATACTTAGAAGATTGGACTGGAAGAACGCATGCCACAAACTGGTGGAACCTGCTTAATTAGTTTCGGTTCTGGGCCAATTTAATAGGTCTCTTAAGTGCAATGGTATTGAAATTCTATTAATCTTATTCTCAGAGAAAACAAGACATGCATTCTCTTTGGATTGTGCTGTTCACTATTCATCTTTGGATCAGAGCCTAAAGGAGCCAGCCTTTGGGCTCTAAACTTGACAAAGAAATTTCTAGCCTTGGCTATGATTAAGTCTCAGACAAATCATCTGCCTTCAGCCCTCCCGGTTCACACCTGCATTCATGGGAAGAGCAGCCTCCTTGGGATGCAGACTGACAGTTAGAAGGCAGAAGCCCCACTGTCTTTCATGAAAGAAATACTTATCCTGGGGCCATATATCATATATCGCCTAAGTGCATGGCTTAGGAGATGTCAAGCACACTCAGAAATCCTAGGCTTCGTTCACTCACCTACCAGAATATATTCGTCAGCAGTTTTTTTTTTTTTCAACAAAATACCATAAAGTTAGAATGAAGCTGAGACCCAGTGTGTTTACTGCCAAGAAACAGACAAGCAAACTGAAAGACCCTACATTTTCTAATTTAAATATATCGTATCATGCCTTTTAGTTTCTATTTTTATAGAAATAGTTTAGTTTATTTTTCTATGAGGGAGTCTGATAAAATTAGTTAAAATCAATACTCAGCTAAAATGGTACACTGAAGAATAATTGTGAGGATCATGATGCCTCTTTGATACTAATGTTATATTATAAAATGAATATAAAATAATTTCGTGAATCTTATAGAAATACTCTTCTTCTATATTCTGGAGGAGGTTTAAAAGAAGAGATTTTATTTTATTATATGATGCCAGTACTATATATATAACATATACTCACACGATCAAACAATTCATTTGTAACTCTCATGATTCCCTTAAATAATCTTTGTTTCCTCCCTTCCTTCCTACCCCCCTACCTTTTCTTTCTTTCCTTTTCTCCAAAGAAAGATGTCATTTTGTGTACTTTAAACATTGAGAAATTCAGATTCAAATGAGCATTCAGGTATTGGAAGTACAAATTACTATAAAATAATTGTCAAAATATTCAGATTGGTGATTATGAGGTAAAATTAAAGACTGTTTACCCAGAAGGAATTATTTTTAACAGTGTTTAAACTTACAAAAACATCTCTTTTCGGCCTAATTAAAATGTGCTTAACAATACCATTGTAGAAAACTGTACTTGCAAAGGGGGAAGTCATCTAATTTTATGAGTTTAACAAACTGAAATTATTAAAATCTCAATGTTGTCTTTGTAGAACCCCTCATGGCATTAAAGAAAATTGGTTTTATACAGGTTTTCATTAGAATACAACTACTTGAGGCTAAAATACTTAGCTCACTCTAATGGGACGGCAATTTGGTCTCTAAACTTAGAGGCTACGGGTTATCTATTTCGTGGCTCATGTATTAACTCAGTGAATTTTCACTTCTCCCTACTAAGTAGTATTATCTCCATTTTCTAGTTGAGGAAAGTGAACCTTCAAGAGGGTAAGCAACTTGGTAAAAGTGGTTAAACAAAATCTGAAGGACAACAAGGAGTGTTGAAATCTAAAATCTGGTATATTCCCTCGTCTCTCACTGAACTAAAAGCCAGGAACAAAATCTAGACAAATAAAGGTATTTAAGTGAAGATGCTATTGATAAAGTAGTCAGCTTTTTCAAGAAAAGTAACTCATCTGATGTATGAAATAACCATTTTGCATACTGGAAACTGAAGCATCAGAATATTATGACAGGTAATAAAAAAATGAATACTTGCCAATGTCGAACACCTGGTCTACTATTGTCGTACACCCTGCAGAATGGATGGGCACTATGAGATGTATTTACTTGGACCTTCTTCCATCTGCGAGAGCTTCAGATATGAAAAATTTTATTTTCTCTGAAGTCAGGAATGAGCATAGGAAATACATAAAGAGAAGAGAGTACACATCTAAAGGCAAAACCTGCCTCAATTGCCATCATGATAAAAATAAATAAATAAAAACATTTAAACTAAAGAAATACACTCTCAGGGCACCTGGGTGGCTCAGTGGGTTAAAGCCTCTGCCTTCGCCTCAGGTCACGATCTCAGGGTCCTGGGATCGAACCCCGCATCATCATCGGGCTCTCTGCTCAGGAGGAAGCCTGCTTTCCCCTCTTTCTCTGCCTGCCTCTCTGCCTACTTTTAATATCTCTGTCTCTGTGTCAAATAAATAAATAAAATCTTAAAAAAAAAAAAAGAGTTATAACATTGATTATATGTATTGAAGAGGTTTCAGATTCCTCCATAGCAGTACTCTGGTGGAAGATAGGCCTCTTTATATACCTTCAAAGTCCAAGGGAAAAGAAAGTTTAACCTGGAATTCTAAATTAGCCAATCTATCAATGAAGTAGATACACAGAATAAAGGCATTTAAGGCATACAACGCCTCAGAAAAGCTTTCCTAGGAAAATTTCTCTGAGAATTATTTGAGGAAGAACTCTGACAAAACAAGAAATAAACAGAGAAAAGAAATGATCTAAGAAAGTTTCAGTTCCTCCAAGAAGATAGTGAGAGGATTTCCCAGAATGAAGCTAACAACCATGAAGAGATTGGCACAAGAAAGAGATCAGCTGAGAAAGGATGGATGGGGGGAGTGGAGTAAAACTGGTAATATGATCAAGAACTTGGGAATAATTGAGGATTGGGGGGATAACTTTCATAAAAATGAAAGTTATTTTTAATTTGTGCCTCAAATATTTGTTTTTCAGAGACATAGGCATGGAGACTGGACACATAAAAATAAGTGTCATAATGCAGTTAAGAAGTCTTTATAGGCTTTTACTTCTTAGAATGGTTCTTAGAAATGGTGCACGTCCTCTGAAACAGTGGGGAAGAGAGATGTAGGGGAAGAGAGATGGGATAGATGTGAGCCAATTACTTTCTTACCATAACAAATCAGTAGAAAATGTCTACATTTTGTGAATCAATAAAAAGTGTTGTAAAAGAAAATTTATAAATGAAGGTAAACATTAGTGGAACCCAAACCAGAAAACAGAAAGATTTATTTCGGAAGGACTAGAACTCTTCGTGCGCTGGGAGGGCATTGTTTATTTTCATTATTCGATATTATTTTTATTATTATACAATCCTTCTTACATTCTTTGTTTAAAAAACAATTTAGTTTGGGGCGCCTGGGTGGCTCAGTTGGTTAAGCGACTGCCTTCGTCTCAGGTCATGATCCCGGAGTCCCGGGATCGAGTCCCATATCGGACTCCCGGCTCTGCGGGAAGTCTGCTTCTCCCTCTGACCTTCTCCCCTCTCATTCTCAGTCTCTCTCTCTAATAAATAAATAAAAAATCTTTAAAAAAAATATTAAAAAAAATTTAGTTTATTTTATCTAAGTCCTTAATTTAAAGGAAAGTAAATAGTAGGGTGAAGGGATTTACGCAAACTACAAAACAACACCTTTTCCCCCCCTTTCTGTTAAGTCAAATATTACCTTTTTTCTTTGTTTTGTTTTTGTTTGTTTGTTTGTTTGTTTGTTTTTTTTACATTCACAGACCTCACCTCATTAAAAGCAATGCCCTTACGCCCATTACTCTCTAAGATTTGGGCGAGAGCTGATGGATTCCCTAGTTGGCAAAAGTACTCTAGATCCAACAAAAAATGGTTCTAAATCCTTGGGGTTTTTTTCTTTGAGAAAATTAGATCTGGATTATCATTTAGTGTTTATGGAGCATTTTATTAATACCATCATAATAAATCTAACCTGTGAGGCAAGTACATGATATCCCGTTCTGAGAGATCAAATGACATCTCTGGATCACGTTATTGATGAGTGACAAGTAATAAGAGCCCCCATCTTTTTGAATCAGGCAAAAAGTCAAACAAAAGTGTAAAAGGACAAGTAAATAATAGAATGTATGAGATTTTTTCGTTTCTCCCCTGATCATGCAAGTCGATATAAATTACTGAAGTAGGCAATTAGACAAAGGCAACTTTAAATTGCTATAATATAGTAAAAGGAAATGGCGGCATGTCATGAATTTTGTTAGCCTTTTCTCCCAACACTATCATATATCTACTAGGATTCCATGCATACCTGCAACATAGGATCAAGTACAAATTTCAGGAATCTTTCCCATTTTTAACAAAATTCCCAATTCCCAATTCTCTCCCAGCCTGAAAACCCTGTTAACTAATATTTTTTCTATAAATGATACATTATTTCAAGTAAAGTTCTACAGTAGTGTAAATGGAATGGCTGAGAGACTACTCATGTTATCATTATTTTTAAAATATATTGTAGGGGCTCCTGGATGGCTCAGTTGGTTAAGGATCCACCTCTAGCTTAGGTCATGATCTCAGGGTCCTGGGATCCAGCCTTGCTTTGGGCCTCCTGCACCTGGGGATCCTGCTTCTCCCTCTCCCTACTGCCCCTGCTCTCTCTCTTGGTATCTCTGTCTCTCAAATAAGTAAATCTTTAAAGAAATATATATATATATGTATATATACATATATATAAAATATATGTATACATACATATCTATACACATATAAATATGTATAGTAGATTTCAATGATCAAAATGCCATTCGACCTTAGGTAAACCTCTGTTTTGAACATAATATCATTTTCAAATTAACAGGAAATGGAAACTCAAGATTGAGGTTGATCTTACATAGAGAAGAGACAGAATAATAGAACCACAAAGAAATAAAGGAACTAGGGACTATTTTGAAAAGAGTCAGATGTTTCATTATTATTTCATTCCACTTCGAGCACCATAATCCCTATATATACTAATCACACAAATTCCCCCTACCCAAAAAAATAATTCTCTTTCTGTGTTTAAAAACTACTGTCCCCTGTTGGATAGCTTAGACTGGCTATAGCAATGCTAAGTACATGAAGCCTAAAAGAAGGGGAAAAAAATATTCTTCGCACTGCAAGACAGTCATATTAAATATCTCTTTTCTTTTTTGATACTGACATCTATTGGAAAACAGGAGAATATGTGTATATTGTTTTTTGAAATCAAATAAATACCAATTAAATTTAAGGCCTCAATTTAAATTAAAAATTAAGAGTGCATAATAGATTAATCATTTTAATGATATCATTCTCTAACTGTCCCAAACACAATTATATGAGTTTTCAGTCACATAGACCTCCTTTAAAGCCCTTAGTTGTTGTTGTAAATATAATTATATATCCTTTAAAACTCATGCACTCTAAGTAATGTGCTCATGATTCAAAATAACAATTGAACATTAGCTAGTGTTTCATGTCTAAAGGAACGCTCAGCACCAGGGAGGTACAGAACACACAACTGTTCCATAAAACAACCTGGGAAGTAAATATCGAGCTTGGTAGCAGGCCTTCCCAAATATCCCATTATTTTTCTTTGAGCTTTTACCAATATAAGAAAATCAAGAATGTGAGAGAGAGAAGTATTTTTCTTAAAATTTAATTTCCAAAATGTAAATGTTTGTTTTACAAAAATTACAAGATACAGGATTGTTATACAAATACAAATAGTATGTAAAGTAAGAAGTGATAATCCGTCTTTGCCTCACTTGCTACTTTCCTCCTCCCAGATAACAACTGTTAACTCTAAAAAACTTAAAAGTTTTAAAAAGGAAGTAAGAATACCCTCACCTCTATCAAAGAACACTTGTCCTCAATATTTTATGAACATTGTTTCAGACTTCTCACATCTATAAAGTAAGATATAAATAAGAAAGATAAAATGTGATCGTGCTCTTCACATTATTTTGAAATTTGAAATGTATTAAAGTTAACATGACACCTACAAAATTAAAATAAATTGAAATAAAGCCAAAGGAGTCATTGAGCTCTAGATAATGTTTCTTTACACTGAAAAATATTAATTCTTAAAGATAGGTCCCATTAAGCATTACAGGAAAAATATGAAGGTAATATAAAAAAAATATAAATAAAAACAATTTTCCTTAAACTACATTTTCAAATTTATACAGTGTCTCTTGGCTCTTTGTTGTACAAGATAAAGAATTTTGTAAATTCAAACTCCCAACTCCCTTTTCAATCTTATCCCATTTTTGAAGCTTTATTAGTTGTACATAGTCATGTTTCTATAATTTACTATAATTTAGCAGTTTTACCTTTTTTTAAAAAAGATTTTATTTCTTTATTTGACAGAGATCAAGAGGTCAAAAGTAGGCAGAGAGGCAAGGGGGGTGGTGAAGCAGGCTCCCTGCTGAGCAGAGAACCCAATACAGGGCTCGATCCCAGGACCCTGAGACCATGACCTGAGCAGAAGGCAGAGGCTTTAACCCACTGAGCCACCCAGGCGCCCCTAGCAGTTTTACTTTTATCAATTTTTTATTTCATTTATATATTTTTATTATGTTATATTCACATTTCTTTGCCCACTGCATTCATAGTTTCCTTTTGAATCTCGGGATGATGATCTATGGGCCAGGTAATATAACTTAATTTCAATTTGTGTTACAGGGAATAGATCTTACTTATAGTGATATAAGAAATGAATGTGACTAAAATTTTTTAGTCAATACTATATAAAAGACCAAGAGATGGAGCATTTATTCCATAAAAAACAGATGGCATTTTTTGCTCTTCCTATAAAATATGACGTATACCATGCTTTTTCTTTGTTTTTGTTTGGTTCTGTTTTGCTTTGTTTGTTTGTTTTAATCTATACAGGCGTATCCTTTCAATAAGCTCCTTTGCATGCACTTGGCCTCTCCAGAGTGTAAAATAACTTTATCCAACAGGACATAGGTGAAAAAAAAATCAAATTCAGTTAAAAAAAAAAAGACAGGTAGATAATAGCTAAATAGAAGCTATAGAGAAATATTTTACCTCTTAAAGCAGATGCAATGGAATACAATTATTTCAAAAGGACTTTTCTTTGAGATTTGCCTCTAAGTTATTTATATCTATCAGTTAGGATGGAAAGATGTTTCCGATCTAACATCTTTACCAGATAGCATTTGTATCTGAGTGCAAAAGAGAGAAACGCAGCAGAACAGCACCCTCTTCCCCAGTATGTCACCTGTCTGTTCTTTTCTACCCATGCTGGACTCTGGATCAGCATCATTCTTCTCTCCAGCCTGTTGAGGCAGTGAGATGCTCAACTGGCTGAGTCCTCGATGTCCTTTCCTACCATACTGGGACTGGAGTTTGTGGAACTCTCCAGGATCTCTCACACTTAACTTTCAAAAAAGAATGTTTCCAACCACTGAGGGAAGTCTTAGGGTTGCAACCTGTCAACAAACATTGCTCTTCACTCCAACTAAGTCAAGTGTAGGGTTTTCTTTAGGTTTTGATGTTTTAGTCAATCAAAGCTCAATCAATGTATCTACCTCATTTTTTCCAACACCTAAAAATGACTATTGCATTCTCATTTCTGGCACTTTCTTTGGGACTAGAAATAGCTAAGTAAGTACTCCAAACTAACCCTGAGACACTTGTGGAAGAACTTGAATTGGAATCGGTTAAGCAACACTTCCTTACCTACTGATACTCACCTACTGAGATTTACTTGATGTCTGGAATCCATCCACTTCAGACAGCTCCCTACCTCTGTCAGATGTTAGCAACCCTGTGCTCGAAGGGTAGCTAGCCATACACACGTCCTACCTCCTCCTTCCTGACTGAGATATTATCACAGTTACAATGAAGGTTATAGTTTAATTTAGGATTTCTTGGCTACAAACAATTAACTAACAAGTTTAATTTGCAACATCTGTGCCTCCAAGTCTTACTTCGGTGAACAGAACTCTCTGGTATGTCTTTATGTTGCAACCCAAAAGAAGAGCCTCCTTCACTGCCTTGTGAGATGTAGTTATAGGTCTGCGGTGATACCAGCCCTTCAGTACTAATTCCATATATGGCCTCTAGTGCTTGACGCCAGAGATGGTTACTTAGATACCAAGGTTTGCCTCCATCTCTGAGATAGTGCAGCCCTTCACTATTTCTGACATTCTTTAAACTCAACTCAGAAAGTGTCAACTGTGGCATGACAGGTTCCATTAATTTTTCAGGTTTCTTAATAATTATCTCAGGGTTTTTAATAGTTAAAAGAAACAATTTTAAATGTTAATAAGAAATTCGTTAAAATAGAGGCACCTGGGTGGCTCAGTGGTTTAAAGCCTCTGCCTTTGGCTCAGGTCATGATCTCAGGGTCCTAGGATCGAGCCCCACATCAGACTCTCTGCTCAGCAGGTAGCCTGCTTCCCCCTCTCTCTCTGCCTGCCTCTCTGCCTACTTGTGATCTCTCTCTCTCTGTCAAATAAATAAATAAAATCTTTAAAAAAGAAATTCGTTAAAATAATTTATGATACACACATGTAGTGGGATACTAGATGGCTAATTAAGTAATCATGCTAATCTTTTTGTTACTAACATAAAAAGACATTGTAAGTGCTTAGTGGAAGAAAGTGGTAGTTAAATACATTAATATAGATATATCTCCCATGCAGAATAATTCCAAATAATTTATATAGATACTCTGCCCTTAAGGAAGTGGAACTTAACTCCCCACAACGTAAGTGTAAGCTGTGCATAGTGACTTCCTTCCAAAGAGTACAGTATGGGAAGGGGGGAAAAGTATATACTTCTGGGGAACCTGAATGGTTCAGTTGGTTAAACATCTGCTTTCGACTCAGGTCATGATCTCAGGGTCATGGGATCAAGTCCCACATCAGGGTCCCTACTGAGCAGGGAGCCTGCATCTCCCTCTCCCTCTCTCTCTGTGATCTCTCTCTCTTGCTATATCTCTCTCAAATAAATAAATAAAAATCTTTTTTAAAAAATATATACTTCACACTAACAAACACTACTTCATCAGGTAAAGAAGGTCACCATCAATAATGATAGGTCATGTTGGTAGTACATACCCTTGATATGACATGGTGATGGCACTTTGCCTATGTGATCTTCCTTTCAAAATCCCCAGTCTAACCACGAGAAGAAAAAGTCGAATCAAATACAGTGACATTCTGCAAAATACCTGACCAGTACTTTTCAAGACCATCAAGATCTTTATAAACAAGGAACAGAAATTATCATAGTGAAGAGGACATGACATCTGGACAAAAATGTGATATCCTGGATGGGATCCTGAAACAGAAAAAGGACATTAGATAAAAACTAAAAAAATAGCATGCAGTATGGACTATGGACTTTAGTTAATAATGATGTTTCAGGTCTTTCATCCATTTTGAGTTGATTTTTGTGCATGGTTTATGATCCCCATGTCACTCTGCATGTTGCTGTCCAGTTTTTTGACCACCTTTTATTGAACATGCTGTCCTTTCTATGTTGTATATTCTTGGCTCCTTTGTCATAAATTAATTGACCATATATTTTGGGGGTTATTTCTGGACTTTCTTCTCTGTTCCCTTGATCTATATATCATACTAGTTTCTTAATTATGATAAATATACCATTCTAATGTAACAAACTGGATATGGGGCATATGTACACTTTTATGTACAAATTTTTTGTAAATCTAAAACTATTTAAAATATTTTGAATGTTAAAAATAAACAAACATTGCGTATGATATATCTTTGTTAATGTTAAGTATGTGTACACATATGTGTGCATATACCTAGCAAGACGTAGCATGACATTATATTATGCTAACCTTAGTTGTCTTTTGATGGGGGGCTTTCATTTTGTTTACCTGTATTTTTTCTATATTAGTTATTTATTATTGTACAATTAAAAAATAAACAAATGTAAAGTCAATCTTTGGTCCCCTTTTCAGTAGCTCATTTTATCTGTAAGCTGTAAAAATCTTACACACTACAGTCATGGATTTTCTCACAAAACAAGAGATCCAGAGGGAAGGTGGAATCTTCTCATATATACAACTGAGCTCCGGAAGCTCTGCGCTCTTTTGACTCTGCATCCTCAGCATGCCAGCTTTGTCCTCAGGCTTGCTTCTCTCATGGTCACGATATGAATGACAGCATAAATTTCTTGACAACATGCTTTCTTGCTCATATGCAGTGGAAGAGAGAAAAACCATCTCCTCCAACCTTGGAGAAAGATTTGAATCAACTCAGATCACTGTGCCCGCTCCTAATTGGCAGCATTCGCCCCCATTAATTACAAATGCTCAGTTTTAAGCCATGTTTCCTGAACAAGTCAATGTCAAGGAAGCTGGGAATCATGGCTTAGGTCAAGTCAGGATCCACTTGGAACTGGGAATGGAGTTAATGTCTCCTGATACAAAGATTACCTGGGGAGGACAAAACAAATTCTGTCAGGGACCTCCTGAAGAAAAGTTTCTATATGCAAGTGAGCCACATCTGCCCAGGCAGTTGACTTCCACTGGCTAAATAAAGTAGTAGGAACGAATACTAACTGCTCACAATCTACCTGCAATTGGGACCTTCAGTGGCTTAGTTCTGTCTGCTTAAGAGAAATAAACTAATGGTAGGATCCACCAATCTGGTAAGTCCATGTTGATGAATGAATGAATGAATAGATAGATAGATAGATAGATAGATTAGATAGATAGATAGATAGATAGATAGATAAGGGGTGGAACAAGAGGCCAGAACTGTCATTCTGACAGATGACTTGTCAGAGGAAAAAAAACATCCTAAGTGGGCAAAAGGAGCTCCCACCTTAACATACCGGCTTACATTTTAACCTAGTACAGAAGTGAGCCCAGATGGTAGTCTACAGGCCATTCCAGCCTCCTACAATGTTTTTGTACAGCCCATGGGGTAAGAATGGGCTTCAGGGTTTTAAATGGTAGGAAAAAAAATTTAAAAGAGTAATATTTTGCAACACATGAGAATTAAATGGAATTGAAATATCAGTGTCCATAAACAAAGTTTCATTGGCCACATACCCTTGTTTATTTACATCTTGCCTATGACTACTTTGCACTATGTGTTGAAAGAGTTGGGTAGTTGTGACAAGATCATCTGGCCTACAGAGCGGAAGATATTTACTGTATGGCCCTTTATAGGAAAAGAGCCAGCCTCTGATGGGCAGTCATTCAGGGACATTGCTGCCTCCCTTATTGGAAGTAATCAGCAGTCTTTCCAGCCTGTGGAGGTCTGTGCTCACCTCCATGAGGTTTCTCTCCCAATCCCAACCACAGCTTTTCTGGTTATCCTTATGAAATCACTGACAAGTGGATGGATTTTACCCCGGGAACAACTCTTCCAGGGGGTCTCTGAATTAGGTCAGAACACAACATGCATTAGTCCAAGTCCTATGCTGAAAATGATCTTTTTTCCCATTGTCCAGTCCAAATAATTTCCAACATGTTTTGCATAGAGCCCATTAGAATTTCTTCAGTGAGAGTGGCATTAAAGACGTAGGCATCCTCTTGCAAAGACCAGAAATTGGCATGATGGCATGGGTTTATTTTACATGCCTTTCTTTCACATCCAACATCCAACATATTTAAAGCATTTTAATTGTCCTGTTGCTTTTGAGTTACAGGTTTTCAACACCCCAAAAGTGAGTTAAGTGTGAGCTCCATCTAGTGACAGAGCACGCACACTCTCTTGTGAGTATTTCACCTCTGTGTCTTAGGAACTGTTTCCACTGCATCTTGAAAACACTTTGGCCTAAAAATAGCCTGCCTCCTAGAGAAAGGTACTTCCTCTTAGGTAATTAACCAATGCAGAGCTTAAGGAAAAGGAAGTGGTGGGGGTGATACTAAAGCCTGAGGACACACCCTGGGGTTCAGAGCTAACCCTCCACAACTCCCTCCTTGGCTCTGTATGCACATTAACATTTGGGCAGCACACTGGCTAACCAGGTGATGTCTAGACAATTTTAAGCTTAAGACCTTGATAATGCTTTGCAGTTTAAAAACAGGAAAAAATTGATCTAACCATCAATATATAAAAGGCCTTTGGAGGGCCCCTCGGTTTTCCTTCCTTCCTTCCTTCTTTCCTTCCTTCCTTCCTTCCTTCCTCCCTTTCTCCTCCCTCCCTCTCTTCCTCCCTTCCTTCCTTTTCTTTCTTAAATTTGCTTTTCTTAAATCCTTACTTCTTTTGCACTGCTTATTAAGACCCTTGAGACCTGCTAGCATATGCTGACCATCTCCTCCCCCTGCAGTGGATATGCTAGGCTGAGTTTAAAGCCAAGTCAAACTGAGGATACATGCTCTGAGGTTGCCAAAGTTAGCTAGTGGCCTGTACCTTTGCTAAGGCCAGTGCAGCCAGCATTACTTCTAATCCCCATGCAACCCGAGTCTACAGCTATATCTATATCTCACAGGTATATGTTTGCTGAGATAAGTTTGGCCCCCACACCATTGCTGGGACCTGCTTTGACTCAGTATACTCTCTAGATTTCCATAGAGACAGCCCATTGCCTGTGGATAAGATTGCCTTATGCTGCAGTGAATGATGATGTATGCTGATACTTATTAAGTATCATATACTTATTAAGATTTAGAACTATCCCCCCAGGACACAGCATTTAAAATCTGTTACACTTTATGTGTCTGGAACATCTTGCAAAACCATAGGATTTGGAATTTTAAATGCCTATTATACAGTTAAAAATGTACATAGGTTCATGATGCCAAAGCATTGATAATGGATGGTAGATTTAAGTTTCCTGCTTGGGTTGTCCTTGGAGAAGCTTCTAATGTGGTTGAAAAGCTCTCAGAAAGTTATCTTAGCCAAGCAACTTTAGATAGACATGACTTTCAGTTTTCAGTCTGTTCTGAGAACCCAGTGAACAGCTGAAATGTGTTATAAGTGCTTTAAAAAAGCTCTGTGATTTCCTTCTTCCCTTCTTACTAGGTTCTAATGGCCTTCTAAGTACACAAACTTTAAAGCACATGGTCTTCTTTGACTTGTACTGTTCTCTAATGGGCAGCTTGTATAAAAAAGTATAAGGTAGATACAAAGTTTCCTTTGTCAGAATTTTCTTTTTAGCTCTCCCTGCAGAATGTCACTTGTATTATGCCTACTATAATCAGATAGAAAGCTCTTCTGTGATAACCTTTTGAATAAAACATATCTGAGGGAAAATTTTTATTCCTCAATTTTCAGTATATATCATATTTAATAACTAGCTTCATTAATAAAGCAATGGTTTTTGGGTTTTTTTTTAAGACTTTTTAAATTTAGGGGCACCTGGGTGGCTCAGTGGGCTAAAGCCTCTGCCTTCAGCTTAGGTGATGATCTCAGAGTCCTGGGATCCAGCCCTGCATCAGGCTCTCTGCTCAATGGGGAGCCTTCTTCCCTCTCTCTCTGCCTACCTCTCTGCCTACTTGTGATCACTCTCTCTCTCTGTCAAATAAATAAATAATCTTTAAAAAAAAAAGACTTTTTAAATTTATTTGAGAGAGAGCACAAACCAGGGAAGGGCATTTCATTTTCTGCTTAATTCAGCCAGAGCTGATTTATGTTGCTTATAACTAAAAATACCAACTGACTTACCAAGCAATTATCTCTTTATATAAGGAGAAATCATTTTGTAAGTCCGCTCAAACCATTTAGAACTATTTCCACGTCAAAATACTACATAACGAATTCTGAGAAGCTGGGAAAATTATTTTATGATGTGATTCCTTGAGAAAATTAGGTAGAACTATTTGTGTGGTTTAACTTATCCCACTTTGAACATTTTTTTAAATTTACTGAATAGATCATTATTTTTCACATATAGGAAATAATCTGTTATTGAAAATTATGTGCTCCTGCATGAATTGTATTATTTTTTTGTATCCTCCATAGCACCAAATCCATTATTTTTTTTTAATTTGTACTTAATTAACTTTTCTTTTTTTAAAAGATTTTATTTATTTATTTGACAGAGAGAGAGATCACATGCAGGTAGAGAGGCAGGCAGAGAGAGAGGGGGAAAGCAGGCTCCCTGCTGAGCAGAGAGCCTGATGCGGGTCTCCATCCCAGGACCCTGAGATCATGACCCGAGCCAAAGGCAGAAGCTTAATCCACTGAGTGACCCAAGCACCCCCTTAATTAACTTTTCATTATTAATTTATTATTTGACTGATTGTTTTGGAAATGTGAGGAGGCAGCATGATCAGAAAATCACCTTCGTATCTCTGAACATATGGTCTGTTATTAATACTTGTTAATGCAGCTCAATTTGATATATAGGACACATTAAATAGGAAACAGAATAGGACATTTGCTATTCAATGAGTATTAAAATGTTTAAAGAAATGACAGTAACTTTTTTGGGGGGGACCAGTGTTTGCTTTAGATAATTATGGGATAATGTCTTAGAGATATTTTGGATTTATTTTGTAGAACAAGCTTATGCAAAAAAGGGAGAGATCTGTTTTGAGGGTGCAAAGCTATGTTATGAAAGCTAAGAATAAAAATTAGACTGGTGGGATGCCCAGGTGGCTCAGTCAGTTAAGTGTCTGTCTTTGGCTCCTAGGGTCCTAGGGTCCTAGGGTCCTAGGGTCCTAGGATGGACTCCCTGCCCAGTGGGGAGTCTGCTTCTCCCTCTCCCTGTCTCTCTACCCCACGCATGCTTTCTCCTGCTTTCTTTCTCAAATAAATAAAGCCTTTAAAAAAGAAAAGTACACTGGGGATTTATAATGGAAATGGGGAACTAGAGAATCCTGGGAGTCATTCTTTGGTCTCACTCTCCCTCTCTCTCTCTTTTCCTTTGGGACAATATATATATTATTATAGCTGTTCTTTTACATCTCCTACATTGTTATATTTCTGGTTCAACTTTCGTTGTTTCCCTATATACAAGTTCCCCAACTATAGAACTTTAATCACCTCCATACCAACGACCTACCGAGACCGGGTGCAAAATATCTGCTAATCTCACTTTCCGTTTCACTGGTGGGAATTTGGCTAAAATTGGATCAAATGTCCACCATAAGCAACTGGGCACAGAGAGTGCAGTCATAGGTATAAACAGCTTCCACGGACCTCTCCTCATGAGATTTTTGTTTTGGGGAATGTAGATCTCAGGAAAAGAGTCGTTGTGAAGTTGGGACCTATGTCAAATATTGTCTTCTACAGGTCATAAAAGCAACCTTTTTAAGAAAAGTAAAAAGTCATTTCTTTTTGTTTTATCAGTTCAGAATTTTTAAAATTTTGGAGGCAAACATACTCCTGTAATCCGCAATGTTTATGCAATAAAGACAGAAATTGCACTTAACATTACAGCTGTCAACTTTTACTTTACTTCACTGACTTTGCTTGTATTCTGACCTTCCATTCAGGAATATCTTGGGAAATAGTGGTAGGGGATAAGAGAGGGATCAAAATATGCCTAATTCAAATATTGGGAGAGCTTTATCGTCATTTCCCCAAGAATCAGGAAAATACCCAATTGTCCTCTGTTTCTATCATTGCAGGTTTCTATGAAAAATGTCATTAACTCTAAATATACTAGATTAATAGGCAGCCCATCTTGATATTCAAAATAGTAAGTGAGGATTTCTTAACCTTAAAAATCAAAGAATGTGTCTGCAGGTACATAATAATATTTCAATATCTCTACCACCTTTATGTGATGGTAACCACATTCTAAGAGAGAAGCTGGCCTCAAGAACTATGCATCAGAGGGGCGCCTGGGTGGCTCGGTGGGTTAAGGCCTCTGCCTTCGGCTCAGGTCATGATCTTGGGGTCCTGGGATGGAGCCCCGCATTGGGCTCTCTGCTCAGCAGGGAGCCTGCTTCCCTCTCTCTCTGCCTGCCTCTCTGCCTACTTGTGATCTCTCTCTCTCTCTGTCAAATAAATAAATAAAATCTTAAAAAAAAAAGAACTATGCATTAGAAGTGTTTTTAATGGACAAGCTCTACCAAACCGTCAGCATTTAAGCTTCCTATGGCTCCAAAGTTCTCCGCATCATCACACCAGGATAACAAATTAGATGATACTTAGGCATGCAGTGTCCTTTCCTCTATTGTTTTCTTTTTATGTATTCTGAAAATTACATGCAGCAAATCTAATTCCTGGTGTGCTTTGCAATTTTTTGTCTGAGAATTCACAAATTAACAAAGTACTATAACTATACTATGAAAAACCTCAAGTTGGGGTAACTGAAAAGTCTCTGAAAGCATTGTCCTGCCCCATTGTGTCGCATGTCAATATTCTGTACTATTAGGACAGATGGAAAGTGACATTTCTCAGACTGGTGTCAAGGACTATTATTGTACGTATTGTGCTCACTCCTTTTAAGCTCTTTTGCTTCCTAGCTAGTTTCTGTTTTCCCTAGGAAAAGCAAAGATAGGGTTTCTTTTTAACCTGTGTTTTAGTTGAGGATGAGCATAGGGAGAATGCATTAAACCTCTGTTCTTTACAGAAACTAGAAATGTGCCCTGGGAGCACATAGTGAGAAGAAACAGAAGTAGAAACTCTGCAGAAGAATTGAAAACAAAGCAATCAATATCTACTGTCTCCTAATCCTTCTTCAGACCTTACAGTTTTTTTTTTTAAAGTTCAACCTTAAAATACTTTTAAAAGTTAATTTCAACCAAAGTCTATAAACGGTGACATCATAAAGAGATTAATCCCATTTCCCAGCCCCCACAACAAAAAACCAGATATATATGGTTATATATGGGAATCAGAGAAACAGAAAATATACTCAGGAAGCCATCTAATAATACAGGTAAGAAATATACATAGAAGTTGCTTAAGATAATATAGTTTCACACACACAAAAGCAACATAAAATTCTGAATATTTGCCTTTGCTCAGCATTTTGTATTTATTTTCACAGTCAGAAAAAAAACTATTTATACTCTTGACTTTTATCTTTAGTGTTTCTCAAGGAGTCCACATTGATTAGAGCACTGTTCTAAATCCTGAGTTATATTATACAATTTATTTCCCTCCAGGAAGGAGATTAAAATTTAATTCAGAGACAGGAAACAAAGACAAATCAACTTTATGCTAGAACTTTATAAACACAGCAGCCTGGGAAATTATACCTTATGAATGGACCTGGTTTATCGTAACTTTCCTTTGCTTTTGGACCTTAATTCTCAGAGGCGCTTGTAAGAGAGATTCGATGATTCATTGGTATAGAACTATTTCCTACAGAAACAATGCGATTGTGGTTCTACTGTAAGACCAATGCATGGAAATGAGACAATACTTGAAGAATCAGATGTGTTACAAGCATAAGACATAGGGTGGGGTATCTGTTGCTATCTTGCAGGGCTAAGTTTTGTTGTTGTTACTATACTTTTTTTTTAAAAAGTGCTTTCCCCACAAATGTATTCCCTTCCATATGATGGTTGTTTTTGTTATTTACCCTTTAACGACGTGATTACAAAGCTTCCTCAAGGTCCTGAGGTACGCCTAATGAGAATAACCTAGAGGCTACTAAAATTCGTATTCCCTCTCCAAACCTACTAACAGGGTCAGCTTGGACATTAGCCACAGTAGATACAGCGCATAGGATCCACAATACTTTTAGGATCCAAGAAAATATTTACTCTTTTCTAAAATTAGAAGAAAAAAATAGGTATAATTCAGCTTGGATTATATTTGTCTTTATATGGACACATTTGTAAAATATGTTTAATATTTTTACGAATAAAAGGCTCCACTAAAGGCAAAGGTGCCTAGGGCCCATGGAAGTCCGAATCTAACCCTGCCTAGTAATCAGAATATCTAAGATAGAGACCCCAACATCTACATTTCAAGGAACACACACAAGGTAGTTTTTAAATCGCCGCTCTTGGGCAGCATTTTAATACCGTATCACCTCCAGGTTCAGTCAGGGTTAAGTTAAGGATATGGAATCATTGCGGTTATTATGGCTTAAGGATTTGTTAAAGGAGTTAGACCATACATATTTGTGGGAGAAATAAGGTCTGGAAAGAGGATTTGGAGGCCAGCTCCCCTGAGTTGGGGCGCAGATGGAAGGGTGGGCGCTGGCAAGGGAAGCTGGGAAGTGGGCTTGTCTTGCTGAGGGAGTAGAATAATCAAGGATAATGAAAGAAGGAAAAATCTCAGCAGGGCTATTGGCTTTGCATCCCCTGGGGTGGCAGCTAGGGCTGGAGTCACCGTTTGTCACCAGGGCAGGAGAGTGGGACATCGAACAAGGAAGCAAGGGGCTAGGCAAGCCTGAATGCCCTGGCAGGCACATCTGTGTTGGATTCCCACTACAGGTAACTAACTGAATGACTTTCAGAGAGCAACGGCTCTTTTCTCATTTCCACCTTCTAAATCTCCCGCAAATCATCCCCTCCGCTGAGACTCTCCGGGACGCATGGCCGAGAGGGATTCTGGGAAATGTAGTTCCAGCGCAGTCCAATGGGAGGCAAATCGCTGCACCCTCTACGTTCAGATGGCAAGTAATTTTCACCTGAGTCAGGGTGGGTTTGCCCCCGCTGACCTCAGTCTGTTTTCTCCTCCCCTCTTCCGGCTCTGTGATCTGACTGAGGTTATTTAACTTTCCTGAGTCTCATTCCTCAGCAAAACGGAGATGGGAGTACCTACTGGTAAAGATTACTGTGAGAACTGAATGAGACAAATAAGAAGGGTGTGTTTGCCACAGTGTCAGGCACAAGGTAAGTGCTAAATAAATGTTAGATACTGCAGGCAGGCATGGTTTTGTTGCCCTTTACCTCGTTGCACTTTGCAAATATTGCGTGTTTTTACAAATTGAAGGTTTGTGGCAACCGGGCCTGGAGCGCTTCTCCCGGCGCCATTTTTCCAACAGCATTTGCTCATTTGTTTCTCCGTTACAATTTGTAATTCTCGCAATCGTTTAAACTTTTTCCATTTTCAGTGTTGTTTTTTTCCAACATAATCCTATTGCGCACTTGATAGACCACAGGATAGTGTAAACATAACTTTTATATGCACTGGGAAACCAAAACAATTCATTTGACCCCATTTATTTAAAAGTGGTCGTCTGGAACCCAATTTGGAATATCTTGGAGTTATGCCTGTATTATTAGTTATACCATAGGTCATAGTTCAGATGAGTCTAATATAACTAAAGATTATTCTAAATCTGCATCAAAGAACAGTTTTATTTGCGGCATTAAGAATTTAATACCTAGAGAAAAGATTCAGACAACCTAAAAGAAACAATCATTAGCTGACTGATTTTGTAACACAAGCCCTTCTTTTTTTTTCTTTTAACTTAAAAAGTGTTTGAGTACAGTTGACAAACAATGTTACATTAGTTTCAGGTGTACAAGATAGTGACTCAACATTTCTGTACATTATGCTATGCTCACCTCAAGTGTGTGTAGCCACTATCTGTCATCGTGCTAGGATATTACAATACCATAGACCATATTCTAGCTGTACCTTTAATATCATGATTTATCCATTCCATAAGTGCAAGTCTGTATCTCCCACTCCCCTTCACCCATTTTTCCCTTCCCCTGACCCCCTCCCCTTTGGCAGCCATCAGCTTGTCTTCTGCATTTATAGGTCTGATTCTACTTTTTGTTTATAAAAGCAACTTTTGAAAGCCAATAGAAACTAAGGGAATAATATCTTCAATGTTCTGAGAGAAAATAATTGTAAACTTAGAACTCCATATCCACAAAACTATCAAGAAAAAAGGCAAGATACATTTCATGCATAAGACATCTACTGCAAAGAAATAGTTTAATAGAAATTCCAAAATACGTATTTTAGGTGGAAGGAAATAGTTCTAGAAAGAAGGATCGAAATGTAAAAAACGAATAGTAATCAAAATGTAATGTGACTGAATCTAAATATTAACTCTTTAAAAAATAATATTAGTACTAATACTTTTAGTAACTGATTCCTTCTGATGTACTTTTCCCACTGAGCAAGATTCACCAGGGCTTTTGTAGTTGGTTGAGTCTTTGCTGTAGCAAACAATTAGCTCTCTTGTTTAATTTGGGGCCTCCATCTTACATTGAAAAATTTGGAAATTTGGAAATCTATTTGGAAAATATTCCAAACTGACACCTAAATTTGATGCTATAACAAGCAGATTCTGTACTGAATAAAAGTCAAAATAATAATGCTCAGTCTAGTACAAATGTGTCTAAATTAAGAAAAGATTCTATGTTTCAATATTCTTTTAACCATAACAATTTTTCAAGGAGTAGACTTTTAGAATTTATGCAACTATGACTATAGCAGAGGCTACTAGGTTACTTCTGGTATGTATTCTTCCCTTCTTTAGTAGAGACAGAATTCCTCATTTTTAATTGGTCCCATAGCCAGCTAGAATAGAGACTCCATTTCCTAATCTCCCTGGTAGCTAGCTGTAGCTCTGAGATTAAGTTATGGCCAAAGAAATACATTAAAAGGTAATATGAGCGATTTCCAGGTTGTATAGAATCACCGTACTCCGGACTGCCTGCCCCACACACTTTTTTTTTTTTTTTTAGATTTTTTTTATTTATCTGACAGAGAGAGAGAGAGAGAGAGAGAGAGTGATCACAAGTAGGCAGAGAGGCAGGCAGAGAGAGAGAGGGGGAAGCTGGCTCCCCGCTGAGCAGAGAGCCCGATGCGGGGCTCGATCCCAGTACTCTGAGATCATGACCTGAGCCGAAGGCAGAGGCTTAACCCACTGAGCCACCCAGGTGCCCCCCCACACACTTTTTTAAGGCAAGGCTGTGAATGTAGTGGTGAGTCATTTCTCCACTGAGAAGGGGGAGCCCACTCTGGGGATGACAGAGCAACAGAGGGAAGGAAACTTAGTCTCTGACACTGCAGAGCCCCTCAGCAGCCTGGGCCGTTATGCTTGTTTAAGCCACTGCTATTTTGTATCTCATGCTAGATTTTGTACACTGTAAATTTCTGTAAACATTCTATCCATTGTATAATTTCAAGTAATAGCAAGAATAATAGAGATTTTTTTTGCTTTAATTTTAAATAAAACTACAATGAAGTCTCAGAACCAAGACAACTAACATATCTAATAACTTATTTATTTTTTTTTTTTTACTGATCCATAGGTCTTAATTTATTTTCCTTGATACATTGCAGCTGGCTAGTACTTCCAGTGCTACAGATAATTTTAATGAAGAGAATTTTGACAAAAAAAATTTTTTCCTTAGTCTAGGCAAAATTACTTTATAGACTGTATAAAGCTAAGCTTTTTTAAAATTAGGGAATATGATTAAATTACACAATATTTAAGCCTCATTTTTATGAAACTCTAAATAATTCTTTCACATCTTTCTTTTAGTAATTCATTTGGGATTACAATATTTGAGCCACATATGTTAAGTTTCATGTTATATATATAAATTATTTATATTATTTCTTCTCTTAAAGTAGTGACTACAAGATTTACAGTAAGAAAATACCTTAGAGGGCAGCGCCTGGGTAGCTCAGTGGGTTGAAGCCTCTGCCTTCAGCTCAGGTCATGATCTCAGGGTCCTGGGATCGAGCCCCATATCGGGCTCTCTGCTCAGCAGGGAGCCTGCTTCCCCCTTTCTCTCTGCCTGCCTCTCTGCCTACTTGTGATCTTTATCTCTGTGTCAAATAAATAAATAAAATCTTTAAAAGAAAAAAAAAAAGAAAATACCTTAGAGATTTAAAGAATCAGTCACCAAATATCTGAAAATACCTATTTTTATGGCATTAACTTGGTAAGACTGAGTGGTTATATTTTTAAAATTATGTAATGTATCAGAATTAACAGTGTTTGTATTAACCATTTTATGTTACACTTTTATTTTTTCCTTAAGTTTTTATTTTAATTCAAGTATAGTTAACATAGTGTTATATTAGTTTCAGGTGTGCAAAATAGCGATTTACCAATTCCATACATTACCAGGTGCTCATCTCAAGTTCGCTCCTTAATCCCTATCACCTGTTTACCTCATCCTTCCACTTGCCCCTCTCCTCTGTTAACCATGAGTTGATTCTCTATAGAGTCTGTTTCTTGGTTTGTCTCCCTCTCTCTCTTTCTTTTCTTTGCTCCTTTGTTTTGTTTCTTAAAATCCACCTATGAGTGAAATCAGATAGTATTTGTCTTTCTCTGACTCACTTACTTCACTTAGCATTATACTCTCTAGCTCTATCCATGTTGTCACAAGTGGGAGGCTTTCATTCTTTTTTATGGCTGAATAAAATTCCATTACACACACACACACCACTTCTTTTTTATCCATTCATCTATTGATGGACACTTGGGCTGCTTCCATAATTTGGCTGTTGCAAATAATCTGCTATAAACATAAGGGTGCGTGTATCCTTTTGAATTAAATTTCTTTATTTTTAGATAAATACCCACTAATGTGATTACTGGATCATAGGGTAGTTCTATTTGTAACTTTTTGAGGAACCCCCATACTGTTTTCCACAGTGGCTGCACCAGTTTGTATTCTTATCGGTGCACAAGGGTTCCTTTTTCTCCACATCCTTACCAACATTTGTTGGTTCCTGTGTTTTGTATTTTAGCCATTCTGACAGTTGTAAGGTGATATCTCATTAGTTTTGATTTGATTTCCCAGATAATTAGTGATGTTGAGCATCTTTTCATGTGTCTGTTGACCATGTGTATGTCTTCTTTGGAGAAACATCTGTTAATGTCTTCTGCCCATTTTTTAGTTGGGTTATTTGTTTTGTTGGATGTTGAGTTGTATCATTTCTTTACATATTTTGATATTAACCTTTTATTGGAAATGTTGTTTGCAAATATCTTCTCCCATTCAGTAAAGTATCTTTTAGTATTACTAATTGTTTCATTTGCTGCACAGGAGTTTTTTATTTTGATGTAGTCCCAACAGTTCATTTTTGCTTTTGTTTCCCTTGCCACAGGAGACTTATCTAGAAAAAAGTACAGCCGATGTCAGAGACGTTATTGCCTGTGCTCACGTCTAGAATTTTTATGTTTTCAGGTCTCACATTTAGGTCTTTAATGCATTTCGAATTTATTTTGATGTACGGTGTAGGAGAGTGGTCCAGTTTCATTCTTTTGCAGGTAGCTGTCCACTTTCTCCAATACTATTTATTGAAGAGATTGCCTTTTTTCCATTGGATATTATTTCCTGCTTTGTCAAAGATTAATTGATCACATAATTGTGGTTTTATTTCTGGGTTTTCTATTCTGTTCTATTGATCTATATGTCTAATTTTTTGCCAGTACCATATTGTTTTGATTACTACAGTTTTGTAATATAACTTGAAGTCTGGAATTGTAATACCTCCAGTTCTACTTTTCTTTTTCAAAATTGCTTTAGCTATTTGGGGTCTTTGGTGCTTCCTTATAAATTTTAGGATTATTTGTTCTAGTACTGTGAAGATGCTCTTGGTATGTTGATAAGCATTGCGTTAAATG
>CM052806.1:39377065-39440418 GCA_028533885.1 Nasua narica | reverse complement strand
GGCCTCTTCTCTACTTTCAGTTGTAGAGTTCATTCTTCCAGTCTTGGGGTCTTTTTCTGGCATATTTAAGCTGCTGTGAGTGTTACCTACTTGTAATCATGGGAGGAGGCGAGCTTAGGGTCTTCCTACTCCACAGTCTTCCCAGAAGCCCATTTGTTAGTTACGTTTTGAGTGCAGGATTAGATTTGTGCTTTATGTTAGTTTTCAATATTTTATATATAATAAATCAACTCTGAAGAACATCTTCATTTTCATAAGTAGGATGTGGGTGTACAGATACTTTAACAAAAATACTTTTGCTTCTTTTTGAACATAAATTTTCCCTTGAAATCATAATATGAGTCACACTTTAGAACATATTATCCCTAAAATGTGATGATGAAATCAAAGTTTTCCAGTTTGTTCTGCTTTGGACGAAAGTCTAAAGTGTAATCATGGTGGAAATAAGTCTATACTGTAATGTTGGATATTAAGTTTATAGGTAATCATGAAATAATCTTTTAATTTCTCTGTTACAGAATATCCTAAACCAACAATGGATAATAATCCTAGCATATTCAGTGGTGAAAATAGTGGCTATTGATACTGTGAAGTGCATGGAAAAACATGAATGGTAAGGATAATTTAATCTAAAATATGGTAAAAATAGCATTTAGTTTTCCATTTAAATACTGTGGTTTATTAGTTTAAACCTATGGAAAAGACAAGAAAGATAATTACCTATAGTATCACTATTTAGAGATCTATCAGTAATATTTTGATATATTTCTCTTCTGTTAATCTAAACATATAAGCTTGTATATGTATAATATATACCTATAATTTTATTACAGTACACTTATATTGTATTCATACTTTGATAGTCTGAGCAATTTCGTATATTGGTTTTTATTTTATTTTATTTCATGGGATTTTTGTAATTATTATTTTGGAGGCATTTCGGAAACAATTTTCTCTCAAACACAGTTAATAGGAAGCAAGTTGAAAATCGCGACTGAAACATCATTTATTTATCCAATGTCTTACTTATCTTTTTTTCAAAAGTATAGGGTATTAGTCATGTGATATGTTGACCCTATTGATGAAGATAAAGGTATTATGCCATTTTCCCCACTCCCTTGCAAATAATATATAATATAAAAATGACTCCAGACACCAGACGACTCTATAGACCATTTTGGCACTTAAATTGTGATGGTGCCCAAAACTTTGTAGCCTACCTTAAAGAAGAAGGTGCAGACAGGCATGTAAACACATCAGTATAACTGAGGAAGTGATGCTGGTGGAGGTAAATATAAGAGATTTTGAAGGCACTTATTATTCCTTATGAAACATACGCATTACTACTCCTCACGTCAATGATAATGTTAGGGATCTGTAAGAATTATGGTCTTTTTCTTTATTTGTTTTGTTTATGTTTTCTTTTGCTTTTCTGGGTTACAGGTCAATTACCTTTTAAGGTATTTAACTAATTTTTAAAATCTTTAGTTCTATTCTGTGAAACAGATTAGGAAAATGTACTGTACTCTAATGTCATTTAAGTCATTAAGATATACTTTTTTAACTAAATCAGAGATTGGTATAGACCACTATTGAAAAAGTCATACATGCCAAATCTGTTTTTGTGACTCACTCTTCTACCTAATAACACCAATATTAGCCCAAGATTCCAGACTTTAAGAAAACACTATACATTTCTATACATTTCCCTCTCTGGGTTTGACAACAGTTTATGCATGTGAAAGAGAATTACTCCTTTTAACACTGATGCTGACGTACCACTGGTGCTGATCTTATTATCCAGGCAAAGCACTAAACATGTAAGATTGTTCAGTACATCAATGCATCAATGACATAGCAAACACATATTTTATTGTAATTTGTTTATACCAAAAACCTTTGTATTGTAATATATAATTTATAGTGACACTACTTACCAAGTTTTTAAATGTGGAATGTTCTTGCTTTTTAATTACTGCATAATCTACCCTATTATAGAATTTGAAAATGAATAGAACTGGGTTAGTGTTCTCCAGGATGATTAGACGTTCTGGAAATCTTCTTATCGCTTCTTCCATTCTAAGAAAACATGAAATTTTAATGAGCAAGCTGTTCTATACCGTCAAAAACTATTACTGTGTATGTTTTACACATTTTTAAGTAAAAAAAATTTATGCCAATTCCCTCTGTAAGCTTTGCTTGACTAAATAGAAGTATATTTTTAAGTTACTTTTAATTTTACATATGGCACCAAAGACCAAATACTTATATAGTATAAATATTTACTCATTGACCGAAGTGGTTCTTACTGTTACAGTACCTCTCAGTTTACCAATGCCTACACATTCAGTTAGTCATACCTTGGCATCTCGTGGGTTGTGCCAGGTGTCTAGTAAGGAGGAGGATTGGGAGAAGAGACAGGTACAAAATATAGCCATACCCATGGGACTGACAAAGCCCACATGCTGTTACCACTTGCTACTACCTCAGCTTCTCACATAGGAGTTTGGGGCAGTAGCAACAAGTTGTTCCAGACTTACAGAGCATGACTTAAGGGTATTCTGGGGCTTAGCTGCCTGTGATTACAGGTTGGCTTTAGAGAAATCTGTCAACAAAAAGATAGTGAGATTTCCATTGCTCATCTGAGCTTCAATATTAGGAGGACTCCATATCCTCATAGAAAACTGTCAGGAGAAATATAGGCAACCAATGCTAAGTGGGATTCCTAGATGGGTAATTGGGGTAACTACTAAAAGAGAAACTAAGAGACTCATCAGTGACGAAAGGCAATACAATTTATACTGGGAGCATGGAGGTTTAAGTCCTGGTTCTTTAGTTTCAGATCAGGGGCTGTGATTTAAACTCTTTTTAGTGTGGGGCCCCTAGGTGGCACAGTCAGTTCAGCTTCCGACTCTTGGTCTTGGCTCCGGATGGGTCCTCAGGTTTGTGACTTCAGGGTTGCGAGATTGAATTCTATGTCAGGCTCGCGCTCCGGGCAGCCTGCTGAAGACTGTCGCTCCCTCTCCCTTTGCCCCTCCTCCCCATGCTCTCATTCCTAAAATATATACATAAATCTTTAACAAAATCTAAAAAACCTATTTTTAGAATTTTACGAAACAATAATAATACCTATATCATAAAATTGTTGTGAGGATTATATGAGATAATTACTGTGTAGTAAGATTTTTAGCTTCATATCTGGAATGTACCAGGCATTAAGGAAAAAAAATAAATATTAGCAGTAATTATCGTGGCAAGATAATCACTTCTGTCTTTTCTCTCTTGATTCCCCTCTCCCTCTGCTTCATTGAGGTATCCAGGGTCTTTCCTGTTTATTTCACAGCCTGAGGGGAAGTGGCATTGCTGGGCCAAGAGTAAAAGCCATTTAGAGGACACATTCTTTCTTGCCATTGGATGTTTAAAAGTCTTGGGTTGAATAATTAGGTAAAATGCTCAGGAAGGGAGGAAAGAAGAAGGAAAATTTGAAATATCAAGAAAAAAGACCAAGGCATTTCTTCTTCCTTAATATTATTAAATAATAATAACCTATTGGTGAGGAGACACCGACGGTAAAGGTTATAAGGAGAGATTATGGATACTAAACATCAGAACTCCCAGTGTCAAGATAGCATGCTTCCTCCAAGCAAACCATAAAAACAGTTTCTAGATCTTACAAACCTCTTCACACATATGCAGTAACATTTTTGGCTGACTACTATGGTACAAATGTTAGTGGGTCTGGCTTCTTTCTCTGAACATATTTCACTGAGACCTTGAAACGGAAAGGGGTCTTCATAATGACTGAATGAAAATTTCCCAGCAGCCATGTGTGAAGGCTTAGAATCATTTTACTTTTTAAAAAGTTTAAAAATGGCTATTTCCCATATACTGGAGTTTGTGAATTGCGATTCACATGCTCTGCACTGTAATGATTAGCCCCCATGTGGAAGTAAGGACTGAGAGATCAGAAATATTGTAAGGGTTCTGAAGCTTTTTACTGAACTCCACTATCTAGAGCGGAGCTAAGTGAATCCTGCATGGGTCAGGCAATATCTGACTTTGGGAGTTAGTATAAGCCTAAGACCACAAGCAAAGACACACCGACCAGCCTATTGGGAGGAAGGAAAATGCTGCCTGAGGTGATTTTTCTTAAGAACTTTTAACATATGCTTTATGGATCTCTGTTACTTTGCAGAATGAGAATCCTTGCTTAGTTCTAAATTTTACCAAAAAAATAATATTTGACAATAATATCAGTTTAATTTTCAAGGATGATTTTGTACTGTAGTTATAGACATTAAAATTAGTCCAAATAAGGGGCATTTGGGTGGCTCAGTCGGTTAAAGTGCCTGCCTTCGGCTCAGGTAAAGATCTCAGAGTCCTGGGATCGTGTCCCAGGTTAAGCTCCCTGCTCCGTGGGAGCCTGCTTCTCCTTCGCCCTCTGACTTTCCCCCTGCTCATGCTGGCACTCACTCTTTCTTTCAAATAAATAAATAAAATCTTTTGGAAAAAAAAAAAGAATGACCTTTAAAAAAATTAACCCAAATAATATAACTACCATTTTTACTTGGAAATACATATCAGGGGTCCCAACCTCCATAAAAATCAAATTTGTACAATTTCCCTTCCTGTCCCTGGCTTTGAATGACCTTAAGGAACACAAAATAGAACTAGATCTTGTATAACACATAGTTTTATTATATTACTGGATTAATCAGAAGTTGAGGACTTCTCCAAGGAGATAGAAACAACAAAGACAGAGAAAAGAAGATTGAAACTAGAACTAGAGCCTGACTTTCACACCCAAAGAATGGGTTCCTCTAAGTGTAAATGCCATCCGTGCTGCCTGCCGTCAGGTGACTGGACCAGGAGCTGTTTGCAAGATAGAAGTCCTTAGCCTCCTTAATTAAGGCGAGGTGGATAAATTGGTCTCATTTAGTAGCTCCCCTGATTCCTGGGAGGAGGAAATGCATATCTCCTCCAGAAGACCGCTAATGAAATTGACCTGGGATCAAAGAGGACCAAACACAAGAACAGATTTGACCATGAACGAGAGTCAGCAGGATTAGTTTCCAAACTTTAGCTATAGGAATTGTAGGAGAGGCAAAACTTTGCCTTTGCCCTCTTGGGGTTTTCAGTGGGGCCTGAGCATTTAATTGCCATAAGTGACATTAATAGAAGAAAAGCATACAGATAAAAGTTTTACACGACATGAGACCGGGAAGACCCAGAGAAGTGAGAAAACCTAAACACTTTTATAGTACAGACTGTCCTTGACGTGTGATGGTTTGGGTTACAGTTTTTTTAACTTTATCGTGGTGTGAAAGTGATAGGCATTCAGTAGAAACTGTGTTTGGAATTTCGATCTTTTCCTGGGCTAGCAGTAGGCCGTACAATGCTCCTTGGTGACCTGAGGCAGCAGCAGCCCCAGGCCCCAGTCAGCCTCCCGATCTCAGGGGTAAACACCTGAATACTTCGAACCATTCCAAACCCATACAGCCATTCTGTTTTTCCCTTTCATTGCAGTATTCAATAAACTACATCAGATAGTCAGCAATCCATTATAAAATAGCTCTGTGTTGGATGGCTTTGCACAACTGTAGTCTGATGTAAGTCTACTAAGCACATTGAGAATAGGCTAGGGTAAGCTTCAATGTTTGGTACATTAGGTGTATTAAATGAATTTGTGACTTAGAACATTTTCTACATATGATAGTTTCATTAGGATATACCTTCACTATAATTAAAGGAAGATCTGTAGTTTGAACAAAGAGGCGATGGTGGGAAAGTAAGTAGAATATATGGAGGGGCTAATGGGAGATAAGAATTATTTTAGCAAAGTCTGCTTATACAGAACTCTCTAGGCTTTGGAATCCCCATCAGAGAAAGTTTCTTTTCTCCTGCTAAGGAGGCATCTTTTGCATGAGAGTTTTACCTACTATTCCAAAAAGAAAAGAGGAGTATGCGCTTTTTGCATCTGCTGTTTTTTAAGTACCTTTAACTTGAAATAATCCTTACGCCAAAGTGGTGTACCTTGGAGTAGCATATTTTGTCACTCTTTGGAATCATCATATATAAAATATAAAATAACTATATATGAGATGTTCAAATTAAAAAAAAAAGAAAAATTTTAAGAAACTATTCAAAATGATCAGGAAATTTGAAAGAATCAAAATAAGCTTTTAGAAAGAAAAATATAGTTATTGAGATAGTATTTTTTTATATCACTGTGTAGGGTCCCTGGGTGGCTCAGTGGTTAAGTGTCTGCCTTCAGCTGAGGTCATGATCTCAGGGTCCTGGGATTGAGCCCCACGTCAGGCTTCCTGCTCAGCGGGGAGTCTGCTTCTCCCTCTCCCTCCTCCCCTTCCACCAGCTTGTGCTCTCTCGCTTTCTCCCAAATAAATAAATAAAATCTTTAAAAAAAAAATCAATGTGTAGTTGAACTGCAGATGAGACAAAACTGAAGAGAGACTAGTGAACTAGAAAACAGAGCTAAAGAAATAATATAGTACAAAGAAACAAGGGGATATTGAAAAAATAAAAACAAGATCAAGCTATTTTGAGGAAAGAAGGCCTGGCATATGGGACTCTAGTTTGAGTTCCATAAGCACAGAATACATGAAATGAAAGAGGAAATATTTCAGGAAATGATGACTGCACTGTTTCTGTTCCTGCTGAAAGGAACAGTAAACAGTAACAGATACTTAAAACTCACAGAAAAACAAAACAAAGACAGTTTTAAAAGATAATAGACACAAAAGAAAATAGACACAAAAGACAAATATCCTCAAAGGGTTGTGACTTTGATTAACAGTTGTTTTCCAACAGCAATAACAGATGCGATAGAGAATAGAAAATATCTTTCAAGGGCTGTGAAAATAAGTATAAGTTTTTTGTTGTTAACCAAATTAATTTTATTTGTTAGTGTTTAATTCTTTCGACTTCAGCTTCCTGAGTGAATCCTTGTTTACATTTCTATTCTTAAATTATATTTTATATATATAACTTACAAATTATATGTAATTTATATCATATTTTTCTTATTGGCAAGTGAAATTTTCCTTTTTGTTCATTTTTAGTTCTTTTTTGTCTAAATCCCTATTTTTATTCTGCTCCCTACCTTTTCCTATCATAGACAATGTCTAATATATTTAATGCATCCCCTGTATTTAAATGTATTTTGGTAAAATGGTAACTGATGGCAAGGATGTAACTCAAAGGCAACTCTTATCCATTGTTGGAGTACATTTGAAATCATTTTATAATATTAAACATTCATATACCAAATGATTCAGCAATGCTTTTTCTAATCTGCACCCATTCCCCACCCCCAAAATATTCCTGTATGTGACCACCAGTAGGCAAGGATATTCATAACAGTGCTATCAAAAATTTAAAAAGTTGGAAGCAACTCAAATGACCGTTTTTAGGAGAATGAATATTCTAAGCACTAAAAATGAGTTAACAACAGCTGTAGATAACAAATTGTATGAAATATGGAAACAGTTGTGAGTGGAAAAAGTAAGTCAATGATGACAGCATATAGTG
The DNA here is from genome assembly GCA_028533885.1 of Nasua narica. Lineage (NCBI taxonomy): Eukaryota > Metazoa > Chordata > Mammalia > Carnivora > Procyonidae > Nasua > Nasua narica. Next base: position 39,432,870 of record CM052806.1, on the reverse strand, counting down.
TAATACTATTTCAGAAAACTGAGAAACAAAATGAAGAGTACATGTTGCCTAGAATTCAGTATTATATATGATAAAGATAATAAAAAATATGACAAAGGAATGATAAATATAGAATTTTAAATAGTGGCTCCTTGGTTGGTAGTAGTAGACGAGGGGTATGAAGACACAGAGAGAAGCAAGGGGTGTTGGAAATGCCTTACATCTTAATTTGGGTGGTGAGTTCAGAAAGAGATGTTATTTTGTTAGTAAGCTTCATAATTTACATATGTGATATATATATATATATATATATAACACAAATATATATATGTATATACATATGTATATCATATATATGGAGATATATACATATATGTGAGATATATACATATATGTGTGTGTGTATATATATACACCTACATACGTATATATACCCACGATATTTGCCTTTGTCAAATAATACCTAATAAATTTTTAGGAATTTAATTTAAAAGTAAATTTATAATTTTTAAAAATTTTATTTATAGAATAAGCCCTTTACTGAATACAATTTTTTAATATGACTTCATGGATATTTGACCTTTATTAAAAAGGGTTTCATCTTCTGTTGATCAGCTTCATTAAAGTTAATTGATAAATTGGTATTTTACCATCTCAGGCTGTACATTATTTGTGAAAAAGATAAATATTAAAACATTGATATTTGGATAAGAGTTTGTTCTGCTCCTCTCTGCTTAACTCACTCTTAGCTGTATGTGCTATAATGTATCACCTGGACAACCAAGTTGTTTTAAATGCTTTCAGGTTAATTTATATCTCTACTTTTTTGTATAGAATATATTTCTTATATAGATAATTGAAATTTTATTTTGTATGACTAAGCTTGATGAATATTGATTCAACTGCTCATTGCCTCAGAGTGTGTAGAATATTTAGGATACCATGATTCTTATTAATCTTGTCCTGCTGGTGCAATGAAATCTAATTACATGTTGTGTCTTTTACTCTTTGCATACATCATACATGCGTATGTAATGTCATCAGACAGGCAACATGTACCTTGCCATTACTACTTAACTGGGATTTCACAAACAGTTTCTCTGAGCATATAAGTGAAAAAAAAACAGAGTGCACTGTCTCCAGGACCATCTAGGGGAAGAGGTTCAAAAATAAGTAAAGATTATGCAAAATAAAGGTACCAGTAATGTACTAAAAAAAGAGACATATGATCAGAGGGGAGAGGGTCATTCAAACTAGGTTTGGGGGACTGGTAGCAAATGGACAATTTGAGAGTTGAGGTAGAGTTGAAGAGGGTATAAAATAACACTTTGTGAGTAAAGAGAATCGGGGCCTTAGAGAGCCAAGCTACACCCTGAGCAAAGGGCAGGACAGTGTTGGGGACTCCCAAGCAATGAGCAGACCATAGTTCTCAGAAAACAGGGAAGCAAGGAGAGCAGTTTTTCAAGCTAACGCCTTCTGTATTATTTCATTGCCTCTTACCTCATCTTTCTACTATCTCTCCTCAAAACAGATTGGTCTTTTAAAAATACTTACAGTCATGTCACTCCCTGCTAAAAATACTCGCTGACCTTCCCCTTCCACATGGCAGGCGTATTTTCTGGAGTTTGAACTCAAGAACCTCCTCACTGTGATAGTGTTCTAATAGTTCTTTGAACCATCATTCCTACTAATCTACGGTAAAATGATTTTATCACATGGATCTGTCTACTGTGTTCAGACTTTGGTTTGCATGCTGGTCTGCATGTGATTTTCCATGTCTGCCACCAATATGTTTCTACCATTACGTGTCCCCATGGTTTTGCTGCATCACACCCTTTGCCACCTGTGTTAAGACATACAATAAGTCCGCCTCCTTCCAAAACATTCCCTTAATCCCTGAGGAATTTTTTTTTCTCTTCAAGTATCTTTACAGTCCAAAGAGTATAACACTAAGCTATTAATTGAAATGACAGAAAACAGAGAACATGGAAAGGAGAAAAAAAAGTCACAAAAATAAAAGTGAGATCTTCAGGGTTGAGGAGCATAAGTCAGATCAACACTATGTACTATGTTCCAAGTAACATGTATATAAAAACATAATTTCTCTAGGATACATCATTCTGAAATTTCTGCACAGCATGAATGAAAAGCATATTCTAAAATTTTCTAGAGATATAAGTCACTGGACAAATGGGAAAAAGTGCTAAAAATGCTCTACATCTGAAGGTTGTGGAAGAAAGCCTGAAAGTTCTAAGGGAAAACAGTGTTCAACCTAGGATTCAGGACCTAGAAAGGTATCGAACAGTTGGGGAATATAAATCATTGAATCATTCCCAAGCATAAGTTAATACAGCCTAACGTAATCCTAGAGCCAGGACATGCCTAGCATCATGCCCTGTTAGTAAGTTTCAAGACTCTAACTCCATTTTGCAAGTAATCAAGCACTTTTATGCTCTCCCAAATAGAACCACTGTTCTATTCAACAGTGATAGAGACTCTTCCACAGATAAACACATCTATGTTGTCGATGGAACCCCTGTTTAAGCCAAAACTCTACCGAGGCATGGAAAGAAACGTCTCCCTCTAATACATCTTTCTGAAGCTGTCTCCCCTTTTACAAAGTGGTTTCATCTCTCCAGAAAAAAAAAAAAAATCAAGCAAAATGATTTGAAACAGAATGATACAACTAAAGGCATTAGGAAGTTAAGGGGTTTTTGAAGCTTAAAAAATGATTTTGATCTTTTACATTTATTTTGCATGAACCAAGGTTCTATGTTCAAGGAAGTTAAATTTATTAAACAGTATAACAGATGTTACTCAGGAATGGGAAGCAGGGGATCCTGGGTGACACGGTTGAGCATCCAACTCTTGGTTTCAGCGCAGGTCATGATCTCGAGTTGTGAGGTCCAGCCCCTGCATCGGGCTTCACACTCAGCACAGGGTCTTGAGATTCTGTCTCCCTCTCCCCCTCCCTGCCAGCACATGGGCGTGTGCATGCACTCTCTCTTTCTCTCTCTCTCTTTCTCTCTCTCTCTCTCTCGCTCTCTCTATCTCTCAAATAAATAAACCCTTAGAAAAAGGAATAGGAAGCATTGCTCACTCCTGAGAAATATATGTATATATTCATAACTCATACACATAAGCCAGATGTCATAGCATTGAAGTTAAATGATGTCATCATTTTAACACTATTTTTTCATTTCTCTATTTCTCTAAGCAACACTTCAAACAAACACAAAATTCCCTTCACCTTAAAACCAATAGTCAAGTATTACTTATTAATTCTTATAATTATACAGATTACATAATTGGAGTATTAATATGCTAAACTTTTCCTTTGTCCTCAAGTATTCCTTTCCTTGTTCAAACCTTTTACTATAGTCTTATTATACCTTATAGTAACTAGACAATCTCTTTTTTCCTATTAAAGCATTTTTTAAATGATTTCCAGGCCTAATCATTTTTTTGAAAGGTGGGCAGAAAGGAATGGAGAATGACATTGAAAATAAAATACTGGCATTCATGAAAATGTTCCATTGTTCTAGCATATTATTTTTAGTCATAGGTGAGAAAAATAAACTATAACAACAATAACAACAGAAAAGATTTACTATACACAGAGAAGAAATAAAAGTAGAGTATTTGTGAGTGTAAAAGCAATCTCATTTTAAACATGAGAAAGAAACAGAAAATAAATATTAACAGAAGAATTTCTGAAGAATAATTATTGTAATAAATTTGGGAACCATTGCCCTAACAAACTCAAGTGGTCAGAGACCAAATTAAATATGTATTTATACTATTTAAAATAAATAGTTCAATTCATACACCAAATAAAATATTCAAATTGCAAAAAGAAGAGGAATTGTATATACCATTTTATGATTTACTATTTCTAGAACATATGCCCTAGACCCCCAACCTTTCTACAGTGCAGGTTTTCCAGTCCTCTCTTTAAATTAAACCTTTGGGATTATTCAAGCATGACTGATACACTTAGATAGTATCAGGCATTCAATACACACTATGTGCCTTTGATTTACCTGACAAGCGACAACAAGGCTGTATTGAGTTAAGCACAGACACTGTTACTAAATGAATATTTGCAAGGCCTGCCTGTGGTTATTGTCATACCAGAACAGAACTCTTGTTCAATATCCTGTCTGGGAAGCAGCCTCTACCAGATGCTTCCAAAGAAGGGCAAAACCACCCATAATGCAATTGGATGGATATGTAATTCTATACCCCTGAGGGAAAACACTTCATCTTGGCCCCAGGTGGTGAGCCATTCTTACATACTCTGTTTATATTCCTATGAGGATTGGTTTTTTCAAATAAAACACTTGTAAAAGACTTCTTTTAGTAGTACGAAATTTGCCTTTGAAACACTAATAATGTATTAGTGATTTTATAAGTCACTGCAGTAGGAAATCTTAAGTGGGTCAAAATGTATCGCTTTTCCCCACTTTTCACAAATGTGATGTGAAACACGTATCACCTTTCCCTATTTTATTCATATCTTCATGTCATATATAAAATAATATGATAAACCATGTAGTAGAAATAAAATGTATCTATGTGTAAATGGACAGGCGGGATATACAACTAAGCCATGAGTAGACGTTATTAAAAAAAAAATAGTGTAGAACTCTAACCCACAATTCTGTGGTAACCAGCTTGGGAATCCAAACAATAACTTCTGCAGCAGCCAATCTAAGAAGTCAGACAACACCTATATAGCAGTCTTTGTAAAATGATTGACATAGGGGCCCTGGGTGGCTCAATTGGTTAAGCAACTGCCTTTGGTTCAGGTCATGATCCCAGGGTCCTGGGATCAAGTCCTGGATCAGGCTCGCTGCTCAGCAGAGAGCCTGCTTCTCTCTCTTCCTCTGCTTGTGTGCACTACTCTCTTTCTCTGTCAAATAAATAAATAAATAATAATAATAGTAAAATAATTGACGTAGCCAAAGAATGCCGGCTTCCCTATCCTGTCTCCAATGCAGGATCAACTTGAGAAAGCCAATTATAGTCTCCAAGCTAATCTTGTAAGATGCCCCACTCCTAGTTAGTCTACCTTCTGCTCCCCTATTCAGACAACCCCCTAATCAGAACTTACCTGAAGGTTTTTCCTTATTCATTAGAAAGTTCTCTACTCCCCTGACTGCCTTTAAGTATCTGCCAAGTGTGATAGTGGCTGACTCCCCAGCTAGAACTAGAGCAAGTTTTAAGTAAATAGCGTCTCTTTCTTCTCATTTGGGAGGTGTTCATCTGTTCCCATAACAAGTTAATGTTCTTAAGATGTGTACATGGATTTTTAAGATTTTAGGTTAGTATTGGTTTTGAGATGCACTTTAAACTGTTTAAAGTGATTATTTTTGGGGAATATATCTGATGTTATGGGTGATTTTCATTTTTTACTATAAATATACACACATATTTATATATTTTTATTTTATGTCTTGAGTCGAATTTCACACACAGACTTGAATTTTGTTTTTACATGATATTTAGCAGGAGTACACATTCTTTTATTTCCCGTGATTACAAGTTGCAGTAGATCACAGTAAGAGGCTATTATGAGAATTTAATAGAGGGGCGTCTGGGTGGCTCAGTGGGTTAAGCCTCTGCCTTCTGCTCAGATCATGATCTCAGGGTCCTGGGATCAAGCCCCACATCAGGCTGTCTGCTCAGCAGGAAGCCTACTTCCCCCTCTCTCTCTGCCTGCCTCTCTGCCTACTTGTGATCTGTCTCTCTCTCTCTGTCAAATAAATAAATAAAATCTTTTAAAAAAAAAAGAATTTAATAGATTCTATGCATCTGCTTAGCCAACAGTCATGCTTTATGATTCACATAAGTTTAGATGTTGCATTATATCTTTCTTGCACTTCAGAGTATATACTCTGTTTTACAAATATCTCTTTGATATGTACAGTGACATTAGGTTTATATTAGTTTCATATGAGGAACACTTAGGCTCTAAGAGCTTAAGTATTTTTATGGAACTAGGTAAACATTGTTTAGATCAGAACCCATGTCTTCTAATTTCAAACTGATGATCAATTCCATTATGCTCTTTATGTCTCACTGGAAGGGGGTTACATGGGCCTGGAATCATAGAATCTGTAACTTCAATGAATGCTTAGACCTTTTTACATGCAATCCTACAGAACATTCATCACTACTTAATATATGATAGAATACCTATTAAATACTAGATACTACATTTAGTGATTTGCAGATTTAATGTTTACAGTAATTTTAAATTTTAAAAGGTAGCTATATTATCTCCATTTTTAGATAAGAACATTGAAATTCAGAGAGATTAAATAACATATCTGTGGTCACCCAAGTTGACAGAAGTCATACCCATCTCTGTTTGAGTTTACGCTTCTTCCAGGATTTCCTGTTGCCTTAGAAAGAAAACAGCTCTTTATTTTTATGTCCCTCTATTGTTAAGTCTTCTTACTTGGCTTTCCAATGGCTTACCAGTTGGTTAATGAATGTAGCCTGCTGATTTCTCTAGGCTCTTGGTTATATATAGGCATTATCTGGAAGAGAAGCACAAGACACCTGGTAAACATAAACATTTCAAGTGTGTTTAAAAAGGGTAGCCTTGCCAAAAGAAGAGATTCATAATAGAGAAAGCGTTCTAGAGTTGAAGCTGAGGGAAAAGATAAAACAACGGGGAGAGATCTATTAGCCGTATGTTTAAAGGCCCTCCTCTATGTATGGTTCTTTATATCAAAACCAATCACTTATTAGCAGTAAGTCCTAGGTCTCTTGACAGTAGTCTGCTAATAAAAACCCACCTCAAGTGTGTTTCTGGGCCCAAACTGCCCAAACCACTCGGCACCGCCCCCTTCTCCCCATTAGTTACCCTGAGTAGGGCACGGGAGGAGGGTGGAGGGAGGCAATGTTTTGCTCTGAGGACAAACCCAACTTCCCAACTATGTAAGAAGCTATTAAGTATATTTTCAAAATTACACAAACTACAGAATACTCTTCTTATAGATTGGAAAACAGATCCGAGCTTAACCGTGGAACTATCTTGGCCTTGGTGTGATGAAAATATTCTGAGTAGATTCCCAGCTCAGTTGTCAATTGTTTTCTGAAGGCATCCTGTTCCAAAGATAGTTCTTTCTCCATTTTTTAGATTTCTATAGTATTTCATAATTTTATTATAAAATTTATCAAGCCCGATTGTCATGATTGATTTCTGTGTGCCCTTCTCTGTTCATCTTTAGCCATTACATTAATGTTCTCCCTGACAGCAACACTGTTGTATCTTATTGACTTTCCAGACTTAAGTGGGGCCATGACTTCAGGCTTTGTGGGAGGCAGCGCTCTTAGAACATTCAGAGTCTCAATCTAGTTACAAACAATTCTAAGCATTTTTATGACATCTTGAGAAGAGATTATTATCGTGTAGTCTAATGTAAAATCTGATAAATACTCTACTGTTGTTGAAAAATGCCTATCTTTAGTTGTATATAAGAAATCATGAATACTAAAGCAGTGGAGAAGAGGTCAACACCATCTCTGACTCCCTTTTAGAGATCAGTGATTTGAACATTCTGTAAGCAGGAAAATGCTTTATCTGATTCAAGTTAAGTGACTCTGGATTGAAAAGTGTTAATTGCTCTGATTTTTGTCTAGGATCTTCCTATATCCTGGATCAGGTTAGGCTCACAACAGCAGCGTGTGGACTGCTGGAAAATTCCCTTGTCATGATAACTGACGCTCCAAACAGGCTATGGGAAAAGAGCTGGATTGTGTATATTGTATCACACAAAAGGAAGGTTACCAAGGAGACACCAAGGCTACTACAGAGATAAGTGGCTCCTGTAAAAGACAGGGTAGGAGAAAAAGCTGCTCAGCCACCAGTAAGCAAAGAACAGTGCTGTTAGCTGGTTTGTTGGTTGGTTGATCTTGGTTTTTATTTTGTTCTGTCTGCCTATTATTGTGCATAACTATATGTGTGAAACCGTGGTTGTGCAATCACTGCCTTTTCATTAGTGGTTCCATTTCTCTCAGAATTCCTGAATATTTAAGTTCAAAACCTGAACTAAGTTCTTATACGTCAAGTAGAGTGAGTAAAAGAGATGTTCTAAGCAACTTTAGGAGTATAGAATGATTATCTCATGTATTGTAGTTTCCCTGGTATATTTTCAAAACAGTAAAATTGGTTGAAAAGGCTTTTAAGTTATATCTAACTTTATCTTGAATTTTATAATTCAAACTAAAACAACTCTGAAGTTCTATGTTAAAATATTGTATCTCCCTTAATAAAGCTGAATTACCAAATCTTTAATTTTAACATTATACTAGTATAGCAAATTTTACAAGATCCAGTACTTCCAAACCAATTGCTATCTTTACTTAAAAATAACTACAGGGCGCCTGGGTGGCTCAGTTGGTTGGGTCATGCCTTCAGCTCAGGTCATGATCCTGGAGTCCTAGGATCGAGTTCCAAATCGGGCTCCCTGCTCGGCGAGGAGCCTGCTTCTCCCTCTCACCCTCCCCATGCTCTCTCTCTCTCTAATTCTCTCTCTCAAATAAAGGAATAAAATATTTTTAAAAATAACTACAAAAAGAGGACACATTAAAAAAAAACTAAAAAGTGACAGAAAACCTACTAAGGATATTGAAAGTAAAACAAATAAAAAGAAAAACAGGTAACACATCAGGGTTCCTTGCTCTGTGGGGAGACTGCTTCTCCCTCTGCCTGCCACTTGCCCTGCTTGTGCTATTTCAAATAAATAAATAAAATCTTAAAAAAAGAAAGAAAAATAGGATATAAAAATTACATAGTAAACACAAAAACACATGAGATAAAAATATTGCACTGATATTAAGGGGGAATCTAATCAAAAGTGGACTCGAATTGTTTCACATTTATCACCATAGCAATTTTCATGGGTATGAAACAGACTTCACTTCTAGCTTAAATAGAATATTCAAATATGTGGATGACTGTCACTATTTAGCATAGCTTTGCAAACATTTGGTATTTTTGTTAATTTTATTTGCATTTCATTTAGTGAATGTGTTTGAGTGTCAGTAAACATTTGAACATGATCCTTAGGCTTAAAGAGAGAAGTTCTTTCCCAGTGGCCTTATCAGGAAATCTAATTGGTTTAATTTAGAGAATTTATCTGTCTTGAAAAGTCTGAGATGACTTTTGAAACAGGTTGGTAAGTCAAATACAGGTCTAGATTATTAACCTTAAAGATAAAAACTGCCAGCCATTTTACTGGCACAAATGAGTTTATTCAGGAATAGCGACAAATTACAATCTGAGACAAGCAAGCTACAACAAAATCATAGACAAGTCTGCAAAACAAAGGAGAGATAGGCTCTTTTACAGAGGACACGGAGAAGTTGGGGGTGGGGGGAACTAAGTATGGTAGTTTTTCATTCCCAGAGTTGGGACTGTCTCTCATTGGGTGGGCTTTTGTGGGGCAGAGGAGAGATGGGAGACAAACATTTTTCCTGCTGCTGCTATAGTAGAGTAGTGTCCACCCACACGGTTCCTCTCTCCGTATTGGGTCTGCTAGGCATGGGAGCTCCTCATCCTGGCCTCCCAACTCTTCTAAATGGAATTTCCTTTTCTTAATCCTGACAAGATCACATCGTGAGGTGTGAGAAACAGCCTCAATTCCTTCTGGTCCCACCATGATGATAATCCCCCAGTGAGCCAGAGACTGTGTGTTTACCAAACATAGCCTCTCTCAGAGCTCGCCCTGAGGAAATTTCTGAACAGTATTGGTCTTTGGAGAGAAAATCGTGCATAAGTATTGGCTAATAATATACACATGAATAAAATGTAACAGAACCCAGCATGACTTCACATTTCAGGGGATCTCTTATAATACGTTTGTTAAACAAGACCTAAACCTTAATAAAGCAAATGAAAGATTCTTTTTTTTTTTTTTAAGATTTTATTTATTTATTTGTCAAAGAGAGAGAGCAGAAGCCCAGAGAACTGTGGGCAGAGCCGGCAGAGGGAGAAGCAGGCTCCCCGCTAATTAAGGACCCCGATGTGGGACTCGATCCCAGGACCCTGGGATCATGACCTGAGCCGAAGGCAGATGCTTCACCAACTGAGCCACTCAGGCGTCCCTGAAAGATTCTTTATTATTGGGAATTCAAGCATTGTAGAAGAGCTGTAGTAATATCCCTGAAGTTTTACCATCCAAATAAAGGGTTGTTCCACAGAGGGGTTTGACTGACTCTAGAAGTGGTCCCAAGTTTCCTAAGAAAATTTCCCAAGAATTCCTAAGGAAATACATTTTAGGAAAGATCCACATAATCGAGTTCCTTTAGATAAAAAGTACGATAGAAGGGATGCCTAGGAGGCTTAGTCCTTAAGCGGCTGCCTTTGGCTCAGGTCATGGGTCATGATCGCAGGGTCCTGGGATCGAGCTTTCCCTCCCACTCCCCCTGCTTGTGTTTCCTCTCTTGCTGTATCTCTCTCTGTCAAATAAATAAATAAAATCTTTTAAAAAAAAGTACGATAGAAGATGTAGGGGACGAAAATTTTTTCTCTTCAAAGATTTCTCTTCAAAAATTTCTCAGCAGTCTAAGATTTGAATTGACACAAGATAGATAAGCAGGAGAAAACCAAAATTAATTTTGTACATGCACAGAAATGGCACACACATGGAAGAGTCAAAAGCAGAGAGTAAAATGAGGTACAAATGCCATCCTGAGCTAAGGAATGCAATAGAGGTCTAGGGCTTCAAAGGGGAAGAACGTAATCCATAAGAGGATAGGAAAGATGGTTGATAACTAGATGTTTGCCCTGCCACACAGATGGGTCCTTCAGATACAGTGTTTCTCTTACAGTAACTCGAATTCTGAGAAAGAGTCCTAAGTTAGATTCTTCTCAGTTAAAGGAGGGGCAAAATTCTCTCTTGAGCCTGCAGGGTCACAGTGGCCTTTCGGCTTAAAGTAGTCCACATGACAAAGTGCTACATTTTGGGGAGAATTGCTCTGAACCATTTCAAAGAGTAAACCCTTTAGCCAGTGTTTCACTTCATAGTCTCAGCCATTTAGTGACACAGCATGGAATATATGTCTGGCATTTGGAGGTCATATGGTACATAAACACATGCTATCCACAGTGGATGTGAAAATTGTATTTACCCCAGAGGAAAGATTAAAAGGAGTTTCCTTAAAAACACTCCCATAGCACAAGTTAAGTTTGCAGGTATGGGTTCAACATGATTAAGTAACTTCAGAATACTTTTTGGAAAGAGGTATGTATAAAGAAAAAAATAAAAGCAGCACAATCATTTTTAGCAAGCTTATATCTTTGAAAATTTACTTTTTATGCCTAGAGAATATTGATTCCCAGCCCTTGTTTTAGGGTAAAATTATATCTTTCCTTAAAAAAAATTCTCAAAATGGATTATTTAAATTTGTGTCATTTTAAAAGAGATATTCATGGCATATAGTACTTAACAGAAGTAATTTTTTTAAAACAAGAAGTATTATTTCATAAATATCAAAAGATTTGAAATCCTAGATTAAATGACATTAGTAGGAAGTAGTATGATTTTCTCCTTGGAGGCCCAATATGTTTGAACTGATTCAAATAGTATATAAGACTCCTTTTTACAGCATTCTAGAATCAAGAAAGTTTCCATCTTGATGAGCCCATATTTACAAATGGTCTCAGGTTTTCTAACTACCAGTCCAGGAGCATTTTAATACAAGCTGAAAAGGTGTGATACTATTGTCTTGTATCATGGATACATAACATCAATTTGTATTCATTCCAGTGAAGCATGAACCCTTGTCTTAGAGATCCATCAACTAATTTAAGGTATACTTTTAAATAAAATCAATAATCTAGTCGGAAGGCAGATTTAAGTTTAGTCATGATTTATGAGTAGTAAATGATACTTTGACTGCAAAATAATTTCATCCTAACACTGATGCTTGGTGAAAAACTACCACTAACAACTGAAAAATAAGATTATAGCATTGTTAGAAAAAAAAAAAAGTCAATGATATTCAAAATGCCAAGAGAAAAGGCAAGAAAAAAAAGGCAAGGCAAGAAAACATCCTACTATTATGAATAGAACTCTAATAATACCTGAAGTATTTACATCAGCTTTCCAGTAATAAGCAAAGTTATTTTTCCTTGGCTTTCAATAAAATACATCATTAAAGGCCATACAGGGTTTAATTTATTCAGTTCAAAACACAATAACATTTTCAGTCTTCTTTTTGAGATAGAGCTAGATTAAGCAGATAACTCATTTAAGCTAAAAAGTTAGTATAAAACATAGAACATATCCAATGTCATAAGAGAATAACAGAAGTTCTCCGATGATCCCCAAAAAAGATACATTATATAATCATCATGGGAAAAGAACAGTTGTTGTTGTTACAAGGGAACATATAAGTTTATGAGTTGTGCATGTTATTGGTAATGTTTTTACCAGTGAAACAGGGGCGATAAGAGCATTGCAATCTGAAGAAACAGTAAATAATGACATCGATTTGAAAGAGAGAGAGAGATGTTCAGAAAGAGAGAAGGAAGAGGTGGGAGGGGTAGGGATATGGACATTGGGGAGGGTATGTGCTATGGTAATTGTTGTGAAATGTGTAAGCCTGATGATTCACAGACATGTACCCTGGAGTAAATAATACATTATATGTTAATAAAAAAATTAAAAAAAAAAGAAAGAGAAGGAAGGAGGTTTAGCTGGAAGATACGGTGTATGGGGTGGGCAATGGAAATTCAAATAGAAATGTATATTGAAGCAAATGTGAGGAAAGTGGTGAAAAACACTGGTGAGGTGATGAGTCTGAGTGTGACCTGAGAGTTGCCCCCTCTCCCTTTGGAAGATCCAAGGTAATGCAGAGGTGCACGAGATAAAGGAAAAAAATAGAGAAAAAATAAATTGGAAGTTGATGCATATTAGTTAGCAGTCAGAGGAATTGGGATTGGATGTGTAAGTCACTGAGAAAGATATTTCTATAGGTTTTTGTAACAGTTGGATGGAGTTTGTTGGAGACAGTAAGATTAAGGACAGTAAGAAGTCTTTACAAAAAGAATGCTGAAAAAAAGAGATAGTAGATAGCTTTTCCATCCAGGTATGGTTCAGCTCTGTGTGAGGCACTGTGCAGGCTCTGGAGATCCAGCGGTTGGTATAAGGTATAGTCTCTGCAGTTATGAAGTATAATATCTTAAAAGGTGGACAAACAACTGCAAGATAATGATATGAATGACAGCAATATGAAGGAGGTGCTTTAGATTGTACAGAAACACACATCTAGACTGGGAGAATCATAGAGATTTTCCCAGGGAGAAAAAACAAGAGGCATTTTCCAGATGAAGATGGCGTTGTGGTCAGATGGAATTTTTGTTAAGCAACGCTTGCACTTCTGAAACACCCAGAGTATAGTTTTCTTAATAAGTGGATTCTTTGTGATGAGCCAGGGGAGGCAAATGACCAAAACTTCTGTATTCAACTAGAGAGATGGATTTTGCTACATATATATTTTAAGCAGGAGAGAGACATCATCAGTTTTCATTTAAAAAGACTACTTTTCAAACAGTGCTTACTTTGAAAACAGGAAGACCAGTGAGGGATGTATCCTATCAGCCAAAGGTCAGGAGCTGGAAATCTGATTAAGGCAGAGGAAGTGTGAATAGAGAAGTAAGAATAGATTCAAAATGATGATTATGATAATGGTGATGGTGCTGATGATAGTAACAGTGGTGCTGATGAGGATGGAAACACTGTTACTGCTGCTGTTGCTGCTGATGATAATTACAGGGGACAATTCTGAGCACTTACTATTTGACAGGTACTGCGGCAAGTTTATTACCTAAATTACATTGCATGATCCTTAGGTTAGCTCTAGAAGTGTAGACCTATTTTTACGTGCATTTGAAAAAAGAGGAAATTAATCCTTAAAAAGTTTGAGTAATTTGCTGGAGATAGAGATACTATTTAGATATTTAGAGATACTAAAAACTGGAGATAAGTTTTTAATCACACAATCTAGAGCCCCTGCTTTAGGTCCACTTTATTATTTTGTGCCTCAGCACATATTTAGCAGTTAAAATGGCTAGCTGGATTATAGAGATTAAGTTGAATTACAGAAGAATCTGTAAATAGGATAATGGTAGTCCCATTTATTAAGACCAAGGAAGCCGGTAAGGGTTTACCTAGAACAGATTAGTTGAATAGGATTAGTTTGGGGACAAAGAATGGTCCAGTGAGACCTATACTGAAAATATATTTGGGTATAGCTGCCAAGAGAGAGAACCAAACTGCAGATTTTGTAAGAGAGATTATAAGGTGAAAAATGTATTTTGCAGATATGCATACAAGGACCAGAAATAAACCATTGCTGTATTGAATACAACATGATTTTTTCCTTATTCTATTGGTAACTTCATTTTTAAATAATATGTAGAAATTCAACTCAACATTGTTTTATAATTAGCTGCAGAGTTAAGAACAAAATGTTATCTGAATCACAGACAAATACGTCTTCAAAGAACACACATTCTGAGGAAAAATTTTGCCAGTATAATGACAGTAATATCTATTCATTCCACAATTCCACTTGAAATGTAAGAGCCCTATCCCTTCTCATCTACTTGGGAAGCTCATCCCTGCTCTTATACTGACAAAGTATAATAATTGTGCCACCTCTAATTTTTATTAACTTTCATGTGAGAGTATTAGGTCTGGTAATTACTATTCTATTTTGCTTCTTTCATGAGCATTACTTTTCATGTTAAAAAGAAAAAAAAAAAAACCTGAGAGTGTCCCTTGAAATATATCTGGAGTACATACAGTTTTCCTTGTAACACATTTATAAATTATGATAATTTTATTATTAAAACCATTGGTGATTATAAAAGGAAAAGTCATTGCTTTATCTGGTAAACTTTCCATTGTGTTAAAAATATCAGAAGACTGATAATTGAGATTAAAAACTTCTGCAGGAAAACCAGTATCTCTGAGGCTTTACTTGAATGACTTCTTGCAATCTCAGAAATCTTTCCTTTTTGGCACTGTGAATAAAGAACTGCGCATCCCTGTAAGCTTGGTAATGATATTCTGTCACCAGAGAGCCCACAGGTGAACCCCCAGGGGGAAGTGGAGAAGAGAATATCTTATTCTAAATGGACAGCTAATGACACACTTAAAAGCACATCCAGTGAAATGTTTTACTGCTACAAGGTCTATACAAATTTGAGACCTCCAGTTCATTGATTTGTTTATGGAGAAGTCTTAGATTTGTAGGATCTTTCACTGCTGTTGTGGCATAGACAGACTGAAGACATATTGAACACATCTTATTTTGTGAAAGTTTTCAGAAGGAGTATCAGAATTAGTGACCTCCATCAATAATATTTGAGGGTCTCTTGCTTGATTTTTTTCAAATTAATTAATAGTAATTGCTTCTCTAATGTTGTTTACATTGCAAGCAATTTTGAATGTCATTAATTTCCCCTGAAGAAACAAACAAAACACATGTCCTTAATATTTTTTTTTAAAGATTTTATTTATTCATTTAACAGAGAGAGAACACAGGCAAGCAGAGAGGCAGGCAGAGGCAGAGAGAGGAGCAGGCTCCCTGCCGAGCAAGGAGCCCGATGCGGGACTCGATCCCAGGACGCTGGGATCATGACCTGAGCCGAAGGCAGCTGCTCAACCAACTGAGCCACCCAGACATCCCCACATGTCTTTAATATTACCATGACCGTCTATCTCATTTATAAGTAATTTAGCTATGGGTAGGCACAAAAAGCAAACGAAGAATCAGGCAATTAAGGTGGGAATTTATTTTCCACTAATCAGACCAAAATCAAAATATTTTTGTCAACTTTTCTCAGTAACAGCATTGATTCTCCACTTCCTTTTCCTATATGGAAAAACACAAATTAAATCTGAAGCACATATTTATACAATATGTAATCTTGTGTTTGAGCAGAGAGCTAAGTAAGAAGAGAGTAGGCAATGATATCAGCATTCCTAGTGGAGAATCAGTATAGTTCAGTACACACACGTCTTTTAAATGGGGCATTGTGAGAAAAACTGAATGGTGTAAATGTGAAAGTCACACTCCCTGGTTCTGGAGGAGTTTATAATGAATTGAGGAAAACTGACAGTTAAACAGATATTTTCAATATAATTTTTCACATAATAAGTGCTAGGATGAAGACTTAGAATCATACAAAAGCCCTGAAAGAACTGAGTTAATTACAGAGCCTCTATGGCCATTCTCAAATGGAAAAATATAAAAATAGAAAAAGAATTACATTTGCAAGCCCATTTAAATATATTGCTCCCTAGCTAGTCAAAGAAAACATTTACCATATTTGCCGCTTTATATATATTTTAGTGTAGTAGGAAATTATTAATGACAGAATAGATGAAAATTTCAGTGACTTAAAGTTTTCAACACATTGCCACGTAATTGAACTCTCCCTGTGCTATTCCCTAGATCAGGTAGCTAAAAATCATCATGACTTGCAGTTTATGGCTGGGAATTACAGATGACATAAAAATTTAGAGTTATTTACAGATTATGATCTCTACTGTAGCCTGTATTGGTGAAGAAAACTGGTCTATTTACAATGACTAATAGAATGATGGTATGCCCGCATCAGTCATGCTGTTCTCACTTCACTTTCAGGGTCCTTGTATTCTCCTTACTATTGGACACATTATAGTATTTTAAAAAGATGACTTAAAGATTTTATCCTTTATCTTTGCTATTTTCAACAAAAGGATTGTGATGGCTAATTTTATGTCAATTTGACTGCACCAAAGGATACCCAGATTAAACAGTGATTCTGGTTGTGTCTGTGAGGAGTTTCTGGAGGAGATTCGTATCTGCTATTGTCTGCTTTATTCTTTTTAGTTATCTTAATTAGTTTTTTCCTTAGTATTTGGTATTCATAGTGATTTTTTATTGTATTGAATACTGATGTGAAAGATCTGAGGCCAGTCTCATTTTCTCACCCCCCTCCTGAAAGTCTTTCTCTCTTTTGTACATGGTACCCTGAGAAATGGTTATCTCAAAAACATAGTACTTTAACCAGGATATGTCTCAATATGCATCTTTTCCCCAAAATAATCTGATAAAGTTTTTAGTAATGCAATATGCCTTTTTAATACACTAATTGGGGGACACCTGGGTGGCTCAATCGGTTAAGTATCTGCCTTCTGTTCAGGTCATGATGTCGGGGTCCTGGGATCAAGCCGCACATTGGGCTCCTTGCCTCTCCGTCTGCTGCTTCTCCTGCTTGTGCTCTCTTGCTGTCACTCTCTCTCAAATAAATAAATAAAATCTTAAAAAAAAATACAGTAATTTAACTTTTCCTTCATTTTCTTCTATTACATCCTTTAATATTTTTCTCTTCTATGTGTTGAAATAGACACAAATTATAGTGACATTTGACCATCTTTATCCACCTTATCTCCTATATTCTTTTTAGTTGTCATAATCTTTTTCCTGTATTTTCACAGTAATTTCTGAATTCCTTTCTCTATTCCATTAATTTATTTCAGCCATTTTTATTCTGTTTCTTGTTTCAAACTCATTGCTTTTGTAACATTGTTGCTTGATTCATGATTTTGGTCCTCTAAGTCTGCAGTCTTCCATTCATGCAATTTTGTCATTTCATATTTAATATCTGATTTCATTAAATTAAATTTCATTAAGTTAAATTTTTCTATGCAAATAACCAAATATTAATGCAATTATTTTTCTGTGTCTTGAGTTTCATTTAATCTCAGAATTGAACCCTTCATCATTTTGATTTTTACATCTTTAGTTTACCTTCTTAGAATATTCTAGATATATGCCATTCTGACTTTTTTCATTTCTGACTAAAACAATTCTAACTCAAAAAATATTCAAAATTTTATTTTTCTGATATACTGTAGTTAATTTTTTCTTAATTCTTTTATTACATTATCTAAGATATATTTGTCTCCACATCTGAGATTTTACTTAAGAAATATAAATTAGGGGCCCCTGGGTGGCGCAGTTGGTTGAGCGACTGCCTTCGGCTCAGGTCATGATCCCGGAGTCCTGGGATCGAGTCCCACATCGGGCTCCCAGCTCCATGGGGAAGTCCGCTTCTCACTCTGACCTTCTCCCCTCTCATGCTCTCTCTCACTCTCTCTTTCCTAATAAATAAATAAAATCTTAAAAAAAAAAAAAGAAATATAAATTATTGGGGCTCCTGGGTGGCTCAGTTGGTTAAGCATCTGCCTTCAGCTCAGGTCATGATCTCAGGGTCCTATCTAGGATCAAGCCCCACATTGGGCTCTCTGCTCAGTGGGAGTCTGCTTCTCCCTCTGCCCCTCCCCCCTGCTCATGCTCACTGTCCCTCTTTCTCTCAAATAAATAAAATCTTTAAAAAATACATATAAATTATATGTTCATTTTTGTTTTCTAAGAGTCTGAGAATGTGCTTGTATTCATGTAGGTTTGGGGGAAAGCTGAGAGTGGGTTAGGATGGAAAGTGCTAAGTCAGAACTATGTTCAGTTTGGAAACTGGCAATTTGTGAATAGTTATGTTACAGAGTGTAAACCACCTGATTGTAATACATACTACCATTTTTTGAGGTATTCTTGAGCTTTGAATTTTTCCTTGGTGCATTTAGATCAGCAGTTTACTTCTGGAAAACACACAGCCCTAATATCCTCATTAATTTAATTTGTTGCTTTTTAATATAGGAAATGCCATGGTCAGCCAGTCTTTATTCTACCACTTTATTCAAGATGATAGAAACTATTATAAATGTTTTAGCATTGTCGATTCTGGAAATGCTTCGACTCATTTGGGGAGAAAGTAACATATAAATAATAAATGATACAAATGTTGGTTCCCTATAGCCGGTTCTCCCATATAAAATCTTTATCAGGGGCCCCTGGGTGGCGCAGTTGGTTGGGCGACTGCCTTCAGCTCAGGTCATGATCCCGGAGGCCCGGGATCGAGTCCCACATTGGGCTCCCGGCTCCATGGGGAGTCCGCTTCTCACTCTGACCTTCTCCCTTCTCATGCTCTCTCTCACTCTCTCTCTTTCCTAATAAATAAATAAATAAAATCTTTAAAATCTTTATCAGTAGTTTGAGAATGTGGCTTCAGTTAGGTCAAACAAATATTTTGAATGAAATTTAAGGAAAACATTTGAAACGTATTTCTAGCATACTTTTTTTTTTCTTTTGTAATCATTCTCACTGCTTGGCAAGTATATTAGCTGGCAAGATAATTTGTAATTATGGAGAGATCAAAATTGAGTCTAACAGACTAGGGGAGTTCAATCTTGGTTCTCTTACTTACTAATTAACTGAGTGACTGAGACATCACTTTCCCTCTCGGAACTCTAATTTCCTCTTACACTAGCTCCATCTTTGGTTTGTTGTGACTTCAGCTACATGTGAAGTTCCTGGTATTGCCTATCATAGACAGTACACTCAAAAACTAGTAATTATTATTGCCAGTTAATATTTTAGTGTTTTATTCAATTTTGATAAAAATATACAGTGACGACTATACTGTGGCTTTGCCATAAATGTAAAACTGATGGATTTACATAAGTATAGCTACATCTAACACAGTATGATACAAAAAATAATTTTTAATTGCAAATATCTGACAAGTATGTAAAAGTTTCTTCATATAAATCTGAAATAGTTCAAATAAATACTATTTTACATTAGAGGGTTAGCAATTCCTTGATTTTCAGTTATTTTTGAAGTTTACCTCCTATTGATTCTCATTTATAGTGCTTTTTCATTTGGAATAGTAATTTTCATTACAAATCTCATAACAAATTTATGAGCATTTTAGTTTAGAAACCGAAACGTCAACACAGTTGTCTTTTGGAGTCATATGTATTCCAGCTTTTCTTCTTTGGTTAATCAATTCTCTTGTATCTCTTTGGTGAGAGAAACCTCAGAATGTAGTTCAGTAGATGAAGAGCTGAAGTACCTGAGTTGATGAATGTAAATTACAGTAATTCAGTCTTTTGACTATTGAGCTCTTCAAAACTCTGCAACGTCTATGAAAGAAAATATTGAAAAGAAACATGTTTTGACAGGTCAGTATTTGTCTAAACAAAAATAGTATTTTTAATAGTTACATTTCTCCTAGTGAATTTGTTAGTTACCTGTTGGGATAATCAGAAAAAAAGCATATTTTCTCCTATTTATTATGGGTGTTGGATGTTTTCTTCCTCACCCTGATTTATAACTTCTACATTTTGAAAAATGAGTAGAAAATATTTTTAAAACAAGAGCAAAATTAGAGTGATTGCTATGGGAAAATTACAGTTAAAAGTCAGAATATTTGATTTACACTGAGAAATTTCTGTACAAAACTTCCAGGGCTTTGGGGAAAAAAAGTTCTATAAATAAACCCTGTTGATTATATTCCTCATCCATTGTATTATGTTGATATTCTTAGGAATTAAGTTTGTCCGTTACTCATTTATTGCTTCATTTTGAATTGTTATTCTTTTTTTGGCTCTTCTTTCCACTTGCATACATCAACAAATGCATTTTATATTCTTACACTATTCATTCAGTGATCCGTAAATCAAATTTGGAAGGACATCTGCTCTGAAATCTTGGTGGATTGTGTTGAACTCAAATTGCCTTTTAGAATGGCTGTGGACCTGTGACCTTGAGTTCATCGTGGAAACATAAATACCATTTTACATTCATATTTACATTTTTGATAAATATTTTTCCTGAAAATAATTTATTTCTACTTAATTTTGCAATGATTAAAGTATTTACTGATTATTGAGTACTATTTTATTCCATCATTTTATTGAGGAACTTTTTCCCAGATTCTAGTAAATCACTGTTTACATGCAGAAAAATTTTAATGGCAGTTCTTTCCTACATGCTGATTTCACAAAGCCAGACATCCTGTCTTTGAGTCTCTGAGAAGTGATTCCATGTGATAATATTCCATCCATGTGTATCATGACACAATGCATATCACTTGTCTTCAACAATGAGTTCTATAAGGATGCTGTTACCTGTGGCAAGTTTGTCATTCATGGGGCAGTTGAGCTTCTCAAAAATGCAACTATTCACGTAGTAAGCAGTTTAAATAAAAGCATAATGCACACCTTCTGATCTTGAGCATCTTCAGACCTTTTAAATTTCCTGTCTTTGTCTCCCACTTCCATAACTGTGACATATTGAATACATACTGTGATGGAGAGATCATGAGCAGTGTTCTCACAGCCATTACTCTTGACTTTAGACGTTGAGACGAAGGATGAAACTTAGCTCATGCTTGTGAACGAAATATGAGCTTTCATTTCATTTATGTTCAACTAAATGAACCCAAAATGTATCACCAGAAAATTAATACTGAATAATCCATTTTAAGATCCAAGAGCTGTAACCCTTTGAAGGATCAAATAATAACCACTTTTAGTATTTCTCATCTTCCTCACAGGACAATTACGATGTCACATGTGGAAAAGCCAGAGCCCTCTCTAAAATGGCATATGACATTTAAAAATATAAATCTCTATTTTCAGTGCTTGTATAAATCTGATGATTTTTTTTCTGTTGAGCAGAGACTTTAATGCCTTCCTGGTGTGTTTTGCAGAGCACTGGATCACCATCACACATGGAATGGATTTGTGAAGAGACAGACAGAATTATGTCATACCCAGAGGGGGTAATAATCAGGTAACAAGCCTGCATTTGCTGCATTAATCATATTTTTATGACTAAGAGAATTAAGAATAGAGCTGGTTATTAGAATCGTGATGACCTCGTTCTCAGTCTCCAGTATCGGTGTGTCTAATCTGTTGACCTGTCTGCACATTGTGTCGTTGGCAAAGTAAGGATAATAATGCATAATACCTCCTTATTGGCTCAGGGCTTTGGAAAGTGATTTTACATTTTGTGTGTTACTTGAAAATTTTTATATTATTCAGATGCTCATGGCTCTCTGGAAAAGAAAGCTAAGGCATACTCTCTTTTGATGACTCAAAGAGGATTTTAAGTGAATAATCACATTAATATTTTAAGTAAGTTACCTATCACCTTTATATCATAGAATTTAGAGTTAGTAGCTTCTGGTAAAAATTAAAATATAGATATTAGGGTATATTAGGATTGGAGGGAAAGTGATAATATGGAATTTCAAAGAGAGGATCTTGTTTTAGGTAAGACAGTGTTGCATTACACCTTGTAAAAGGTGATTTAGCAAATAGTTTTAGATATAATTTAGCATCTAATTGATAATGATAAGAAAGGAAATATCAGGTTGATTATAAGTCTTTAGGATAAATTTAATGGGATAAATGTGGGTACACAAGGTGGGTAGTGATACTCATTGTCAACAAACTATCAGTTGAACTAGAGTTATAAGCACTGTACTAATAAGGTATTAATTAGCATCTATCCAACTAATTCATAGAACAGAGATGCTCACAACTGATAAAACAACAAAGAGTTTGAAAAGCCATGTTTGAAGAGTCTTCCTGTTAAGAGAAGGTTCATTTCCTAAATGACACTTTATTGCAAAACAGTTGCACATGGCCGCCAGTGCCAGCTTGCATAGAGAAGAATGCACAATGGGGTAGAACCGACGATTTCTTCTTAAGTAAGGTAGATCTGATAGCCATTTTTTTTTTTGTTGTTGTTGTTAAGAGAATCCCAATTCTGCTCAGTTATTGGATAGCCATACATTAAAGAGAAGGCCATATATTTTACAGTGTACACAACAGTAGCTAATTTGGTTCAGCTAAGCCTATGATTGTAATTCAGTTTTCATGCCAATGGCTGGGGTAAGTATAAACATGTGATTGAATTCTGGCCCTGTAGACATGAAGGAAAATTTGCAGGGGAATTCCTGAAAATACTATTATTCTCACTAATAATAAGGACAAGTAGAAGCAAAATAAAAGTCTTCTTTTTTGGATTCTGTTGTAAGAACTGAAAATTTGGCAGTCATTTTGGGAACCTGAGTAGAGCCAGTGTATAAGAATTTGTAAACACACTTGCAGGCAAAAAAAGAAAAAAAAAATGGCCATAGAAAAAACAAGTCCTTATGATGTAATTTATCCACTAAAGTAACTAATCATTCTCTCTCTGAACCTCTTTTTACACATGATACTGAATTTCTATATTGCCAAGTTATTTTTATTTGGTTCCTCTCTTACCCCTATCATAACCGATGCTTGGGCATTCCATACACTGAAGAACTTATTTGTATAAGATAATACTTCTATTTGAGTGGAGTTGAGAGAATTGAGTCTCTATCAACAGCATGGGTATATAAGTTAGGATTTCATTTATCTCAATTTGTCAGACTACTCTTAGATAATATTATTCAAATTTAGAGCAAGAGAGGACCATAGGTAACTTCACATTTTCTTTCAACCTCGCCATTTTACAAAGAATACAATGAACTCCAGAAATGTTAATTGGAAAAAGAAAGAAATGTTAATTGGCTTACCAAGGATAGCCTCGCTATCTATATTTTGAAGAGCTTTATTTAAAGCTATATGTAAAACACTTGATTTGATTCCTAGTCTATTTTTCTTTCCATTATACTATGCTTTTCCTAGAAACATAGAAACTAAATCAAATATCTGATTTTAATTATTGGCTCAGCACTTTGTTATGCAGTTGACGCTTCTTTATAAAACTGGTGATATTTATGAATCTTCTAGATGAAAACCAACAGATGGCCTAACTATTGGTGTTAGTGAGGCACTGTCCATGGTCCTGTAGCAGTGGAAAGAAGACATTTCTAATTATTATTTGACTCTGACTTTTTGATAGTAGACAGTCATATAACTATGGTATCATTGATTTAAGGTTTATATGCTAATTATTGCTCATATAAAAAATAACATATTCATTATATTTGAAATTAAGATTTAAAATTTTCCTTTTTTCTTTATTCTGGTAATTTAGATGAGTATCTTTTTAATACATTAGATTCTATAGGGACTATAGTAGAATCACTTGAAAATATAACAGGATAATATCGTAATTACATGATCAGTCTTTCTTACAAGGTCCCAATACTGGTCTAGAACTTGTGATTTAATATATTTTTGTTTAATTTTTTTTCACATCATTGGCATCCATAGTGCCATCACTCACCACTATTTGGGTAAAGTTATAATGAAGGGAAATACTTTCCTCAAAGAATAGCAATGTCCTTATCAAGATCTTTGGGGCACTACGTGATCTGGTCCTCCCTAACCCCTTTCATATCCTGCTAATCTCCTTCTCTTTTTCTTGTTCCAGTAACAATTACCTTCTTACTGTTCCTGGAATAAACCCAGAATGCCCCAATTATAGTCTTAGCTCTAATTGTTTCCTATCCCTAGTTAACTCTTTTCCCCAGATATGTATGGACTCACTCACCTCCTTCCAATATTGGTTAAAATATCCCTTTCTTCTGAGGGCACCTGGTGGATCAGCCAGTCAAGCATCTGACTCTTGATCTCTGCTTGGGTTTTGATCTTTGGGTTGTGAGTTCAAGCCCCATTTTGAGCTACACACTTGTCATGGAGCATCCTTTTAAAAAAAATCACTTTCTCTGAATGGATGGCGAAATAACAACAACAATATCAAAAACAGCAGACAAACAAAATTGGTAAAAAATATTGACAACATTATGATAAGTCATATGCAAGAGATCCAATCAACTGTATTCATAAGCCTCCCATATTGTTTGTATATCATTAATAATATATGCACCATTAGCTTTTTTGACCTTAATAGCATAAAACAGCTCTCTTTGTAGTTTTTATTTAGCTTGTGTATTGTGCTAAGAACTTTATGTGTTTTCATTTGTATAACTTGATTTAAGAAATAATCTTTTCCCTACCTTAAAGATGATGAAAAGGATCGGGTAACTTTCCAGAAGTACCTAACTTATGAGTGATAGAACTGGGAGGATCTGGGTTTTAAGTAACATATTTTTAAGTGTTTAAAAAGCAAAGTCTACATATAAAATACTTTAAAAAGTAATCATTTAGCTTCTCTTCTCTTCAACAACTTTATGGGGTTTTTTTGTTGTTTTTTGTTTTTTGTAAGAGCTTTCTATAGCTATTTAAAGACAGGTTACATGATTTTACCTCAAAATAGTTCCCTTTTTTCCCAATGAGTTATTTTCAAAACAGAAGAATCTTTATCCAGTTACATGAAAAATTCAATAAATCATAAATTTTCCCCAAATGTAAAATTTTATATCATCCAAATCTATAAAAACTGTAGACCTTAAGGCAGCATTCTTGAGTCCCTTGAGAACATTACAGTTCTCACCCTGATCCTGGACTCTTAACTCAGTTTCAGATATGGCTCTGTTCCTTGTAAAAGATTTGAGAAAGACAATTATTTAAAAGGGAGAGGCTGCAAGCATATCTAATAATCCTAAAGGAAGAATCAATTAAAACATGAAGATCATGTATAGGTATGACACCAGTGAATGCAAGCAAAGTTTCATAGCGACATGGGAACTTCTGAGTATTCTGTATCTCATGAACAAAGTGTTATTAGCCCAGCCAATTTAGAAACTTTCAGAATTATTAGATCAACTGACTTCCTTAAAATATGACAAGTGTTTACTGTGATAACTCAACTTTGCCATTAAAATGACTTACATTAGTCTATGACTAGGTATTCTGCCTACAGATATAAATACTTTATTTGAAACATTGTTATTTACTAATCTTGAAATGAACATTTTAAAAAACCAAAATTTAGAAAAGCAAGTGTTATTGTCCTAAATTCTATCTTCATTTGCTCTGGGAGACAGTTAACAGCAGTTAACTGCCTACTTTAATACACTGCCTATTGAATAAGCGATTCTGTGCCAAATAAATAGTTTTCTGACTACGAACCTGATAGCTTTGTTGTAATTGCCCTGCCACAATATGTTTTTACACTTCATTCTACACTTTCTTTTTACTGGTGCCTTTTAACCTTCCTGATGCAATTTGTGATAGTTGTTGATGTTTAAAATGTCTCGCCCTGAGGATACAATCCTGAAATGAAATAAAACACTAGGAGAATGATGCCATAAAGTAAATAAGATTCTTAATATTTGAATTGCCTCAGTCTAAATGTACTGAAGATAGCAGCTTGTCTTAATTTTTTTAATTTAAAAAACTTCATTAAACAAAAAAGAGAAAGAGAGAAAGAGAGAGAGAGAGAGAGAAAGAAAGAAAGAAAGAAAGAAAGAAAGAAAGAAAGAAAGAAAGAAAGAAAGAAAATAGCTTAATTATTCTAAGATACTGAACAGAAAACTTTGCCCAGGATATGTTCTCTCTGTCTATTGGCTTTGATGGCAAAATGACCCTCTCTTTGATACAAGAGATCATTGCCTCATGGCCTCAATTTGATGTCTCAGTTGGGGTTGTTTTTGTTTTTGTTTTTGTTTTTACCTACTAACATCGAATGGTATTCCTCGAATCTCCAAGCATTACTACAGTGGGGTAGATGAGCATGGAATGGTTATTGAAAGAAAACTGACATTTTAGTAAATTCATTAATGTCACTCAGACTTAGTTATAAAATATCTTTTCCATTCTTTTCTTTTTCTTTTTATTCTTTCACACTACCATGAGAAAAAGTTGAGAGCACTTAAGCTTTTAAATACAGGAGCTTTTAATTATCACTCTTGATGAAGAAGGCTGTACAACTGAATGGTATATTGGAAAGATTTGAAATAAAAAATTCAGGAAATCAAATTTCAAGCATAGAATTCATAATTTCTAAAGAAAAGGACATTCTAGTTAACTGTACTTGAATTCTCTGCTTTTTGTCAAGCATTTTTTTTTTCACTTCCATCATCTGTCTTCCCCTGCTGCCACATATATTCCCCACAAAATATTTCATTTACTCCACACTCTTGGTTACTGGAATTAGAGTTCTGTGTTTTGTGGTAGTTCCAAAGAAAAAAAAGAAAGGCATGGTTAACTCACTGAATTCAAATTTCATATTGGCTTTTGCTGTGCAAGGAAAGAAACAAAAGTAGGTTAGATTCTATTTTAAGTTTTATTAAAAAAGCAAAACTGAGCAAATTTTCAAGATCTTTTTCAGTCACACCCCCTGTTTTCTGTGATTATAACATCACACATTGTATAGTAGACACCTAGCATCTTTAACTTGGAAGACAGAGTAAGATTAAGATTTCTCATATTTACCTGTAATATCTTTTTTTTTTCTTCTTCAATGTTGACTACACATTCTGGTATCTCCATTCATCCTGGATTTCTGGAACCTCACAACATTTAAAATCTCCATGTGACTGCCAACCAACCCTTCAGTACCCTGAATTCAACAACCCCACTTTACATGGTTCCCAGACATTGAATAATTGGAAGATGTCTCAGAGTCAGAAGCAGTCATCCATGGCGGGTTTCAATGTTCTACTGTGTTTAGTGTTTCACCTTCTTCTCCTCATCTCCTCTCATCTCCTATGTTCTGTTTCCCAAAGTGGAGAAGTGAGCACCACCTCTTCCTGGGTGTGGCTCCCATGAAGGTTAATGACTTTCAGCAATAGGAGCCATGATTGAACATTCCCTCTTTTTGCAACATTAACTTCTCTAACTTATAGGACATCACACTTTCCTGATTTTCTTCTTACCTCTCTTCTCTTTTACTTCTGAGCTTCCTTTGCTGGTTGCTGCTCCTCACTATACCTTCTAATCTAAATATGGAATGTTTAAGCTATGTTTTGGATCTTTCACTTTTCTATATACATAATAATGTATATATAACAGTATATTTTCTCTCTATATAGCATATTTATATATTATGCATCTCTATGTACATATTGTATAGATATGATAATGTACCAGTCATTTAAATGCCCTTGAGAAAAGGAATATGTAATTATATCAAATAGATTAATGACATTAATTTTAAAAATTAAGGAGTGCCTGGGTGGCTCACTCAGTTAAGCATCAGACTCTTGATTTTGGCTCAGGTCATGTTCTCTCAGTTGTGGGATTGAGCCCCACATTGGGCTCTGCACACAGCGTGAAGTCTGAGATTCTCTGTCCCTCTGCCACTATTCCTCCTCCTGCTCACACTCTCTCTTTCTCTAAGTAAGTAAATAAAATAAACAACAAAAAAACCTTAAAACACTTGTGATCACTTAGTATGTTATAAAATGAAGAATGTGCTCCATAATATTAAAACCGCAATAATATTACATTTGAGAGGTAGTATAAGTTTTTCTTATATATTTTAAACTATTTATCTAATTTACTACATATATATATAACATAGTATATGTATATCATAATTCATAAATATTTATATACAGCAGAAAAGCAAATTTTCATTCATAAAAATGTATCAAATCAATGAATTAAGTAATTTTTAAATTACACATCATGTACTCCATTAGTATTTACTTAGCTTGTTCTTAAAAATCAATTTTATTAGACTCAGTGAACATAATGATGGCACTAATGCTGGAAGTAAAGAGATTAAAATGTGTACCATATATATCACATGTTAGTCATATTGGGTAGCTCAAATGACCAAAATTACTAACTTTAAAATATTGTTTAGGGGCACCTGGGTAGTTCAGTGGGTTAAAACCTCTGCCTTCAGCTCAGGTCATGATCTCAGGGTCCTGGGATCGAGCCTTGCATTGGGCTCTCTGCTCAGCGCGGAGCCTGCTTCTCCCTCTCTCTCTGCCTGCCTCTCTGCCTACTTGTGATCTCTCTCTCTCATTCTGTCAAATAAATAAACAAAATCTTTCAAAAATAAACAAACAAACAAAAATAAATAAAATATTGTTTACTTCTCAGGGTGCCTCAGTCACTTAAGGGTTTGCCTTCAGCTGAGGTCATGATCCTGGGGTCCTGGGATTGAGCCCTCCATTGGGCTCTTTGCTCAGCAGGGAGCCTGCTTCTCCCTCTGCCTGCTTCTCTGTCTCCATCTGCCTGCTGCTTCTCCTGCTTGTGCTCTCTCCCTTTCTGTCTCTCTCTCTCCGACAAATAAATAAAATCTTAAAAAAAAATTTTGACACTAAGCTGCATAATAGAACTCCTGGGGTTAGGGGTAGAAAGTCCTGAAAACATAATGGCTTAAAACAATAAGCATTTTTGGCCTATGAGCATGCAGTTCAGTGATTTAAGCTGGACTTGGCTGATCAGTTCTGCTCATTTTGTTTGGCCTGTGGAAAAACTGAGGCAAACCTCTTTGCTCCATGTTTCTTCAGCTGTCTAGAATGTGCATATTCTTGTGGTGATGGCAGAGATTCAAGGGCACAAATGAAAAATTGCAAATACTTTTTATGCCTCTGTTAATAAAATTCTTTCTAGCAATTCTTTGGCTAGAGCGAGTCACATGCCCAAATCCAGAGTAAGAATGGGAGAGTACCACATGGGCACTGAGTGGGGAGTAGAATAAGGATCAATAATGAAATTGATCTACCACATTAGTATAATAAACACATTGGATGCTATTGTAAGGGGTCGTAATAGTCTGTGGAGCATATTGAACTTTCCATGCAGAGCCTCTGTGCCTTAAAAATTCTCAAAGTATGTATGTATTCAAAAATCCATATAGAAGATTGAAATTTATAATCTGATTGAGAATCACTAGTCTAATGAAATTAATACCAAAGGATATGACATGGCTATTTAATTGGCCTAAACAGGGTATGCTTATATTTTAGGCATTGTCAGAAATGTTTATCAGGTTCAAGGCATCCATAAAAATTTTGGAAGAGGCAAGCCATGAATAAAAGGGAAACTTTATTCTTTTTTTTTTAAGTAAAACTTTTATTTAAATATCACATTACTGAATCCCAGTAATACTGTAGTCTCTTGTGGATACAGTAAACAATTTGGTACCTTTCCAGCTCTGATTGATTCTATGTGTAAGGCTGACATGTTCTTTCTGAAAGTCAGATACTCCATAGGTGACGATAAGGGAAAATTCAAGTACGAATGAAATTAAAATTGAGTTTAAACCTTATGAACTAGAGGGGGCCTTACAGGAGGGGGTAAATCTCACACAATCTTTCTATTCTAGTTAAGGAGTTAGCTTATCTCTCAGAATCATACACCCTGCTACTTGGCCTTCAAAGTTCTGCCAGACTCTAATCTCACATTTGTCAGGTGGTATAATAAAGAGGCATCATTTTTAACTCTCTTCTCAATATTATAGAGAAGATACAAAGTGTTAGTTCAGTTGAGGATGTATGACTAACATTCTATTATGAGTAGCTTAAAGAGAACCTTCTCTCATTTCCAGTGTGACTTCCCAGTCACCCTATTCTAGTATACTGAATGGATAAGGGAGAAAAATTGTCTTTGTTGTTATTTTTTCCTTTTTGCCTATTTTTGTAAAATAACTTTCTGGGGAAACTTTATTTTTAAGTCTTGTGATTTATCCTTTTTGTGCTTACTTTCCAGAATGTAAAAATCAAGAACAGTAATCCAACTTCAATAAAACGTTCCTCTTAGATTCCCTGTTTCACATTTTCACCTGGTTTTGTTACCTACTTCATTTTATAGTACAGTTTTCCCCCTTTATCCAGACTTCACAAAGGATCTAACTTCATTTTGTGACTTGCTCTGACTCAGTGACCCATTCTAATAATAACTTAGAAATAAACTCTGACTAAAGCCTGTACCACAAAATTTTTGTCTTTAGTCTTTAAGTGTCATTCTAATTAATAATATGAGAGCATGATTTTCCAGTTTCATCATGGAAATTTCCTTTAGTATAAATATCTTAGATAATCACAAATCAGTTTAAAATATAAAAGTAAGAAAAATATATACGAAAATTGATTCATGGAAAGACACAAATACATACCAAGACTCTACTAAGTTTTTAAATAGGCAAAAATCTGGCCTTTTTCTTTCTCTTCATTTTCTATGTGCTTTATTGACTGGCTTTGAAATAATTTCTCACCAAGAAACTTTAATTCTTATGAAATAATAAATTCATTTTTGGTGGTCAAGAATATTATCGGTGTAGTTCCATTTGTCTGTTTTTGCTTTTGTTGCCTATGGTTTTGGTGTTATGTCTGTGAAATCACTGCCAAGGACATTGGCATGAAGCTTTCTTCCCTGTTTGCCTTAGCTACAGTTTCAGGGGTTAGGTTTAAGTCTCTGATCAGTTTTGAATTGCTTTTTGTGTATGGTGTAAGTTCAGGGTCCTATTTCATCTTTATGTATGGAAATATCCATTTTTACCGTCACCAGTTGTTGATGAGACCATCCTCCCATTGTGTTCTTGGCATCCTTGTCAAAGATCAGTTGACTGTATAATGTGTGAATTTATTTCTGGCTTCTCTCTGTTTTGTTCCATTAGCCTAAAAGTCTGTATGCCAATACCTTACTGTTTTAATTGGTGTAGCTATAAAATATTTTGAAATCAGGAATTGCAATATATCCAGCTTTATCCCTCCTTCTTAAGATTGTTTTGTTCATTTGAGCTCCTTTGTGATTCCACATGAATTTTAGAATTATTTTTCTACTCTGTAAAAAAATACCATTGGGATTTTGATAGGGATTGCACTGAATCGGTAGATTGCATTGGGTAGTATGAACATTTTAACAATATTAGATCTTCCAATCTAACAAAAAGAGCATCTCTACAACAAAGGAAATAATCAGTAGAGTCGAAAGGCAGCATATAGAATGGGGGGACATATTTGGAAACTATATATCCAAGAAGGGATTACTTTCCAAAATATGTAAGGAACTCCTATAACTCAAAATATATAAGGAACTCCTATAACTCAAAAATTAATAACCCCACTAAAAAATGGGCTAAGTCCTTGAATAGACCTTTCTCCAAAGATATACAAATAGCTGACAGGTTTATGAAAAGCTACTCAACATCACTAATCATGATGAAAATGCAAATCAAAACTATAATGAGGTATCACCTAGCATCTGTTAGGATGGGTATTATAAAAAAATTTTTAAAGGTAAGTGTTGTTAAGGTTGTGGAGAAATTGGAACTCTTGTACACTGTTGGTGGGAATGCAAAAATACTGAAGTCACTAAGAAAAACAATATGGAGTTTCCTCAAAAAATTTAAAATGAAAGTACATGTGATCCAGCAACTCTAATTCTAAATGTTTGCTTAAAATAATTGAAATTAGGATCATAAAGAGAGGTTAGCTGTCGTGTTCATTGCAGTACCATTTGCAATAGCCAGATGTAGAAAAAACCTAAATATCCTTCAACAGATGAATAAATAATAAAGATGTAGTGTGTATACATACACACACACACACACACACACACACACACTGGACTATTTTTCAGCCTTAAAAAAGAAGGAAATCCTGCAATATATGAAAACATGGACGGACCCTAAGTACATCATGTTAAGTGAAATAAGTCATTCACAGAAAGGCAAATACTCCATGATTCCACTTATATGAGGTATTTAAAATAGTCAAACTCCTAGAAATAGAGGGCAGAAAAGTGGTTGCCAGAGGCATCAGGGAAGGGAAAATGGGAAGTTGCTAATCAATGGGTAAAAAGCTCCAGGGATGATGGACAAAATAGATGAAGGGTATTAAAAGATACAAACTTACAGTTATAAAATAAGTCACAAGGATGCAAAGTATAGCATAGGGAATATAATCAGTAATATTGTAATAACTTTGCTGCAAGATGGTAACTACACTTGTGGTGAGTATATCAGAGGTTTATAATGGTCAAATCATTATGATGTACGCCTGAAATTAATGTAATGGAAGTCAACTCTACTTCAATAAATAAATAAAAACAGAAATAAAAGTTAAAAATTAAAATATCTTTGAAGTTCCAGTAATCCAAGATGAATGCTGTATTATACAATTAAACTCTAAGTCACCACAATAAAATAAAAATTAAAAAGTGTATTATTGAGTAAATTAGAGTTAAGTAGTGCATTTGAGGAAGCTGTTTAAATGCATGATCTACCTATTTAAGAGGTGAGGACTGGTTTCAGAAATCTGGGCCAGGAAAATGCTTGGGGCGTGTTTCCTGGCCCTGTGTTACATCACCTTTTCGAACTCTGAAGCCAAGACTCATAGCTTTAAGAGTGGGATGTTGATTGTCAATGTGTTACTAATAAAAAGTTAAGCCCTCAGATTTCCAAACCAGACATATTTGCAAAAACCATTGCAATTTCTTATATTTCTTTCTGTATCAGTTATTCATCTCACACTCCTGAAAAGCAACGCATGACTTCATTCATTATGATCTATGCTTCAGTTTGAACGATTCAGGAATATTTGTCAAGATTTGCCATTAATCAGTTAAAGATGTTCATAAACAAAGCCAATGAATAATTCATATAAAATCGAGTGCATGTGCTCTAATGATGAATAATCATGAACTGATCTGGAATTTGTTAATGACTTATGAATATTTATCTCTAGATGGAACTCCTGTGCAATTCATAATTCCGTGAAAACTGTTTCCTTTTTGATTTCATCATGTACTTTTGCTGAAAATGCCTTTGGGACCATTAAGTATCTTTCCTAGAGGATTAGGATACAATAAAAATTGTGAATGTAATGTCATCTGCAGACCTTACTAAACACACAAAAAATTTAATTTATTTCCACAGTCTCAATCTAGCAGACTTTTCTCAGTAATATGGTCTTTCACCGTATGATCTTCTTATATATGACAGGAAGATTGCTGTGTGAAGCTTCGTTAATGAGTCAGATGTGAAAATGTGAAAAAGTAAACCAAACTGAAAACCAAATGCCGGAAATAACATTTTCTTTAAGTAGTCGGTAATATTACGCCAGGTGCAGAATGTGCTGCTCTTCAATGAATGTGTTCTTAGTGTGCCCTCTGGCCAACTTGCAAACTGAAAATTTCACAACAACTTTGGATTGAGTATTTATATGACAGGAGACACTTCAGCCTAGAATTGTCATCAGCTGACCCTTCTCAGGATGAGGAGAATTAGCAAGAAACATTTTTGGAACTCTTCTCAAGTATTCCTAGTGCTTGGCAATCATTTACCAGTTAATCCTCCTTTGAGGGAGGTCAGCCCTCTGCTTGAATTTCACATGAAGTATTTCACGCAGATGTGAAATAGTCTTTAAAAGGCCATTGTGCAGCAAATGCGTGGTAACAAAATAATAATTACATACAGACCTGGACAAAATTGAGGGGCAAGCAATTTTTTATCTTTGGTTGCCCAGCCTGATGCTCCTTCTTGTTGTTGCTTCTCAGAAGGGCAAAGCTGTTTCTCACTATCTATTGGGAACTATTCTAAACACATACTGGATAGAATTTATTCTCCACCATAATCCTAAGAAATGGGTACCAACATTATCTCTGTTTTATAGGTGACATATCTAAGGCACACAGTAGCTAAATCAATTGGCTAGGACATAGCGAGTGAGTGACTGCGCTGTGATTCAAATCCATACATCAGGGTTCCAGACTGGGCTTGCAAACACTATAATATGTTCCCTCTACCTCCCTCTGATGCCTTTGGTGCTCCACTCTTGCCCTACCAGATCTGATCATCTCACCTTGGCTTTTCCACCCAGCAATTACCTGTAATATACATTTCTGCCAAGTGTCCCCAACAAAATTTGTTTATGTCCAAAGATGCACTACCCTTGTCTTTTCTGGCAAGGAAGTACTAAATTATCCCTACATTATGCCTCTACTTACTTGATCACCAAAATATTTTGAACGAGAAGTCTCCGGAAATTATTTTAAAATAAATGTAAGTGGGTATGTATTGTGTCCCTGTTAAAAGATCACCTGTGAGAAAAATGTGGTGAAATGTTATATCACTGTTTACTCCAAAAGATTCTAAAACTTATCAGGTCCCTTATAAAATGAGAAGCTTTTCTAGTTAAGCCAGGGAGTTCATAATTAACATGTTTGTACCTAGTAATGATGAGGGCAAGATTGAACCAGCAAAGTAAATTGCATGTTCTTCTAGACTTTTTATCCACTGTGCTAGGACATTTTAATAAGTACAAATCATGTGTGTGTGTGTGTGTGTGTGTGTTTTGGAGGGGTGAGTATTCGGACGAATTACTTTCTGATTGTAAATTCCATTAATATCACATGTTGAGTAGTTAAATTCCGCAATTTATAAGGAAAGTTAAGGGTTGTTATGAGGTAAGTTTTTATTCATAGTAATTACTCCATTTTGGAGCAGAGAGAGAGGTTTACAAACTTTTGCTTTCCTGACAGTTCAGACTAATTCATATAGTTTTAATGTTTATCTCTGGACCAAATTTTTGGGTGTATATATACATTTTTAAAGCACTTCTCCATAATCCCCTTTCCTATTTCATCAAAAGAATATTAGTGTTTGAATAATCAGGAATTATTCATAAATATTAATGGTACAATGGGAATTATATCTGATAGTTTCAAATAGACAATGATATAAATAGACAGTAAAAGATGAAGTCTATTTAAAAGGCTGAATAGGAAAAAATAAGTCCTTGGAAACATTGCTAAAAATTACTCAAAACTCTCATGTTCTCAGCACCTCTTTCTTTTATACATGAGCTTAACATTTTCTCCCTAAGGGAAAGTATCTAAGAGCCAGTGGTCTTCTAAAACTCTATAAAATTTTATGAAAATTATTTTACTTATCTTCATAAATACCTTGTGTGAATTTATCTCCAAATAAAATAGTCGGCTTCAGCACACATAACAGAAGTTATGTTTTATATGTTTTTGTTATATTATAATTATAATTAATAATTTTAAGTGGACTGATTTCATATTCAGGATTTTTTTAAAGATTTTATTTATTCACTTGACAGAGAGGAGAGAGATCACAAGTAGGCAAAGAGGCAGGCAGAGAGAGAGAGAGAGAACCAGGCTCCCCGCTGAGCAGAGAGCCCGATGTGGGGCTCCATCCCAGGACCCTGAGATTATGACCTGAGTCAAAGGCAGAGGCTTTAACCCACTGAGCCACCTAGGCGCCCCTTTATTCAGGATTTTTCAAAACTTTTGTCTCTATCAGTTTGCTCGATGCTTTGTATAGCTCTTATACACTACTAATACAGATTATTTCTTTGAAAATATACTGTGAGGAGACCCTTTTCTAAAGGGTCTTTTAAAAATTGCAGTTGCTCCATCAACAAAACAAAAGGGCAATGTGCTGAATGGGAGAAGATATTTGTAAATGATATATCTGATAAAGGGTTAATTTCCAAAATATATAAAGCAGTCATACAACTCAACACACACACACACACACACACACACACACATCCAATTAAGAAAGGACAGAGGAACTGAGTAGACATTTTTTTCCAAAGAAGACATAAAGATGGCCAATTGACACATGAAAAGATGCTCAAAAAATTTTAAAAAGATGTTCAACATCACTAATCATCAGGGAAATGCAAATCAAAACCACAATGAGATATTGCCTCACACCATTTAGAATGACTAGTATCAAAAAGACAAGAAATAACAAATGTGGGCAAGGATGTGGAGAAAAAGAAACCCTCATACGCCGTTGGTATGGGAATTTATGGTGGGAATTTAAATTGGTACATCCAGTGTGGAAAACAGTATAGAGATTTCTCAAAAAAATAGAATAAAAAGAGAAATACCATATGATCCAGTAATTCCAGTCCTGGGGATTTACCCAAAGAAAACAAAAACACTAATTCAGAAAGATATATACATTCCTATATTTGTTATATCATTATTTACAATAGCAAAGATATGGAGGGAACTCAGGGATCCATCAAAAGATGAATGGATAAAGAACTGTGGTGTGTATGTACAATGGAATATTATATAGCCATATAAAAGATGAGATCATGCCATTTGTAACAATGTGGATAGACCTAGAGAGTATTAAGTGAAAACAAATAAGACTGAGAAAGACAAATAACATATGATTTCACTCATATGTGGAATCTATGAAAAAAAATCAACAATAAAAAAGCAGAATCAGACCCATAAATACAGAAAACAAATTGATGGTTGCCAGTGGACAGGAGGATGGGAGGATGGGCAAAATGGATGATGGGAAGTGGCAGATACAGCCCTTCAAGAAAGAAAGAAAGACAGGAAGAGAGAGAGAAAGGAAGAAAGGAAGGAGGGAGGGAGGAAGTGGGGAGCGAAGAAGGGAGGAAAAAAGGAAGGAAGAAAGAATGAATGAAAGAAAGAAAAGGGAAGGAGGGAAAGAGAAAGGGGGGAGAGAAAAGAAAGGAAAGAAAGAAGGGAAGGGAGGAAGGCGGGAGGGAGGGAGGGAAAGAAAGGAAGAAAGGGAGAAAGAAAGAACTTGCTTTGGTATAATTGACCAATTCTTTCTTATTTTTAGATGTCCAATGGTACTACAAAGCCGTTAATAAAAATGCCCTTGTTTGCCATCACTAATTAGTACTTCCTTTATACCCCCATTTACTCTTTCTTAAAACAAATTATCTCCACATTTCTAATGTAAATTTCTAGAGCTATTTCTTCATTTTTCACTGTTAGACATTACTTTACTGACTTATAGAAGAGGAGGATTTTGATCATACAGTTCTTCCCTTTGTGACTCTACTTCTATAGCCATTCTTTTAAAATTCTAATATCCAGTTTCCTGGTTAAGTTAAATTTCAATGTTTACATTTTTATGGTTTTGCAGATACTGCTCTCAGTTGGGCAGTTGTCAGAGCTCTCACTTCATTTCTGTACTAAAGACACTAACACTTCATTGTTTGTATAAGTTTTTCTTTAGAAAAGAATAGAGTTACCTCATTCTGTTCAATTGCTTTTTTTCCTGTATGTTTATCACTAATTCAAGCACCCAAATATTCTGACAGAACTGTAAAATGATTTTCAATATGGCCAGATACTTCATATACATCTCTAAGTCTCATTATTTCTCCCTTGATATGTTCCTCCTAGACCTCTCTATCCCCCTTCTCCCAGCTGGCCTGTTTATTCAGAAAGCCTACTGTACATATGGCTTTGGAAAATTACCATGTTTTCACCATCTTGGGAATAGTCTTCCCCTCTCTTCTCTGTTGGATCCTCTTTATCTCATGTCTTCCTTTTTTTAGTGTTTATACTCTAATTTTGGTGGAATATATTCTCAAAATTTCTCAGAAGTAAAAGATTTAAACACCTTTAGCATCTAAGCATGACTTCACTTTATACAGAATATATAGATTGGAATTATTTTAGCAGCTCTTAGTTTCCCAGGTTGATCTTGAGAAATAAGATGCAAATTTTGTATGCAATATTTTTTCTTCTCCGGAATTTTCTAGGATCTGAATGTAGGTCTCAAGTGTTACTATGATCATGTCTGGCTTGCTGTGGTGTTTTTCTTCTTGCATATGCAGAATAATCAATGAGCCCATACAATCTCCTTCAGGTCTGAGAAATTTTTCTTGTAGTATCTTCATTTTTTTCTTCCTGGAATTCTTAATTACTAGTATTTTGATTATGCAATACTTATCTTCATCAGAGGTTAGCAAACATATTCTGCAAAGGGCCAGATATTAAATATTTTAGGGTTTGGCCGACCATGGAGTCCTTGGCACAACTACTCAACTCTGCCCATAAAAGCAGTCATAGATTATACCTAAATGAATGGGCATTGCTGTATCCCAATAAAACCTAGAAAAATGATCAGTGGACTGATTTGGTCTGCTGGCAGTATTTGCCAACCCGAATCATGATCCACATCCACTTTACTGAAATCAGTCATTAATTTTTATTATATTTCAAATCATTGCTTTGGATTTCTAGGCAGAATAATTCTAATACATTATTTGCACAAACAAAATAAAACAAAAATTTAGGTTCTTCTTTTCCATTAGTAACATTGTATGTGTGTGTGTGTGTGTGTGTGTGTGTGTGTGTGTATTGGCCAGATGTTTCAAATAAAGGACTGAATAATACTATTGCTGGCCACCTTCTAATTCTAATGTGAAATTAAAATCTATCATATTAGTTCTTAGTTTAAAGGGTTTTCTTTTTTATTATTTCCAAATAACTTAATGAGGAACAACATGATTGAATTCCCTAATGACATCTATTAAGGTAATCGTGAACAATTTTCCTAGTTGCCTGGGATGTAATGCAGTGATTTTATAAGAATAAATTATTATTTAATTGACAGGCTGAATCTAGTTCATCGAAATGTTTGATTTCAATTGCCTATTTATTCAGGATTTTAACATCTATATTTATCTTGTTTCCATATAATCTTTTTTCTTTATAAACTTTGGTATATACATATAACTTTTGTGATATACATGTATGTGTATATAAACTTTTATTATTGATTGGTTGAACCTGTGCCCTGTGCATATGGAGCTTATAATGGAAAAAAACTAATTATATTCAGTCTAGGTGATCAATAATGAATATTGACTTACCAAAGTGGTTATTTGTTTCTTTTGTCTTTGTCACCTCTTCCCAAGAGGCATTTGAATTCAAAGTTTACAAAGAGAGCCAAAGTCAATGACACTGAAGTAGATTTAAAAAAAAAAAAAAAAGTGGTTGGTGTAAATAAGACGTGCTAGAATCGGTAACAATAAACATCTGCCATGGATAGGTTAAGGTAAATTAGCCAATAGAGATGAATTTTAGGATGATTACCAGTTATTATTCTTTGGGAGGTTTGATTGTGCAACTCTTTCATTTTTTTTAACTTCCTCATATATTCAGATAATACATTTTTATTGTCTAAATTAGGTTTTAGATATCTTGGCAACCCAAAGAAACTTTAAAATGCATGCATAGTGGATAAAAGGCTCAATTATCTATTTTTTGAAAGCTTGAAAAAAATCACTGTTAAATTATCCCAGATCTTTACTTGGGTGTAATTTTTTAATTTTTCAACTCATATTTTCTCTTTTTTGAGTCAATTTAATCCATATATATATATGTGTGTGTGTGTGTGTGTGTGTGTGTTTAGAAAAATCATTAACTTACTGAGATTTCAAATAGCCTCTCCTGAGCATAGTATTTCCTTAAGGTATTCTGAATTCCTTTATATCTGTTGGAAGTGTTCAACCATATATTCTTCTAAGTTGAAGTTTTATTAAGTGTTGGAAATTGAGAATGATAATAGTTTTTATTGTCTCTGGAAGTTAAAATATTCAGTCACTGGAAACAGCAAAACTCTTTTGAAGGTTACCTGCTCAGATTATCTCAAATGTGAGGGTGTTTTCTCAGTTGTTTCTTTGCAGATATAAATAGCACTTTGACACAAACCCAAACAGATATTATTTAATTGGCATAAATACAAAGGCAATTATTCACCTTGAAGACTATTAGAGAATTCTGATGTTCCTCAACAGTTTGGCAAAGTGAACTTTGTTTGTTTTGTTTCCATGTATATTTCTGAGTTTGAATTTTCAGCACATAAGGCCATTAAAGGAAAAAGCAAACTGATTAAATAGAAACAATACATTACATTGTCATTTCTGACTCTTCCACATTTATGAATACTTATATAAACTTCATTTTAGCATAATCTTTTTGAAAACCACTTTTGAGTATGATTAAAATTTGCTCTACTGTATAACATTAATTTCCCTTTTTCTAAAATGATCAACTTTTTGATATAAATAAAGTATAGGAGAAATAAGCCTTTGTAATGCTGTTCCTATAATAAACATAATTAATAACTGAATTTCAAAGGATTAAAATGTTCCATGAATAATTTTTTGACTTTGAGGATTATATGACCCTTTTTCCCCCATGGGAGAGTATTAATTATTAGATTCCCAAAGGAGACTATCTCTTAAAAAGTTTTAGAATCACTGATTTACTTTGAGAGACTTTGGTAATATCCATATTGCTTAAATATTTTAGCTTTTATCTTGCTCCCTAATCAATATTAGCTAACATATTTGAATAAGTCAATGTAATTAGTAGTAAGTATTGCTTTATTTTTTCTTTTTTGAAAATTTTTTATTATGTTCAGTTAGCCAACATATAATGCATCATTAGTTTTTGATGTAGTGTTCAACGATTCATTAGTTACATATAACACCAGAGCTCATCACAACACATGTCCTCCTTACTACCCATCGTCTGGCTACCCCATCCCCCCATTCCCCCCTTTCCGTAACGCTCAGTTTGTTTCAGTTTGTTTCCGGGAGTCCAGAGTCCATGGTTTGTCTCTCTCTCTGATTTCTTCCCCTTTAGTTTTTCCCCCCTTTCCCTATGGTCTTCCATGCTATTCCTTATGTTCCACATATGAGTGAAACTATATGATACTCGTCTGTCTTTGCTTGACTTATTTCACTTAGCATAATCCCTTCCAGTTCCATCCATGTTGATGCAAATGGTGGGCAGTCAATAGAAATGTCTCTGTTTTTCACTATTGAACAGGATTTTATCATCTGATTATAAATTGTAATAAGTAATACTTTCGTGTTGATATTTTACTAAGAGTTGGTTTTGTAATCAGGAATGGGTGGTAATTTCTGTTACAAAAATTTTACATTTATCTAATTCATGTTTTTTTTCTTCTTTCAATTATATAAAGAATGAATCATACTCATAAATTTCCCAATAAATGTTCTTAAATTTCTAGGGTAAAGAAACACAAAAATCCACACAAGGCAACCATAAAAAATATTTTCATCAATGATCTGTAGTATCAGCAAAGGATTAATTTTATGCCTCTTTATACTACTCGTAGTACAGAACAAACCAACCACAAGCTAAATTGATCAAGAGAAAACAGAAGAAGCCATAAATAGTCAAAATAAGAAATAACAAAGAGGAATAACCATTGAAACACAAGCAATTTAAAGAGACTGCTTTGTAGGCCTCTATGCAAACAGACTTGAGAACCTGGATGAAATGGGTAATTTCCTAGGAGAGTGCAGAATACTAAAATTCACCTCAATAGAGTTAGATAGCTTTAACAATTTCCTAATAAAGAAAATTATTAAGGAACTGCTCTAGAAGCACCAATCTCATACAGTTTCACAGAGGAATTCTACCAAATATTCAAAAAACAGATTGGGAGAGAGACAAACCATAAGAGACTCTTAACCTCAGGAAACAAACTGAGGGTTGCTGGGGGATGGGAGGATGGGGATAGGGTGGCTGGGTCATGGGCATTGGGGAGGCTATGTGCTATAGTGAGTGCTGTGAAATGTTTAAGCCTGATGATTCACAGACATGTACCCTGGGGCAAATAATGCATTATATGTTAATAATAAAAAAATAGTCTCATTCCATAAATCATTTTAAAGCAATGAAAATGATGAAAGCTCAAATTCCTTGAAGGAAGGAAGTGTATACCAACACCTTAGCCCCCTTTGTCTGTCTTCCCACAGTTTTTCATCATCTGCCTTTGTTGTCATGAGCTGGTTGATGCGGTGGTAGTGACATGATGTGGAAGATGATGTAGTGCTCCTTGGTAGATTATTTTTCTTCTTAAAGTTATTTTAAAGTCTCAGCATTCTGTGATCAGATTATAATGAGGGTGTAATTTGTGTAGAATGTAATTGTCCATTCTTACTGTATTACTAGTGCATTATTAGATAGAGGTACATGACTGAATCTGGGCTCATTTTCCTTGGGTAGATCATGTTATTGTTCCATTGCTGCACATGTTTTTAGCTCTTAAGTCTTTGTAATATGTGTTTACATTACAGTGACTTGTTTTCTCATTTACCCCTTTTTGCCCTGAATGTTGCTTTGCTTCATATTTATAATTCACCGTCTTTATTTTTCATGATTTTCTTGTTTAGCTTTTTCTCTCCTTTTATTTTTAAACTTTGTAGGTCAGAATACCTATTTTATAAAGTTTGATGGAGATTAAATTATTTATTATCTAGAGAGAGAAAAAGAGAGATCACCTAAAAAGCAACTAAGACATACTGTTTTATGTTATTATTTTGTTTCCAGTAAACAAAATATAATTAGATTTTTAAAGTCCCATGTGAGATTCTTGAATTTTATTATGGATGTAAGCTGGACATATATTAGGCATGGTGGGTGCTAGACTCCTTCAACCTTACTTGACTCCTGGTCTTTTAGCTGCTTGGTCTTCTAGCTGTTACCATGGCAACCATCTCCATGGGGTCAGGTTATCTCTCTGAGGCTGATGCCCAGAGTCTTATGATTCTTCTACCACTTTCAGATGAAATACCACACCACTTGGCAAGAAATTGACTTCCCCAATGGTTGTCAAAGGACCCCATAATACAACTTGAAAGTCAAGGATACTAACTTCCTGTGTTGTGAAGTTTGACTAGCAGGAGTTGAGGGCAGAAATGCAAAGAAGATAAAATACCCTTTTCATGTCTTCCAATGTAGTTTTCTGAAAGACACTATTTGCACAGCTTGCTTAGAACTGTACACTTTGGCTGAGTTAATGGACATGTGCCTTTATGAAATAGTGGCTCTTGGTGTAATTTGCTCATGCTTATTGAAACTTCTTGCTTCCTATCCTAACTGTATGATTTTTATTGCATGATGAATTCCTGAAACACCTGTGACTTAGTACCATAATGACATGCAGCTCATAGATGGCACTTTAGACTCATAGTTACTCATCATCCCGTGGTCAGACTATCTCCTTCTAGAAAAGTTCATTAGTGTACTGAGAGATGTTTTCTCCAAGTAGAATCTTTTCTCTTTCATGAGGGGCACAGTTTTGGTCTAGATTCCTAGGGGCCTGCATTGCAACTCACCTATTGGGGCTTACCAGTGTCCCAATTTCCCAA
This sequence comes from Nasua narica, assembly GCA_028533885.1. Taxonomy (NCBI): domain Eukaryota; kingdom Metazoa; phylum Chordata; class Mammalia; order Carnivora; family Procyonidae; genus Nasua; species Nasua narica. The sequence continues at coordinate 39,389,210 of CM052806.1, read as the reverse complement.
GAAAAACTCCAGCTCTGTCGAAAGTACTGGATAATATAGTGTAATTGGCAGGAAAACAACCCACAATTTAGTCTTGATTCAAATCCCTCTTTTCCACTGAGATTTACTCACAGCTAACAACTTTCCACAATTTGTGATAAATGAGGATGAACATAATTCTCAAGTGATTTTATGCTATTTCTGAACTAAAAAAGCTTAAAACTATTGTGCTTATGTTTTAGTAGTAAGAAGTACAAGGTACAAAAACTTGCTCTTTAACTGAGAAGTGATATCCCAGAAGATCCCAGACAGTTCTCTCCAGACCTCTAAATTTTGTTAATTCCATAAATCTATGAGAAGTTCCCATGGGGTATGCTGGCAAATGTTCCTTGGTCAACTATCTACAAATTAAAAATAAATACTAATTGTTTAGCTTTGCCATTTTATTTTCTTTTGTGTAAATCACTACCACTGATTTCAAGCTATATCAGAAGAGCATCCCTAAAGCTGTACTTGGGAAGAGATATGCTCATTTGGATCTCACAAGCTGTTGTATGCCAGCTCCAACAAATCTTTTATATTCTCACGATGAATTACGAGGGTATCTAGGGTACTTGCAGCATTCTGCTCATGAAAATCAATATGGTGTTATTGATAGTAGATTGTGAGTGATAATCTGTCGACCATGTGTAGTACATCATGTGTGAGGTTTTATGGATTATCAAGGAATAATGATAGCATATGACAGAAGAAAATAAATTTGAATTCTACATTGAAGTACTACTGGCCATTATGCATAAAGGCAAAGGGCTTTTGGTCTCCCCCTCCTAGAACTCGTCTTTTTTTTTTTCTGCCAAATCATTTGTGGCATACTAAGTGCCAGTGACTGTGCTTAAATAAGCTATTCCATATGATCTACGGCAGTTTCAAGTGAGATTACCATTTCAATAAGTTTACAGTAGGCTATCATTATCTGCCATGATCCACAAGGTTTTAGCCACAGGCCATATCAGTGAATGGAAGGGGATGTAATGGTGCCACCACCGTGAAATCTTCAGTCTTTTTTATGCGGATGACTACTAATTGCTATGTTACTTATTGTTACATTTTATAAGTAAAACCAAATACAGGCAAAATAAAACTGATTTTTATTTTAATTATGAATGATAGTTATTTGGAAAAAGATACCTTGTGGCTCAAGAAGATTGTCATCCAGATATCTCTGAAATAGTAAAAATGATAAATTGTTTTATACATTAATTTTTCATAAATATAATTCTTTTCAAAATATTTCATCTTTATTCTCACGAAGGTGTTCAGAAGATAAGCTTTCATTTTTAAACCTTTGTTAAGTATAACAGATATCAGCAAGGACATATTCAAGTGTCAAACTCAGCGAGTATTCACAAAATTGAACAAAATGATGTGACTAGCACCCAGGTCAAGAGATAGAGAATTACCAGAATATCAGAAATGTCCCTTAGGGAAGGAGACAAACCATAAGAGACTCCTAAACTCACGAAACAAACTAAGGGTTGCTGGGAGGTGGGGGGGGGATAGGGATATAGACATTGGGGAGGGTATGTGCTATGGCAAATGCTGTGAAATGTGTAAGCCTGATGATTCACAGACCTGTACCCTGGGGTAAAGAATACATTATATGTTAATATAAAAAATTAAAAAAAAAAAAAAAAGAAATGTCCCTTAGCTACCTCATTATACTTAGTACTACACCCTCATAAGGGTAATTGCTCTCTGATTTCCAAGGGTATAGGTTACTTTTGCCTTCTTTTGTTATAATATAAATAGAAGCATATATTAAATACATTTTTATATTTGCCTTTTTTTTTTAAAGATTTTATTTATTTATTTGACAGAGAGAGATCACAAGTAGGCAGAGAGGCAGGCAGAGAGAGGGGGAAGCAGGCTCCCTGCTGAGCAGAGGGCCCGATGCGGGGCTTGATCCCAGGACCCTGAGATCATGACCTGAGCTGAAGGCAGAGGCTTTAACCCACTGAGCCACCCAGGCGCCCCTATATTTGCCTTTTTGTCTCAAACTTTACTTCTTAAATTTATCATTCTATTGCATATAGTTGCAGATCATTTATTCCTATTATTTGGTGTCCCATTGTGAGGATATTCCATTTTAGTCATTCCATTGACTTATAAGTGACAACAGGAAATTGAATGGCTTTTCAAGTATTTATTAGCTTTTTAAATAACTGGCATCTTTTGTGAAATGTCTGAGCAAGTCTTTTTGCATGTTCTGTTGGATTTTCTTTTATTTTAGATATCTTTTCTTCATTGGATATATATTGCCAATGTTTTCTCCATTCTATAGGTTGCTTTTATACTCTATTATTGACATATTTTGCCAAATACTTAGATGGTAATAAAAGTTTGATAAAGAGAGGCTCCCTCAAAAAAAGTATTTACATGTATTCCATCCTACCATATTTATTCTTGTAAAGATCTGATTTTATTCCTTGATACGATGACCATATACTTTTTACCAACATCTTTTAAAAAGTTTTCCCACCATGGAGTGTCCATTATATGAATTATCAGACCAGACTGCTTGTCTCAAGGAAGACAATTTGTTTTTGTTTTAAGGAAAACCGTTTGGATACTAAGTAGTTTTTTACCAAATGGTTAAAAGTTCAGATGTATCCATTTTTTACTAAGCCAGCATACAGTTGATATTGCAGTAATGATCCCAACTAATTTCTAATTTCTAAGTATGAACACTTCATGGAAATAATTTCACACATTAAATTTAGTTTTCCCAAGGGATAATCAAGTTATGTAATTGTTTTTTTCCCCTCATTTTTATAAAAATAGATGAGTTAGCAGTCCTCTTTTTATGGATAAATACACGTACATATGTGTGTGCCATGTAATAACATATACATACACATAATCTTTTTTTTTTAAAGATTTTTTATTTATTTATTAGAGAGAGAGAGACTGAGAATGAGAGGGGAGAAGGTCAGAAGGAGAAGCAGACTTCCCGCAGAGCCGGGAGCCCGATATGGGACTCTATCCCAGGACTCCGGGATCATGACCTGAGCTGAAGGCAGTCGCCTAACCAACTGAGCCACCCAGGCGCCCTACATACACATAATCTTAAATAGCGATTTACTAGGCAAAAAGACACAAATAGTATTTCTGGGCTGAAGAATATTTAGTTACAGGTGTGAGTTTGACAGTGTTTATTACTGTGATTTGCACAAACATATAGGATTAACATGTAAAGGTGTTGAATTTCCTCTAAGCAAAGGCATTGATTTTCAGACTTTTAACTTCTTCTACACATACACATATAATTTTTTTCCCTTTGATATAGGCTGGAAAAGTGTGAGAAGAGCCAACTAGAGTTATTTGTTATTAAGTACATTAAAGCGCCATTCTTTAAAAGCAGCCTTAGAAACAATCATTTTTAAAAGAAATCATTTGTTCATAGTAGGAATGAGAATAAAACAGAATAGGGAAACAGAGATACCATTATTATTATGATTTTGCTACTTTAAAATTCATACAGGATTTCAAAATAGCCTAAGATTTTCTGCAGATTGCTTCGAAGTAGTTGTAGACTATTTTTTTCTTTTGTTTTGACTTTTTTAAATGACTGAGTGATTGAAGAACAAAAATAATTTCTTTGAATTAATTTTCATTTTTAATTCATCCCTTAGAAGACATCTTTTTTTTTTCTTTCTGTATTGTTTGAATTGGAAATTTGTAATCTAAGGCCAGGTATGTTCTCTAATGCATTAGAAACATATTTTTCCCCTATTCTTGAATTTGCTTAGATGGATATGACAAAGTCATTAAAGAATGGATACATAATGGGGCACCTGGGTGGCTCAGTGGGTTAAAGTCCCTGTCTTCGACTCAGGTCATGATCTCAGGGTCCTGGAATGGAGTCCCGCATCAGGCTCTCTGCTCAGCAGGGAACCTGCTCTCCCCGCTCTCTCTGCCTCCCTCTTTGCCTGCTTGTGATCTCTCTCTCTCTCTCTCTCTGTCAAATAAATAAAGAAAATCTGAAAAAAAAAAAAAAGAATGGATACATAATACATTTTTTAACGTTCTCTAACATTCAGCTACTTCTATAAACTGAAGTAGTCCTTTCAAATTAAACTCTTTTTATATACATACATACTCATAAACAAAAATCAGCTAAATAAGTCACATAGGACACATTTTTTCTTAGAACTTTGTTTCCATAAATAAAGAAAATCCAGCTAGAAGTAAATGGATTGCAGAAAATACACAGCTTATTTATTGTCAAATTCTTTCAACTCAAATGGCTAAATGAAGCCAACAGTCATCAAGAGGAAGGGAGGGAAGTGAAGGGAAAGAATTATTTACAACTTAACAGAGTAAAGTAATGGCAAAAAGTGAGAAATGCTAATTGGGTTGCGCTCTCTGGAGGTGAGTGTAGGTACTTGTTAGCGCTCTTTTTATAGCCTATTGCAACTGAGATTCCAGTCAACTCATTGGTGGTGTTGGGAGTGGATGTTTCCTGATTTTTGTGGTATAAAAATGTTTGTAATAGTGTCCTATTACAAGAACAGCAAAGATATGCATTTCCAAATGATTATATCAATATTGATAATTTTATTCCTTAAATATTTTTTGGACATTTCAGTCTGGTAATTCTGGTAGAATAAATACAGTTGGTTTTATTCATTTTGGTTAATGGAGTAACATATTTAAATTAATCTTCTTAGTTTAGTACCTTCCTTCTTGAAAGTTCCAAACAAAAGTTTCTGCATCTGAAGGTGTATTTCAGAAACTTGTATTCCTTTAGAGATAGGCTAAACCTCTAGGTGACACCAACATCCGCACAGCATCAATGCACTATGATCTCATTGTTCAACACAGACTACTTTTCTTTCCTCTGAACTTAGGATACACAATTATTTTGTGTTTTTCTTTAAACTTTTAAGTGCTACATATAGACCCTTCCATAAAAAACTGTTGGGCCTAAAACTATATTTTTTTTTATAAATCCTTAAAATTTCTCTAATATTTGATACAATTTGTGCAAACTACAAATATCAGCAGGGAAAAAAGGAGTCACTAGAAAGAATTAGAAACTCCTGCAGAATAAAAAGCAACCTGTGATACGGTCTCTTATTAAAAAAACTGAATTCTCTTTATTTTACTGAAAAACAACTTTATTGCTCCAGAGAATTCTTATGAAAAAGTTCTCTTCAGTCTTCTACTCATACACCTAACAGGAATGTAGCAAAGGATGAGATTTCTTTTCCATTTAGTAAATCCATTTGTGAAATAAAATTTTAATAAATCTGGTTTTATTCATAGTCTTACTTTCTCTTCTGCCTCTCCCAAAATAATATCAAAATAAATCACAAAAATTTCTTTGTAGGCAAATTTTGGTTTTATGCTTTTTTTTTTTTTTTTTTTTTTACAATGGAATGGGGTTCCATTGTAACACTATGGTATTTCATAGGACAAGGGCATGTGTTCTTTCCTTCCAGAGAATTTCAGGGTGTGGGTGGGAAAAGATAGATGAGTGGTGGTGTTTCTGTTTTCAGAAGTTTTGCCATGTAGCATTAGTCTGTCTGATCTTCTCCATCACTCATTTTCAGGCTGCCACTATCTGACAGACCCAGTTCACATAACTTAGAAAGAGGGCATGACCAACAGTGTCAAGGAGGATAAAAATACTTAAGAACGATGTAAGAGAACAGTAGTGCTCCCAAGCATGTACCTGAATGATTGCTTCCTTCCACCGTATCTTGGCTTGGTATCATATCATATATTTTTCAGATATATTTTGGGTGGACTTGATGCTCAATACCAAATAGCTGTGGCTTTTTTTTTTATGAAAGAACAAAAAGAGTGAATTTCCTTGTCTTAAAATATGACAAGTGATAATTAAATATACTTACCCAAAATAGCTTTGCTATTTCAGACATAGAATAATTGATTTCCATTCTTTGTAACTTTTTTTCTGATAATAAAGAAATATAAAATCAATGTAAACTTTTTTTTAAAGATGCAGATATTAGAATGTCAAATTAACCTTCTCAAAAAAATATTTTTTCCAAAATATAGCATAAGCCCCACGTGGAAACTCATTCCTCAAGAGTGGACTTGGCAAACTCTGATTAACTGAATAGCATTCTCAATTTGACACTTTAGGTATGCTCTTGGATTCACCATTGCTATCTCCAATTATATCTTAATAAAAAAAGGAACAGATTTTTATATAACCTCTGCAAATAACTATATTTTCATGAGAAATGCAGAAACAGTAGAAATATTTGTTTCTGAAGCATGAGGGGTAAAAGAGAATAGTAAATTGACTTTTGACATAAATTAAGAGGAAGAGAATGAGTTTAATATACTCATCAGAAAATAAAACAATGAAATCAAATCAATAGTATTGCAAACAAATAACCACAATTTAATTTCTTCATTAGTTCTGTCCAAGAGGTTCTTTTACTGAGTCTTAGATCAGTTATCTGTTTTCTCATAAAATTTTCTACTCCTGGATCAAAAAACAAAAATAAAACTCCTGAATTTTGTAACTGAGTCTCCTGGTACAGTCTGGCAACTCTCTAAATGATGTCAACTCTACGCTTCAAACTCTAACTGTAGGTCTACTCTTTGACGTTATCAGTAGCTATAAGTACCTGGTATATTGCTTTCAATGAGCATGCCTGTCTTTGTTGAAGACAAAAATTTACTCTCTAGCCTATTAGAGAGACTTCAGGCAAGCATGAGATAATAGCAGAAAACATCTGTTGATGAGCCTGAATGGCTGCACTTAGTTTATCATAGAACCAATGATATCAGTGTGGAGAGCAGTGAAGTTCTTTACTAGGATACAATGAGTAATTCTTTGATAGAATTTTATCCGTGTTGCCTCTGAGAACATATTAAGGACAGCGAGGGCATTGACAAATCTTCAGGACCTTCAAATCAATTTTGCATACTGTAAGATCTCTGAAATATTTATATTACTCACAGTCAGTTTGCATAAAATTATGCTTTAGTTTGAAATCTTTCCATGTATCTTTTATAGTAGTGTTAAGCTAGTCAAGAAATATGAAGCATATCAAATGAGTCTAATTTTTTCTCATATTTCTCTTTTGATTTTGTGATTTTGAAAATCCCTCTGAGAGCTCTAAACTTTGGTTTTAGATGTAAAAGACATGCAATTTTTTCCCCAGGTTGAATTTAGAACCTTATTTAGAGGAAGGCAAAATAAAAAAAGATTAGCTAAGATTTGGTTATTTGGTTAAAACAGGATCCTGAGTTCTTAAGAACAGTTAATCAATGTGGCAATATCATATTTTAAATAATCATAAGAAGAAACTCAGGTCCTTCAGATACAGAAATACCTTTTCATTCTTTAAAACTAAAGTATGTGATGAAGTACAAAACAAAGCACAGAAAATTACTCAGTTATTCTGGTGAAGTATGAATACTCAGCTGTTTGGGCATGTCCTTTGTTGTTAAAACATAACCAAATATATTATTACCCTAATGAATAAACAAATTCAGTTTTCCATTATTTTGTGTCAATAAAAAATTAATAAGCTCATTTTAGAATATGTTTTTGATAAGGCCATCAATACTAAAATTATACCAAAACTTTAACTTATTTGCTTCTTTTAACATATATTACTTGCACATAGATTATTTCCAAGGTAAATAAAATTAACTTCTCTCAAGTCTTCTAAAACTTCCTATATACACTCAAGTGTTTCCCTTTACCTGACTTTTGTATATTCTGAAACGACCTGACAAATTTACTTTAGGACAAAACTACTATCTTATTTTCTCTTAAATTCAGAAACTTAAAATACAGACTTGTTTTTCCATGCCATTAGTATTTCTACTATAATTACAAACACCAATATTAATTATGACTTTTAATCACAAAAGTTCTATTGCAAGGAGAAAACTGCGATATGGTGATTGATAGCTGACTGTCAATACCAATCAGCTGACAGAGAATGTTCATGAAAAAAATAATGACCACCTACTAATACCCACATTCTTTTTATTCATTCTTAAGGTGACTAAATAACAATATTTATTAACTTGACCCAAAGTATGGCCACTCAGTAATACTAAATTGACTCATGAAGTATATATATATACATATATTAACATATATTAACACACATACACACACATGTATATTAAAGTTTGGTATTCAATGTTACTTAGTCACTTAGTATTTTACTAGGTATCTAAATATCATTTACTAATTACTTGATTTAGTATTAGTCCAAGTCTTTAATCCTTTAAGGAAGGATATTGGAATTTTTAAGTTCACATGCCCAAATGGTACAGAATACTTATGAATGCTTAATTAATAATTAATACTTCTAAATTCTTAAAATACTAGCATATTTAAAGTTTTAGAAACTCAGTTGTTTTATTCCCCTAGGTTCCCTCATTCTTGGGTTCCCTAAATCTCAGGTTAAGAGTTGTTATAATTCCATGTATTGATATACTATGAAGGAAAGATTTGGAACTAACAAGAACTACAGGTTTTTCCCGATTAAAAACACACAGATTTATAGAGAGCTAGCAGGTTCAGCTCTTTGGTCACCAACTACAAGTTAAAAATAAATGCATAATAACAACAAAGAAACCACTGTTGCAGATCTCAAAGGCTTGTTCTTTTCCAGTGGGCAAGAAATGTTTTCTTCAGTGAGTTAAGTTCACAAATAGAAAAAGCACATAAAATAAAGATTAAATAGCCAGATTTTGATCATCTCTTACCTGACTAAAAAAAGATCCCTGTCATCTCAATAGAGGTCACCAAATGCATAAAAACAGAATCCCAATCATTACTGCCAGCCAGTGAGAAATAAGTTATTGGCCATACACAGACCAGAACCAGAACCAAACTTTATCAAAAACTGAAATAAAACTGAAGTAGAATCAAGAAAGACAGGGGAGGGCTGAAAGAGATAAAATCCTATTGGCATTTGGAAAAAAAAAAAAAAAAAACTACAAGGATATACCCCACACCTCAACAAAATGTCAAAGATTTTTAGGAAATTGCTAAAACAGTAAAGCTGGTTACAAGAACATTTGAGAAGCTGGGCATTTACAGGTATAGAAGAAGAAAAGGAGGAGTAGCAGGAAGAGTAGAAGCATGATGTAAGGGTGAGATCGTTCATTAGGTAGAATCCTGCTTAATGTCCTACATGGCAGTGAATTTGTAGACTTTGGGCTAGTCTTATCCACCAGACAGAAATCCACAGGTTAATGCATAACATCCCAGTGTGGGGGCTGCAATTAAATAGAGAATAGAAAAGTTAAAAACAGAAAAATTCTCCTGGAATCTAGAAAATGAAAGATCCTCATTGAAAAAGACACAAAAGGGGCCCCTGGGTGGCTCAGTTGGTTGAGCGACTGCCTTTGGCTCAGGTCACGATCTTTGAGTTCCGGGATCGAGTCCCACATCGGGCTCCCAGCTCCACGGGAAGTCTGCTTCTTCCTCTAACCTTCTCTCCTCTCATGCTCTCTCTCACGTTCTCTGTCTCTCAAATAAATAAATAAAATATTGAAAAGAAAAGAAAAAAACACAACAGTGACATTAAAAGGGCATACTGTATTCTGGGTTTGTTTGTTTTCCTATTTGCTAGTTTACATACGATTCATTAATACCTTGTAAATTAACTGCTGGAAATAACTGCTTGGTATATAGTTTTTTTGTGTATATACTTGGGAACTTTGGGTTCTTAAATACGCTGCTTACTAACTTCACATTTCTCATGATGAGGTTTAAACTGCCTATTTCATTTTAGATTGCCTAGTTTATTAAAATGGCCAAATGATTTTACATACTTGCATTTTATCCTAATATATGTCTCCATTCATTATATTAAGTTACTATATCAAATATACAGAGTAAATTTTTAAATTTACTTTTAAAGTAAATTTTAAAAACACTTTTAAAGGAAAATAATTTTAGAACATAAATATTTCAAAATTGTAGTTGTAGTGGAGTGATCAGGAGGTATTGTTTTCAATTCATGTTTTTTCTTTTTTTTTAAGTTGTTACTTAAATTCCAGTTAGTTAACATACAGTGTAATATTAGCTTTGTGCTACTTTTAGTTGAGATATCTGTCTTAGTGGTCAATGAAGGAATGATTTGTTAATTCATGAGTCTTTGAAACGCATTCATTCTCTTTATCATTTTAGAGGTAGATGACAAATACTTATATTTAAGTCGTTTCTCGGTTATCACATATATTTCCTTTCTCTTTATTTTTTTTAAGATTTTATTTATTTGACAGAGAGAAAGACATCACAAGTAGGCAGAGAGACAGGCAGAGGGAGAGGGGGAAGCAGGCTCCCCGCCGAGCAGAGAGCCTGATGCTGGGCTGGATCCCAGAACCCTGAGATCATCACCTGAGCTGAAGGCAGAGGCTTTAACCCACTGAGCCACCCCAGCGTCTCTCCTTTCTCTTTAGATTGCTTCCTCAATCAATCAAGAGAAGTCATGTCTAGTGAAATTGTATTATTCTCTAAAAAGATTCTGTGTGTTCTATCTGGCTTCCCTTAAGAAAACCCTGAAGACTACCAGAAATGTTATGATTTAACTAGCGTTCTTGAGACAAATAAGGGACTTTTGAAGTGTTAGGAAAGAATGTAGGATGGAGAACAGGTAGGCCAATGGGAAGGGAAGAAGGAAAAGAAAAAAAGTATACTTCATATTGTAAAACCTCAGGGAAGAAGTAAAACTATATATATATACGATCATCCCCACTTCAATAAATTCATTGTGGTTTATTGCAGTCTTCTTATTTTATGATCTCCACAGATAATTTTAATGCATAGAAAAAATTTAGATTGAAAATAAGAATTACCTTTTATTTGACCCTTTCGGTCTATAAAAGAAAACATTTCTTACATGTAAAATCATATTTATATCTTCAAATACAGTTCAGAGTTTTAAATTGCCACAATTACTTTAGATTTATATCTCTAGAGTTCATCTCCTGATATTCTTACAATTGTGGGCTACTGAATCACTGAGATTTTTATATTCTCTTTTTTTCTAAAATGTGCACACACGTTTTTCATGTTAGAGAGTTTAGTAGGACAGTTCTTTCAATTCAAATGAATAATGATTTTTCCTAGACATTGTTATACTCCCTTAGTTGCTGGATTGGGCTGATTTTCATTCTCAACACCACCAATCCCATCTAAAACATAGATCCTGATGCTAAGTTGGACTTTCTATGCCAGACATTTTCCATTATAGTGAAATCTATCATATACCTCATTGGTTTCCTATGATTTGGTTTCCATTTGTTCCTTCAAATCTACCAAATACATCTGCATATAATGCCCTAATGTCAATTGCATATTTAATTTAAAAAATTTCCCCCCTGGGGTTCCAGAGAAATTATGTACTATTCAAAACTTGTAAGTTTACCTTTTAGGTGTATTCCCTCTCAGCTCTCACCTAAAATGAGCACCTTGCTATGTAACTATAACATAGTATAATTCATGCTTTTTAAAATTTTAGTATTATTAATTTACATATGTTCTGGGATATTGCTTAATATGTTGTTAGTAAAAATAGAAACAAAAGCTTCTATATTTCTTCTTGAAAAAAATATCAGTCTCTTCACAGCATATTGCATAGAGTGTAACAATTTACAGCTTGACTCATTTCACAAAAAAGGACCCAAATCATTGCAATTTGGGAACCTAAACTGATTACTAAATATTTCGATGAATATCAGTATGCTCATTGACTTCACAAGCAAATTAACTGAACTGTTTATCATTGACAAATACATTATAATAAAAAGCTTTTTAAAATTTGAGCAATATGGGACGCCTGGATGGCTCAGTTGGTTAAGCAGCTGCCTTCGGCTCAGGTCATTATCCCAGCATCCTGGGATCGAGTCCCACATCTGGCTCCTTGCTCGGCAGGGAGCCTGCTCCTCTCTCTGCCTCTGCCTGCTTCTCTGCCTGCTTGTGTTCTCTCTCTGTCAAATAAATAAATAAAATCTTTTAAAAAAAATTTGAGCAATACATTTAATTTTTTGAAAAAATTTAGTGGAATTATAATTAATATACAGTGCTATATTAGTTTCAGAGGTACAATATGATGATTCAACAATCCTATACATTACTCAGTGCTCATTG